>JAKSZU010000007.1:19706390-20175464 GCA_026018925.1 Tupaia tana
CATGTAGAAGTCCAGTGTGTTAACCACCATACCATCTGCTAGCCCCATTGTTCACCACATCTTTCTTTTTTTGTTGTTTAGAGGTTTTTGCCATAGGACGCGTGCAATCGCCAGAGAGAGAGAGAGAAAGAGAGACACAGATAGAGTAAGAGGGAAAGTGAGAAATCACCCCCTAGAGGGGATGGCCACTTTGCAATCCCTTCTTCTTCTCCTCCATTTTCCTTCTGGGATCCTGGGCACACCCCACATGCACCCAGTGTGAGTTGGGACTGGGACTGGGACCACGGTCAGTCTTGTGGGATTCCAATGACATAACTGCTACACTATCTGCTGGCCTCTCCTACCACATTTTAAACTGTGTATTAAGACAAATCCTATCTTCTGGGCCTCGGTTCCAACATCTATAAAATACATCCTCTTGGTATCTTTTGGGTCTAACCAGGGAGACAAAAAACATTTTCAAATAGTGTGCACAGTTACACCGGCGAATGAGCCACAGAGGTGCCAGTGAGGTCATCCAGAGATCAGCACCAGCAGGAAGACTTTCCGGCTGCAGACCCAAAGGGAGAAGGCTGGACTCCCAGTTCTGGGCTGCAGGTCACTGGACAGAAGCTGGACCCTGGTGGGCTGTTGTCACAGTAGAGGCTCAGCTGCTGCTGGAAATACCACCTGAGGCTGGCTGCTCCTTCTTGCCACTCTGTGGTGAATAGTAGAAAGCCAGCAGTCATGACCTCACTTGGGGTCAGCCTTGGTGACACAGAACCAAATGGGAGAAAGCCCAGGAGTGGCCCAGCTCTGCAGTCCCTTTCAGCTCTTCAGAGAGGTGACTCGATCGGCCTGTTGGCCCAGTAACGAGTCAATTGATAACGGCATGAGGACGCCCTCCTTAGTTTTGTAATATATCTAGCTGCTTGTAGAAAACATGATCGAGACATTCTGGGGCTCTGGTATCATAATTCTCCCATCTCTATGACAACCAGCTTGGGCTGGGAAAAAACTAAAACCTTCTCTATTCCTTCAGTTATTCCGAATAATTCGATAATAATATGATTGACAGTAGCAGTTAGGATGGTAATAAAATACTGACACTGCAAAAGAAAATACTATGACCTTAACCCGGTGCTTTGACTAAGGAAAGGACACGCATGTCATCACATGATTATTTATTGAGCCCTCTTCCCCCTCCCTGCTGCATCGGTGGGCAATGCTCAGAAAATTCACAGAAGGGGAAGCTTCAGAGGCACGCTCTTGCATTCCTGGCTGCAGGTGTGAGACGTGCAAACATTTGTTCCCAGGTCTGTTTTCTTCCACTGGAAGGTAGCATGCATAATAAAACGGCATGCCTGGGATGCTCGGCGGTTGTACAATGTCTGAAATCCAGACAGGATTTCCAATCTGACCTCTAGTCAGTAGGAGCCCCTGCCCATCCTCTGGCCAATAGGAGTCCCTGCCCATTCTCCCGCCCTGCTGACCCCACATGTGACTTCTGGTCAAGGCACACGATCTGAGTTTCCGCACTTTCCATATTGTTGGGAGAGTCTGGGAGCAGGCAAGTGGCCTCGGGCAGACTACAGTAAGAAGAGCTACTGCAAGGACTGGGTCGTCCACTTGCAGCCCACACGCCAAACAATGGCACCAAATGTATGCTGTTTGTGCTGTGCTTCAGCCAACTGGATGGTCAACAGAGAGATGTATAAAGAAATGAAAGCATAACACCCTCAGGGTATTATAATGACAATGACGATGCTTGAAATGTAGAGAAAGCATATTGGTTTTGATGAGCATATTGTACCTGTAGCCAGAGAAAATAAATCACTGTTCTGTGTCTTCCTTTGCACTTGTCACATTCGCTTGCCCAACCCCTTGTCTTCATATTCCCATTTGAGAGGGTTACCAGTTCTGCACATTCTCATCCTTCTTAGTTCTTAGTCACTTTTATTATGGGGGGGAGGGTGAGGGGGGTTTCCATAGGGTGTGTGGCTTCCCCAAGTGAGACAGAGAGAGACAGAGAGGGAGAAAGTGAGAAATCACTCCTGGGGGGAATGGCCATGCCCTAATCCCTTCTCTTGCATTCTCCTCTCAAGATTTTGGGCATGCGCGCACACATGCCCAGCATGATTCTCAAGCTGCCATGCCAGGGCTTGAACCGCAGTCAGTCATGTGAGAGTCTAGCACGTTAAACACTACACCACCTGCTGGCGCCCTTAATCACATTTTAACCCTTGTTCTCAAATCACCAAAGCAGGCTACATTGGCTGAATTCAAAGGAGCTTCCCGGATTAGCTTCCCCAAGATGCGATCACTCAGGCCTGTGTAGTAAGCATTGCAGTCTCTGGGAGAGGTCTTCTCTCTCTTCTTTCTTTCGAATTCTTTTATTGCAAATGAGGAAAATGAACGAGATTAAGTCATCTGCCTCAATGATCATACCAAGCAAAGCAACCAACCCCCCCCTGCAGTCCTATCATGCAATTTAGTCCCAAATTGACTTACATTGTTCTCTGATAAGTCAATATTTGTGTCATTCCTCTAAAGAGAATTTTGGAAAATTTCTGTCCTTCATCAGAAGCTTGACAATTTCTTAACACTTCAAAATTATTCTGATAGGATCAGTGGTAATATTAATGAATGTGACTTTTAAAAAGTATTATATAGGGGCCGGCAGGTGGTGCGGTGGTTAAGGATACTGGATTCCCACATGGTCAACCACGGGTCAAGTCCCGGAATTGGCAACTTGCTTTCTCATTTTCTCTCTCTCACTCTGTCCCTCTCTGATCAAATTAAAATAAATAAATAAAAGTTAAATAAAATAATTCTTTAAAAACTAAACTAAAATAAAATAAAAAGTATTATATAAGGAAATGTATTAACCTTAGGAAAATCTCATGAACCAAGTTTTTACAAATTACCAATGCATAATGTTACAAATCATTCAGAGGTAAAAGATTCATTTCCGGGGCCGGCAAGTGGTGTGGTGGTTAAGGGCACTGGACCCCCACATGGCCAACCATGGGTTGAGTCCTGGAACTGGCAGTTTTCTCTCTCACATCCCCCTTCTCACTCTCTCTCTCACTCTGTCCCTCTCTGGTCAAATTAAAGTAGTAAATAAAAGTTAAATAAAATAATTCTTTTTTTAAAAAAGGTTAGTTTCCAATGCAATATGGATCAATGGGTTTTCAGTAACAAAATGGTAAGTTCACACTGCGATGTGGTTTCAGATTCCACATGGCAACCAATCTTCATATAGTAACAAAGAAGAATATTTACAATTGGGTGAAACACTATTAAAATATGCCTTCCTGGGACCAGCAGTTGGCCTAATGGCTATGTTGCTGGGCTCCCATGTAGTCAACCATGGTTCGAGTCCTGGACCCGAAGGCTTAAACTCACGCTGGGCATGTGTACATGCGTGCCCAAGATCCTGAGGAGAATGGAGAAAAGGAATTGTAGTGTGGCCATTCCCCCTGGGGGGGGGGAGGAGTGATTTCTTGCTTTCTGTCTGTCTGTCTGTCTCTGTCTTTCTGGTGAGTGCATGCACCCTATAGCAAAAACCTCTCCAAAAAAAAAAAAAGTGCCTTTTTTTTTCAAAAACATATTTGTGTGAGGCCAAATTTTCTTCAACCAGAGCCATGTATTGCATCACACTGAATGAAGAAGCAGATATAGAAATCAGATTGTATTTTGTTAAATACAATATTAAAGGTATACAAAAAATGTAAAAGCGCCATTCTTATGAAATTTTGCTTTGTCTTGGAAAAATACAGTATTTTTCATAAAAATGAATTTTATGCAATGTGTAATGAATTCATTTTTGTTATCTTAAAATTAATTAGTAAATGCTTAGATTTTTTTTTTTTGGAGAGGTTTTTGCTATAGGGCGTGTGCGCTTGCCAGAGAGACAGAAAGACAGAGAGACAGAAAGAGGGAAATCACCCCCCAGGAGAGATAGCCACACTGCAATCCCTTCTCCTCTATTCTCCTCTTGGGATCTTGGGCACACATGCACATGCGCCCGGTGTGAGTTTAAGCCACTGGGTCCAGGACTTGAACCGTGGTTGACTACATGGGAGTTCAGCGACATAGCCATTATGCTAACTGCTGGTCCCAATACTTAGAATTTTCTCAGTTTTAATTTTAATATAGTAAATATAGATATAACCCATACAAAAGTTCTTTGGAGCCCTCAATTATTTTTCAGACTTTTATACTAAGATGTTTTCAAAATCTGTTTCAGGCCAATTTAGGGGGTTCAAACTCAGAAAGAGTGCCGTCCACTTAAGATAACATGAACCTCCTTAATCAGGAAATGATTACTTTAGAAAGAACCTAGAGAATTCAAGCAAGACTCCCACAGCCAGGGTGGAGGAATGCTCTACTTCCCTCAGCCAAAAGCAAAGAGTGAGGAGGGAACACAACGAATTGTTCCAGGAATTTCTTCCTGGATGGTTTTGCATTCCTGTCAAATCACTGTGGGGCACACAGGTCTCTCTGCCAGCGTCTTGTGAAGATGAAGACGTCTCGCATCCCCATCTTACACCATTTAAACTGCCACCTCTGAAGGCCCTTTTCTGAACGCCCTTTCCCCTTCCGGACTGTACCATCCTACTTAGCACAGTTCTCTGACAAAGTTCTCTGACAAATTTATACTATTCCTTTCATTGATTTTTAGTCATTTTAGGGCTGGTTATGCTTCCCTTATCCCCTTGACTCCTCTTTGGCTCTTAACATAATGCCTGGGCACCAGTACATACTCTACACAAGTTTGCCAACTGACTGATGGAGATGAAGACTTACAGGGCTGGGGACCAGCAGTTAGCATAATGGCTATGTCACTGGACTCCCATGTAGTCGACTGTGGTTTGAGTCCTGGACCCGTGGCTTAAACTCAGGCCAGGCACATGTGCATGTGTGCCCAAGATCCCGAGAGGAGAATGGAGGAGAAGGGATTGCGGCGTGGCCATCCCCCCTGGGGGGTGATTTCTTGGTGATTTCTTGATTTCTGTCTCTCTCTCTCTCTCTCTCTTTCTGGAGAGCGTACATGCCCTATAGCAAAAAAACAAAAAAACAAAAAAACAAAAAAACAAAAAAACAAAAACAAAACAAACAAACAAAAAAACTCTCCAAAAAGATAAAAAAAAACTTATGGGGCCGGAAGGAGATGCAGCATTAAAATGCAACATTCTAGGAGGCCGACCCATGTTCTCTCCAGAGACCTGCCTAAGTACACAGGGCATGTGCATAGGGCTGGCTGAGGCTGGGGGTGGATCATGGCATCAAGATCCTACCTGGGATAATGGCTTCCTATTTCTCACGCTCATGGAAGAGACAGATAAACCTAAACTGAAGACTTAGAACAGAAATATTTAATTTGCACAATGATCTCTCCGTACTCTGTCATTTTCTTTTTTTTCTTTCTTTTTTTTTCTTTTTTTTCTTTTTTTTTTTTTCCTGACAGCACACACAAAGCCAGGTTGCAGAGACAGAAAGTTCTGGTTTCTTACCCTGGTTCTGTTGCTTATCAGCTTTGCAATATAGGACAAGTGATCCAACTGCTTTGAGCCTCTGTTTCACACACACAGGGAGTAGCTAGACATCTTCAACATAGGAGGCACCCAACAGATGTGGGTTCCTTTCCCGATTTCTCCCCCACCCCTTCTGTAGGGGCTAGAGATAATTATCAAGGATGTGTTAACCACAAACCATAACTCTCTCCAAGGCATTCGTTAGTCATAAGTTAATTATACTTAATCCAGTGCCTTTTCCACGGTACTCAGTGTACTTAGGATAGATTGTAAATCTTATATCAAGAAAAACACATGGTCCATAAAGTTGTACATCACTAAATCATGACAAGCTCCCATCTGCTTATTTAGTTTTTAGGAAGTTAAGTATGTTTAGCCCAACTGTTAACATCATCATTATTTTTTAACTCAAGAGTGTGTACTTGCCGAAAAAGAGAGAGAGACAGGGAGAGGGGGGAGAGGGGGGAGAGGAGAAAGCACCCCCTCTGAGAAATGGTTATGCCATAATCCCTTCTTCTCCACCTTTCCCTCCTTTTGGGATTTTGGGCACACTCACTCACATGCCCAGTGAGTTTCTCAAGCCACTGGGTCTGGAACCGTGCAGTCAGTCACATGGGAACTGACTGTCTTAACCGCAGGACACAGAGCCAGACCTAACCCAATTATTTTCTCCATCTTTTTCTAAATTTTTTTTTGTTTTCCCTTCTTGATTCGTGAGTACCACCTCTGCTCCCCCCCCATTACTGCTTTCTTACCTAGTCCTTTGTGCCTCCCCCCATATTTTCTTCTTCTTCTTTCTTCTCTTTCTACACAAGTCATGGTGTCTTTGGGATAGGTGGTTTCCTGGCAAAGGGCTCATGGTCTGGATGAATCAGGAAATCTGAATCACTTGGGATTTTCTAGAAGTCTGTAGTGATTGTGTAAGTTCCCTGTAAACTCTTAAATGAGGCCAAATCTCCAAGAAGTAGCTGAAAGGCTCATGAAAGGGTTGGTATGAGTAATGTGAACCTGAACAAAAACCAGTCCTCTTCCGCTGAGCAGATGCAGCTTCAATGGGAGAGAGCTAAACTTACATAGTGATGAAGAGGACAAGGATGTCTCTCAGGTGGGCCAAGGACAGCCTGCCTGGGAATGGCTTTGTGATCTTTAAAAGCAGATACCCAGGCCCTCTACTCGGGGATTCTCATTCAAGATTTTTTTTTTTCCTTTTTTACAATTTGCCAGAGGGCACACAAGCTCACCAGAGAAAGAATGACAGAGAGAGAGAGAGAAAGGGAGAAAGCACCCCACCCCCCAATTAGGGCATGGTCATGCTGCAATCCTTTCTTGTCTATTTCTCCATCCTGTCGTAATTTTGGGCATGCACATGTACATGCCCAGTGTGATTTTCAAACCACTGGGGCAGGAATTTAAATGGCATGGTTGGCTCTGTGGGGTCTGACTCCCCTAATCACTGGACCACAGGGTCGGCTCTCCTATTTAAGAATTCTAAATAGAGTTCTCGGACTATTCTTCTGCACACTTCTTCAGAATCACAGGTATCTTGGTCTTAAAACTTTCACATTTTTGGAGACTACGTCTGGCATAAAGCTTCTGCCTTGCAAAGCCCCCTACATATTGATTTTCACATTTGAACCTCAGAATGACCTTGTGAAATTGACAGATACTGTTTCCTCTAGAAAGTTGTCTCAGAGTTCAGCCTCCCTGTGCTGTTGGCCCAGGCAAAGTCAGATATCAGCGATGGCCAGGTTTGGCCAACCACAGTCACTTTCTACCTGAGAGCAGGGTTATTAACTAAATAAGACATCACTGAAATTAGAATTTGTTCCGGACCTCTGAAAATACGGCCTATGTGAGTGGCCACCCACTGACTGAGGGCTTATGAGCATGTATTAGGCCTGAGGAAGCAAAGATGTTTCCCGCACTGAGGAAGAGAAAGGATAAAGAAGACTATTACAGCTGTGTGTGCTTAACGCTGACCCCTCTTGAGTTAGACATTTGTGGATGGTTTACACAGACAATAATCAATATAGAGCCAAACACATTGACTTTTAAGGGCCAGCCAGACCTGCAGCTCCTGCCTTCTAAAAGTGATTGCTGGTTTCTGAGTCAGACGATACATACAGTGAGATCAACAGTACTGCAATTACAGTGAGCAAAATGGGATAAGTAAGATTGCAGTTTAGTAAGTAAGTCTAAGAAGTTTTCATTGCAAGTTCAGAGCCCAGGGGAGGATCCTAGTGTGAGAAGATGAATAAAGCCGATCAAGGTCCCTGTGAATCCAGTCAATAAAGGGAGGAGCCCAGGAAAGCTCTTCCTCCTAGAACAGGGAGAGCAGGCTCAGTCTGATCCAGGATTCCGTTCTGTTCCTGCTTTGATGGGCCCACGCCAAACACCTGGCTCTCTGTTGGTCAGGATGGCATGTGGACTCTGGTTTCTAGCCAATGGGGCTTACAAGCTGTGGTGTAGACCTTTTAGCCACATTAAATTAAAGAGGAAACGGCACACTGTCCTCCGTACACATAATTTCATTGTGGTATGATCTTCACAGCCTCCTGGCAAGAACGTGGTCCTGAAAGTGCATGTGTACGCTGTTCCCATCTATGAGGTGAACGGTTATTCATGTATAATGTGCCATTCTAAAAAAGAACGCTTTTTTTCAAATTCCCATCGTATAAAAATGACTTACAATAAAAGCAGAGAAGAAATTAGACGATGAAACATTTTCCCATTCATTTAAGGAATTCTCACCATTAACTTGGGGTCGGATTGTGGGGTGCTTTAAGAGAAAAATGCTGAACTTCCCAGAAGTCTCAGCACCAGGGTGCAAAGCCTTCCCCAGGGCGGCCACGTTCTCCTGGAGCACGTGGGAAGGTCACGCTCACGTTTCTCTGTGTGTCACTATGTGGACGATGCTGGCATGCATGTTTAATGGGCCCGCTTACCTGTGTATCCTCTGCATCCTAGCTGTACCCCAAGCGATGCTGCCGTCTACCAAATCTCAGCAAAAAACTGTTCCGGCATGATCTGCTGCTCGGCTTCCGTTGACGTGGAGTGCTCGTCCGAGAACCCCCACCTCTCCCCTGACCTGCAAGATGACAGGGACACAGGTTGGAGGCAGGAATCAGGGACATGTGAGGAGGAACGTGCAAATCGAATTGAGGAGAAAGGACCTCCTTCTAAGGAAGAAGAGAGTATCTTGCCAGCTACTCCCACTGCAGCTGATTCCTCCCACTCCAAATTCAGCCATTTACGCTCACTGGCCAGTAATGACCTTGGCGCATCCAGTTTTGAAAATCTCTCGGATGTTAAAGGATCAAGGCAAACTGAAGAGGCTAATGACCCAAATAACCCAAAAGAAGTTGCAGATGGGTCACTTTTCCTTAATTCCAGTGACACTCTCGAAAACCAAGCTTCGTGTTGCCACAGGACGGTGCATTCCCAAGTATCAAGGTTAATGAATGGTGACCTCAACAGTGATGGCCTTAATGATGAGGTCGCAAACTCTGGTCATCAATATTCCAAAGCGCAGAAATACATCAGCCTCAGCCTACCGCTGTCTGAGGGAGCTGCAGGCCTGGGTGACAGGGCCACCGCCAGCAAGCCACTCAGCCCTCAGACTTCCAGCGAAGACTCCGACAGTGACTATGAACTTTGCCCAGAGATAACCCTAACCTGCACAGAGGAGTTTTCGGAAGATGACCTGGAGTATCTGGAATGTTCCGATGTTCTGACAGATTACTCTAATGCAGTTTGGCAAAGGAACCTGCAGGGGACTGAGCATGTTTTTTTATTAGAAAGCGATGACGATGAGACGGAATTCGGGGAGAGTGGCCTGGGGGGGTGTGAGCATATCCTCAGTGAGATGGGTTGTGGGCCTTGGGTGTCGGGTGACACTGGGCCTAGGGATGCCACCGCTGGCCTCTGCGGTTATCACTCACAGTCCCCACAAGTGGGGCCAAGGAGTGGTGGGGCCTCCGGGCACAGTCCCTCATCCTCACAAACAGGGATGACTCTTACTTTGGGACCTCACCAGGATGGGACATCGACGGTGACAGAGCAGGGGAGATATAAGCTCCCCACTGCTTCTGAAGCTGCTGAAAATGATTATCCAGGAATTCAAGGAGAAACGAAAGACAGCCACCAAGCAGGAGAGGAATTCGCCAGTGACAATCTGCTAAACATGGAGAAAGCAGCGACAGAGACACAGAGGAAGCCCTTGGCTGGTGAGTTAGAAAAGCCAGGGATGAACCAGTGTTCGGAGACCCCCAATGAGAAAAGAGCAGGGGAAAAGGACTTAGGGAGCAGGAGGGGCGCCCAGAGACCTGGCAGGGGGAGGCGGCCAGGAATGAAGGGAAAACCTAAGAAGGCGGCCGCCAGCCTCCAAGAACATGCAACGGAAGGCGCCCTTAATCCCTTCCATCCCGCAGAGCCTGCTAAGTGCCCACTAACCCGGAGTGATAAGAGAGAGACGTCGCAGGCCACAGCAGAAGCTACTGCTCAGGACTCCCACAGTCACGCAGGAGAATGTGCTATCCCCACCCAGGCAGGGGAGGACACCACGCCCCTTCAAACCCCTACGGACTCACTCCCCAGAAGAGGAGACGCCAACGTCCATGGCGACGCGGGGATGCAGGTTGACAGCCTATTTGAAACAAGCCAGGCTCCAGACCACAGTGATCATCCTCAGGTAAGATGCTTCTTTTCTTAAAAAAAAAAAAAAAAAAGGCAAGATAAGAGGTGTTTGTATCTCTGTGTGTGTCTGTATGTGTTTCCCCTCACTTCACATTCATGACTGTACCACCGTGTAAATCAAAGTAAGTCTCCCAGTACTGTCAGGGCACTTCTGAATGACAGCTGCTGCTGGTAGGAAGGAAATCTGGTTTTGAAAAAAGGCCCAGATAAATCCTAAGCCATCCTAATTATAGCAAAAGACTGATAGAAGTAAGAGGCACTAATGGGATTCTGGACAGCTGGAAAAAGAAATCTGATATTTTGTCTACTGCATGGGTTTTACTAGGCAATGTCACTATTCAGAAAGTTTCTCAAGCAAATGTGTTGCGTGTAGCCTTTAAAGGAAATAAAAATCATTCTTTTTAGTAATTTCGTGTGGGGGACACTGTGAAAAGAGTTGGTTTTAGCTTTCCTTAGAGTTCATGGCACAAATGAGAGATCGCAGTGCATCTGAAAGACCTGAGTTCAGTTCGTGATGCTGGAGAAAAAAGGCAACGCAGGTTTCGTTACCTGGTTGGATGTTTTCGATTGGATGTTTGTTTTGTTTTTCTTAGACCATGAAGTATAAAGGAGGCTAAGATACTATTACCAGGAAATAATTTCCCCCCCATTACTGATTCGAAGGTGCAAAGAGAATGAAATTCATGGGAATAATTCATTTTTGTGGGAATAATTAATACATAAAATGTGTGCTTGAGACATGGCTTGGCATATTTTTAATTTTAAAGCATTCCAAATAGGCTTTGGTGATACTGTACTGGGGCCAAGATCTAATTTTGTAAATAAATACCTGAGAAAAGTTACTTCTCCATTATTGTATAATCTCTCCAAACTTTCAAGTGGAAACCCAGTATCACTTTTATAGAAGACCAGATATGTTGCAAAGAAAACAAAACATGATGAATGCAAAGTTATTTAACTCTCTCTGTGAAAAAATAGAAAGTTGATACACTGATGTCTAAAACTCGGTCATAATATAACCTACCAAAAAAAATCTCCGGACTGGAGGCGGCTTTGGACAGGGTGAATTGTCCTGTTCTGCTGGCCTAATTCGCTGTTCTAGTGTACTTTCTGCAGGAAAGCCAGCTTTCTCCTATTCAGTTCCACAACACACACGCCACTCAGCAGCTCACACACCGCTGACCTCGGACTGACGGCCTAAGATAAGTTTGTGAAGGTGGCTTGGCCCAGTGTTAACATGACATAAAGTGACCATGTTAATTTTTTTTTTAATAATTATTTCACTCAACTTTATTTAGTTATTTATTTTAATCTGACCAGAGAGGGACAGAGAGAGAGAGAGACAGAGAGAGAGAGAGAGAGAGAGAGAGAGAGAGAAAGAGAGCAAGAAAGGCGCCAGGTCCAAGACCCGAATTGCAGTCGGCCATGTGAGAGCCCAGGGCCCTTAACCACTACGCCATCTGCCAGTCCCACAATGTTAATTTTTTATATCAATAAATAACACATTTTCTTTTCTCTTTAAAGTGCTCTCCCTGCTCAGCTAAGCACCTTTTTTACAGTCTTTTATCCACTTATAGCATGTTTCAATGACCAAATCAATGATCAAAGATTGGGTGAGGAGATAAAATGGCCCAAAGAAGTAAACAGAAAGAAAGGGAGCCATTGCACGTTAGTTTTAGACCTACCCCTGTGGGAGGCAATTTCTCACTCCTCAATTGCTGAAGATTTCAAGGAGCCAAAGGAAGGAAGCCCCTTTGTCATCCTGAGCTTGTGCCCTAGACTGAGCTCTGAGTTAAAGAGCCCTGGTGACCAGGAGGATCCCTGGGTTCTGAAAACACAGCTAAATAGAATGGCCCATCTCTGGGACCAAGGTCAACTGTCTTGTGCGCTTTGTCTAAGGCTTCCCGAACTCTTGTGCCTGCACACTCACACGAACACAGCCTCACCCCACCAGCCATCACCTGAAGGTCTGAATGGTGCTTTATGCTGTGACTAAGGCATTTATCTCAGAACCTGACTGTTACTGTTTAGCAAGCTACATTTTTTGGGGGTGATGGGACCATCACCTTGCCGTGACCAGTAGCAGAGCTGACCTCTCACTTTGGGACAACTAGAAACTTGAATGGAAGCTATACTTTGAAGAGCAGCTCTCTTAGAAATAGAATCTTGATGGGACCAGCAGTTGGCGTAATGGCTATGTCACTGGACTCCCATGTAGTTGACTGCAGTTTGAGTCCCAGACCCGGTGGTAAACTCACGCCAGGTGCATGTGTGCCCAAGATCCCAAAAGGAGAATGGAGGAGAAGAAATTGTGGCATGGCCATCCCCCCTGGGGGGTGATTTCTCACTTTCTGTCTCTCTGTCTCTCTCTGTCTTTCTGGCGAGCACATGCACCCTATAGCAAAAACTCTCCAAAAAAAAAAAAAAAAATAGAATCTTGCTATGACATTTATTTTTTGTTTACCAATGCAGGAAAATTTTGTCACAGGGATAGCATATTTGAAAACGCAGATTTTTCTACCCATGCAAAAAGTTACCATTAATTGTAGATGTCTGTATTTCTTATGTACACATAGAACATATCCAAATACATGGTAAATGGCTCTCATGGTGAATGTGACTCAGAGCACTTGGGGCCACTGGGAACCAAAGGAGACTTTTCATAATACTGCTCCAAAAAAAAATTGGTCAAGACATTTTAAATATTTATTCTCAGACATTTGAGGCTTGTGGAGCCTAAATTTGAAATGGTTAAAAATCCTAGGTAGGAGTTAAATGAGTAAATTTGCCCACCAAGTCTTGCTGGAACCACTTACCTTAACAGTAACCTGTAGCTTATCTTTTAGTATTGCATCTTTATCTGTATGTGGCTTTTAGCATTCTAAGGAAAAGTCCATATGTTGACTTTTAAGAACAAAGTATTGTACAGTATCTCCTACCTCCACACGGGCCTCCAGGTAGATTTACTTCCTGTCTTCCTGCCTCTATTTTGCAACGCAAGGCCATTTAGATTAGTAGGCTTTGTCTCGAAATAGTTCTTACTCAGACGATGATTGGAACGCCCCCAATTTCTCTACATTTATGGAAGATTCCAAAGTTAATTCCAGTTTGGGAGTGGAAAACAGAGAGTGTACCCCAGGCTAACTTGAATCATCTTCAAGGGTCACATCGCCAACTCTTCACCTTGGTTTGCTTTTGATGTCACTTTCTGATCCAACTTGGAGGCGAGGACTGACATCTGCCCATCTTAGGTTTCCCTGCAGCCACCCAGGGGTCGGATCATCCTCATTCTCCACTCAGAAGTGCTGTGCCTGTCTTCTGCACAACTGCACAGCTGTCCAGCTTCACCCCAGAGAGATTTGCATTTCTGATTGGGGTCATGAGCTTCCCAGTGTACAGTATGGAAATATAATCTTAGGTTCTGGTCACTTAGAATTTTCTTGATCAGGAATCAGCACTAAGCAAAGAAAGTAAGCTCTATATGGAAAGGAATTTGTTCCCTGATCTCAAGTCTCTGTAATAGTATAAGGTTGCTTTTTGCCTGTAGATATCCAATTTTTCCAGCACCTTTTATTGATAAGACTTTATACCTAGATTTTTTGGGGGGGGCAATTTATTTTGCTATAGGCCATGTGCACTGTCTGGAGAAACAGAGAGACCAAGAGACAGAAAGTGAGAAATCTTCCCGCAGATCGGATGGCCACATCGCAATCCCTTCTTCTCCATTCTCCTCTTGGGATTTTAGGCACACAGGCACACATACCCGGCATGAGTTTTAAGCCTCTTGGTCCAGGACTTGAACCACAATCAACTACATGGGAGTCTAGCAACATAACCATTACACCATCTGCTGGTCCCATGCCTGGCATGAGTGTTAAGCCACCAGGTCTGGAACTTGAACCTCAGACATCCAGCGACTTAACCACTATGCCATTTGCTGGCCCTTATAACTCGTTTTAAAAAGAGCATTCATCACACTTTCAGGTCCCCTGTGAGTGCTTAGTAAAGACATCAGAGTCTCATCCACTTTCTGTGGTCAGATAAAAGCTTATGGCCAGAGATTTTTACCCATGGCCAGGTCAACATCAACCCCACAGCCAAGACCTGGGGATATAACTAGGAAAGAGAGGTCCCAGTTAGCCTATTGGACTGAACAAATAATCAAGCCCAGCCAGATGAACTAGGGTCAGAGAGACCGGAGGTATTTTGGGTTCTAAGAGACAGTTAGTTGACCAATAAGACCATTTTGTGCTCAAGGGAAGAAGGAGCAGGTCTAGCTGTGGCTTCATTCCTGGATTTGTCCACAGTCTTAGGACTGACTGACTGACTGAAACAGAAAGCCAGGGGGTGAGAGAGACAGAGATGAAGACCCTGAAGTTCAAGTCTAACAGTTCCCACTAACAACACGTTCACACCTTGAGGGTGGACGTGCCTTCTGAGCTGGTCAACTGCTACTGACCCCACCAGTTCCTTGCTGCATTTTCAGTAATAGCAGCAGGTTTACCTGTTCTGTGCCAAGCGGATCAGAGCCAATGTGGTATGACACTCTGTTCATCTGAGTTCAGCCCAGGGAGGTGGTGCAAGAGCAGGTATCCAGCAGCCTGAGCATCTGCATGGCCATCCAGCAATAGGGCACACAGTAGGTCTCTAGTAAATAGCCTTTGGGGCATGAGAAAATATAAGCAGACAGACTAAACAACTTGCAATATAGTTTATTGCCTGGGATAGGGCAATCTGAGATCTAGAATTGATTTGTGTAAGGTGTGTCCCTCTGCACAATAACAACTATTAAAACAATGACTGAAGAAGGCCGATAAGCCAGACGTCTCCTGGTGATGGCTGGGCAGAGGTTGTAAATGCTCATCTCTCAGCATGTGGCTGTCATGCCTCTTGTCAACACCACTCCATGACTGACCCAGGGAGAAACACAAACATTTGTTTTGTTTTTAATCACGAAGCCCGCTGTGCCACTTCTGCCAAGTGCTATTAACTCTCTTGGACCTGCAAGATCGTTTAATGTCCCAGGTGCATGCAGTAATTGTACTCAGTTGGTGTTAAAAAATCAATTAAATTAGTCCTGACAGCCTGCAGTTCACCGTGTGGTCTGCACACCAACTTGTTGGAAGTGTACACTTGTGGGGCCAGCATGTGGTGTGGTAGTTGGGACACTGGACTCCTACATGGTTGACTGTGGTTCTCAAATACTGGACCTGGCGGTTTGCTTCCTCACCCCCTGCCCTATCTCTCTCTCCGATGAGCACACATGCCTTGTAACAACTTAAAATAATAATAATAAATAATAAAATAAATAATAAATAAAATAAAATGAAGTGTAGATTTGCAAGCCTTCAATCCTACTGATCAGAACCTACATCTTAAACCAGATTCCTTGGAGATTTGTGTGCACACCAAAGTTCCAGATGCCCTGCCTACAGTGTATAAGATTCTTTTCATGTTAGAAAAGACCCAAAGGCAATGACCCAAGCTGGGCTACACACCGAATCCCTGGGCTCCTTAAAACATTCTGAGTTGTATCCCCACCCACCACTGATTTTGGTGTGGCTTGTGCATGAGGAAATTGAAGCGCTCCCAAGGTCAAGAGCACTTACTGCACTTCAGGGCCACGCGCTGTACCTTCTAAACATGCAGATGTCCAAACCCTACCGACTGAGTCATTCCAGGGTAATGCTCAGGCAGGTGCACCCTTCCAGAAGTGTCACATGATCCCAGGCAACTCTGAGGCACACCTTGCTGAGAGCCCCCATTTTCCCATGGGGTGAAATTCAAAGGTCATCTTGTGGGGCTCCAAGATCCACCTCCACGAAGCAGGCACAGAGAGCTAAAGAGTGTCCACTGTGGAGGGCTTCCCCGAGGACTTGGAGCTCCTGTCCCTGATTTCCCAGTCTCAGTCCAGAAACGAAGTGCCAGGTTTTCTGATACTACAATACTTTTCAGACACAGGTGATCGGTATTCTTCATGCATAAGACATGTCTGCCCTCGTGTGATGTTTGCATTCCTGAAAGACCATAGTCTGAGAAATCACACATTTAAAATGAAAGGGCTTCTGGACGAAAATAGTGTTCCCTGTAGGTCACTTAGGAAACAGTTTTATTTATTTATTTATATTTTTTTATTATTTTTTTAGAGAGATTTGCTATAGGGTGCATGTGCTCACTGGAAAGACAGACAGAAAGTGAGAAATCACCCCCCAGGGGGCAGGGGGCTGGCCACGCTGCAATCCCTTCTCCTCCATTCTCCTCTCTGAATTTTGGGCACGCACACACGTGCCTGGCGTGAGTTTTAAGCCACCGGTCCAGAACTCAAATCTCAGTTGACTACGTGGGAGTCCAGTGATGTAACCATTATACCATCTGCTTATCCCAAAAGACTTGTACTTTATTAACCATCATCAGATGTTTTCTGTGCAAATAATCCAGGCTCTCACTTTGAGACACTGCTGGGAGGACTGAGCTGACCAGGACCACCCGAACAGAAGGGGATATAACCTGTTTCTATACTCATCTCTATGAGATCTGTCTACAGGGGAATGAGATTGGTGTAACACAGACACTGCCTTGGTTCTCAGGCAAGTGTTCCTAGGATGAGAGGTAGCCTTAATAGCTGGAATAAATCTGAGAATCTCAAGTAGGAAAGGAAAATGCTCTTGACTCAGTGTTTGCATTTGTAATGGGATCTCTTAAGTCAAAATTTTAAATGCAGGCCTCCGTCCTAGAAAACACACTGCAGGCCTGGGTGTCTACAAGCAGAGTTCACACCTCCCAGGCCATGAGGCAGCAGCCAGGCTGGCTCAGAAACCAGTCCGTTCTGCTTCAAGGTCCCAGCACCCACGGCTTGCTCTCACTAAAAGGTGGCAGCATTTCTGCTCTGTCACCTGCGTTTTTTTCATGCCTACCTGGCAGCCTCCAGCCAGACCAAACTACCTCCCTGGTCAGGCCAAGGGATCCTCCTAGACACCCTTTTTTATTTGGTTTGTCTCTCGTTTTGAAACAGTCTGTTTCCTGGGCCAGCAGGTGGTATAATGGTTGGGGTTCTGGACTCTCACACAGCTGGCTGCGGTTTGGGTCCTAGACCTGGCAACTTGCTTTCTCACTGCTCCCACCCCGTCTGTCTACCTTTGGTGAACACTGTGCCCTGTAGCAAATCGAATACTAATAATAATAAGTAAAATTGAATGAATGAGTCTTTAAATAAATAAATAAATAAATAAATTGAAATAAAACTATTTCCTGGGACCAGCAGATGGCATAATGGTTATGTCGCTGGACTCCCATGTATTCAACTGCAATTTGAGTCTCAGACCTGGTAGCTTGAAACTCATGCTGAGCACATGTGAGCCACAGGTGGGTGATTTCTTGCTTTCTTGTCTGTCTCTTTCTGTCTCTCGGGCAAGTACATGCTCCCTATAGCAAAAATCTCTCTCTAAATAAATAAGGTACAGGTCTTTTACCCCAGAATTGCTGATCGAGCATTTTTAATGAGTTCTCTGTGTGATTCCTTTAGCAGCAAAGTTTGGAAGCTATGGAATTAATTAGACCTGGATAAATACTATGGAAGGACTTCAAAAGTTCATGGAAAATGGAATTAAAGGATGGGTTTATTTTAGTGCAAAAAAATTGCATTTTTTTTCATAATATACATTTTGCGTGAACTTACTGGAGACTCTTTGTACAACCTGAAACATTTCTGTAAAGAGTCACAGGAGTTTAGAAACAACAAGCACCCCCAGCTTGCTCTCACGAGAGGGTTGCAGAACCACCGGAACAGAAGTTTGGGGCTTCTCCAGTGCAACCTCTACACCAAAGAGGAACAGTAAAAACTCATGATTCGGGGAAGAGCAGTTGACATAATGGCTATGTCGCTGGATTCCTATGTAGCTGACCACAGTTCAAGTCCCAGACCCGATGGCTTAAACTCATGCTAGGCGCATGTGCGTGCATGCCTAAGATCTCAAGAGGAGAAAGGAGGAGAAGGGATTGCAGTGTGGCCATCCCCCTGGGGGGGTGATTTCTCGCTTTCTGTTTCTCTGTCTTTCTGGCTCGTGCACGCACCCTATAGCAAAAACCTCTCCAAAGCAAAAAAACAACAACAAAAGAAACCCTCATGATTTGGATTTTCTCTGCTTTCTGGCTGGCTTGCCATAAATGTAGCCGATTCTGTTCACCTGTCTGAGCCACTGAAATAAACTCAGACCCTGATTTATTGTACCTAATCCAAAACAGGTGTGCCGTTTACAGCTGAGTGTTATTTGAGTAGTTCAGTGACAGGAATTCGGGTGGCAGGAGGAGAGGCTGGTGAGAGGGGGGGGTCATTTGGCTGCTGGGGTGGGTCCTAGCCCCGTAACAAAGCCTTCCCTATTGCCCAGGTCATGTCTCAGTGCCAGAGACATGCTGCATCGGTCCTTTTTGTTTGTTTCCTTGCTTTGCTTTGACTGAAGGCGAGCCTCCATTTCTAAAAGGGGATGGGAAAGACCGTGAACTAACCAACCACATATCAAGACAAATGATAAAGCGATGGTGGTCAAAACTGTGGTAGTAACCCCAAAGAGATAAATAGATAAACCAAAAACAGAGTGCAGAATCAGGTCCAACAGTGGAGTTTGGTTTATGATAGAAATAGCCTTTCCGCTTTTAGGGGAAAAAACAAAATCCTCAATGATGACACAATTAACAATCATTCAAATAAACTACCATACTTGTAATGGAACCTAAGTAAACTACAATGTGTCTGTGACTTAAACATTAAAGCAAGACAAAATTAAAACCCAAATGACAAACTACTGGTAAAAATATTGGAGACTATCTTTGTGACCTTGAGAGAAATCAGATCTTCTTGGGACACAAAAAGCAAAAATATATGAAGAAAAAATTTAATACTTTTGATTACACACAACCAAAACTTTTTATATAATAAAAAATAATATAAATAAAAAAGTAAAGGGAGCCAGAATGTGATGCAGTGGTAAAAATCAATACCCTGGGAGACTGACCCACATGTGGTTCCCAGTTCAAATCCAGAGGCCTCCCTGAGTCCCCTGGGCATATGCTTGCCTGTGGATCAACACATTGAGATTCTGCTGGGGGTATTATGCTCTCTCTTACTCTTACTCTCTCATTCATGGAAGAATAAATAAAAAAACTTTTAAAAAAATTAAAGGAAAGTGACTGGGAAAAATATGTAGAACATATATACTAGGCAAAGATTAATTTCCAAAGTGTTTAAAAAACAAATAGGTAAAAAAATACCCTGATTTTGTTTGTTTGTTTGTTAGTCTTTCTTTGGCCATAGGGCATGTGCACTCACTCACCAGAGAAAGATAGGGAAAGGGAAAGTGAGAAATCACCCCCTAAGGCGGATGGCCAGGTGGCAATCCCTTCTTCTCCATTCTCCTTCTTGGATCTGGGGCATGCGTGCACACAGGCCCAGCATAATTTTGGAACCACTAGGTCCAGGACTCTAATCATGGTTGGCCATGTGGGAGTCCAGTGCCTTTAACCACCATGCTACCTGCTGGCCTCCTACCTTGAGTTTTTTTTTTTTTTTTTTTTTTTTTTTAAAGATAAAATGAAATGTCTTCAATAAGTTTATAGAAAATACATATTACAGAAAAAACTCAAAGCTCATAGATTTGAAAATTGGTTGCACTAAAATAAACTTGTATTTTAACTCCATTTTTTTACAAGCTTTTCGAGTAAATATGAAGTTCATAGAAGAGACAAATAGTCAGTAAACAGAAGAAGATGGCCTACCTCATGAGTAATCAGAAAAATAAAAAAATTTAAAATGCAACAATTGGAGCCGACTGGTGGCATGATGGTTAAGGCTCTGGACTCCCACATGACCGACAATGGTTCAAATCCCAGACCTAGCAGCTTGCTTTCTCTCTCTCTCTGCTCAAATTGAAGAAAAATAAATAAATAAATAAATAAATAAATAAATAAATAAAAATTTATTTAAAAATGCAACAACTTTTATCCATCATATAGACAAAAAATGAAAATGATGATAATACCAACTTGAGATTATGGGAAATAAGGACATTGTTAACAAGAGTGTAATGTGGCAATGTTTTCTAAAACTAAAAAGGTCATTATGTGTGTTGTGACAGTTTCACTTCTCAATATTTGCTCCTGAGAAAAGTTTGAGCAAGGATCAAAAGAGTCTCATAACATAGTGTATGTTGTAGAGTTGTTGGTCTAAGGAAATCACTAAATAAAGAGTGGCCTATTCCAATATAGACACCTGGAAACAGCCCAGGGTTAAAAAGATACATTGCAGATGGGGCCAGCAGGAGGAGGGAGGTTATGGAGCCTGCATCCTGCATGGCCAGCCACATGATGCATGTCACTGACCCACTGACTTAAAATCATGCCTGGTACATGTGTGTACATGCCCAATATTCCAGAAGGAGATTGGAGGAGAAGAGATTATGGACATTCCCCCTGGGGAGTAATTTCTTACTTTTCCTCTCTCTCTCTGGTGAGCACATGTGCCCTATAGCAAAAAAACAAAAACAAAGAAAAAACCAAAAAACCAAAAACCAAAACCAAAAACAAAACAAAAAAACCCACCACATTGTATTAGAATAACATGGGGACCAGCAGTTGGTGTAATGGCTATGTCGCTGGACTCCCATGTAGTCGACTGCGGTTCGAGTCCTGGACCCGGTAGCTTAAACTCACACCGGGCGTGTGCGTGTGTGCCCAAGATCCAGAGAGGAAAATGGAGAAGGGACTGCAGCGTGGCCATTCCCCCTTTCTGTCTCTCTGTCTTTCTGGCGAGTGCATGCGCCCAATAGCAAAAATCGCTCAAAAAAAAAAAAATGTACAACATGATACAATTTGTATCCCCCAAACCAACTCATAATAGTGTATATTATTTGTATATACATATATAGATGCTTTTTTAAAAAAGTCTGGAAGGATACATTAAAAATGATAATGGGTGGGGCTGGCAGGTGGCATAGTGATTAAGGCGCTAGACTTCCACATGGTCCACTGCGTTTCTAGTACAGGACCTGATGGCTTGCTTTCTCTTTTTCCCTCTCTCTGTCTCCCTGTCTCTTTCTGGTCAAACTAAAAATAAGTAAATAGATGAATAAATAAATAAATAATGAAATAAAAAAAAGATAATGGGAAGAGAAGCAAGAATCTAGCACTTGTAATTAATGATGTTTTAATATCTTTAAGGAACCTATTTCTACTAATTATTTTTTAAAGGTTTTTGTTGTTGTTTTAAGAAAAAACACTGGGTGCTAGAAATCCTTTCTTTTGCCATTAACTAACTGTGTCAAATAATTTCTCCCTGCATCTTTGGGTTTCTTTTTTCAGTATAAAAAGAAGACATTAAAGAGGAAAATCTGTAAATTTTCATGACAATGTAGTCCCATGAATCCCTAATTTTATAGTAGCTGCCAAATTCAATATCAAATAAGGAGGGACAAATGGTGTCTCTCAAGGGGAAAAAAAAGGCTTTCTATGTAAAAAAGGGAAAAAAATGATAAATCGATGATGTAAAAATTTTGCACAAAAATCCCACCATAAACTGAATTTAAGAGCAAATGAAAATTTAGAAAAGTACTTTTGATGCACAGGAAAAGAAAATGATGTTAGAAAAGATGAATAGCTTCATGAAAAACAGGCAAAGGAATCAAATAAGCAACTCATAAAAAGGTTTGCAAATTAATGACAAGCTTAAAAAAATTGTATATGCTTGCTTGAGAGAGAAGGTGAGACAGTAACCTCCTGGGGTGCGTCCATGCCGCATTGCCTTCTCCTCCAGTCAGAATCCACCCAGAATTTGGGGCACACATGTACACAGCAACTGGAAAGACTCACCAGCTCAGGGAATTGAACCACTCAGCCATGTAGGATCTAGCCACCATGCCATCAGCCAGCCCATAACCTTTTATTTTAATTGTCAGAGAGTGTGTAGCTCACCAGAGAGAGACAGAGGGAGAAAACACTCCATTTCTCCCTCTGGAGTCCCTTCTCTGTCACTACATGCTGTTAGAATTTAGGATGCACAAACACATAGGCCTGGCATGTTTTCCAAGCCACCAGGGCCAAGACTTGAACTGCGGTCAGCCATGTGGGATTCAACTCCCTTAACCACTAGGCTATTGGGCCAGCTCATCATAACTTATCAACTCCCTTCCCTCCTATTACAATTTTCAGAAATTGTTCTTAAAGTGATAACACCTCATGCTGATAGGACCATGAGGAGACAGTTTCTCCTACGCTGCTGGTGAGAGTGCAGGTTAGTAACCTCTTTGGATGATGAAGTGACAATATTTACTTTTAAATAAATTTTGGTCCAGCAATTAACTTAATGAAATGATCAGAGATATAATAGGGCCATCTGGACAAGAATCTTCATTGTTGCATGATTTAGAAAAATGAAACATTGGGAACATTCTAAACACTTACTGAGGGAATGGCTAAATATTAATAAATTGTGGTATAAAATTCTTTGGAATAGCGTGCAGCCATTAAAAATCATGCTTTCAAAATGTTTAAAGATATGAGAAAATACTTGTAAAATACTTGTAAACTATTTACAAAACAATACTCGTCCCTAAACAAACTTACAATTGCAGGAGAGAAAGATTATATTCTGCCTGTGGGGACACCATTCAGTCATTGGCAGACCCTAAGCTATAGCCCTGGTCATTTTTCTCAGTTTAATGCTCTTATACTTCACTGCGATTCTAGCGTAAGTGAGTCAGTTCTTTTGTTCTTACCTAAAGTAATTGATAATACATTTGGTGGTTTTAAAAAGAAAAGAGCCTTTATTCTCCTTTTCTAGTTATTTCACAATATAAACAATTTCTACTCTATTTTACTAGAAAAATGTTACAGTACTACAGTTTTTCTTTTTTTAAGGTTTTTGCCAGAGTGTACATGTGCTCACTGGAGAGAAAGAGAAAGAGAAAGAGACAATGAGAGGGAAAGTGAGAAGTCGCCGCCCCGGGTGGATGGCCACCCTGGAATCCCTTGTCCTCCATTCTCCTCTCTGGATTTTGGGCATGCATGCACACATGCCCAGTGTTATTTTCAAGCCACCATGTTTGGGACTCAAGCTGCAGTTGGCCATGAAGGAGTCTAGTAACTACTACGCTACCTGTGGGCCCCAATTATAGCTTTACTAAATGCCTTAGAAGGGTGCCCAAAAGTTAGGAAGAGTGTTTCTCTGATCACTGAGGAAATAGCTTGATCATGAGCAGATATTGTAAGTCAGATGCTGCAGAGAAGCCCCTTAATAGTTCAAGGGCTTGAAAAATGAGTTAGTATTGTAAAGACTGAAGCCAATAACATTTCCTCTTTTATACTCCTACAACCATATATGTCAGACTGTGTAAAGTGATATGCCAAATTCTCCCAGGAGGGAAGCCACTCTAAGTGATAAGTAAGATTATGGACTGAATGCTCGTTTCCCCTAAAACTTCAGATGTTGAGGCCTTAGCTTCCAGTGTGATGGCTGGAACTGGGGACATAATTAGGGTTAGACGAGCTCATGAGAGTGAGGCCCCATGATGGGACGCATACTCCTAATAAGAAGAGACACCAGAAAGTTTGCTGCGTCTCTCTGTCATGTGAGAAGGTGGCCATCTATGAGCCAGGGAGCCCTCATCAGGAAGCTAGTTCTTGATCTTAGACTTCCCAACCTCCAGACCTATTGGAAAAAAATATCTCTTGTTTAAGCCACCCAGGCTGTAGTATTTTGTGACAGCAGGCTGAGCTAAGTCACAACATCACCCTCAGAAATTGCATTCACAACTACAGGTAGTTTGAGAGCCATCTGGTATACCAATGTGGTAAACTACTAAGGTATTCGGATGGTCTCAAATAGCTTCCATGTATACTTCTTTTACACCAGGGGCTAGTCTGTTCACAGGGAGCTCTAAGTTCTGTGGATGATGATGTTAATATTCTTGTGCTCATGGCGTGACACACATATGACACTTTGGTAAGGCACTTTTCTGACGTGGAATTGTTATTTATCAAAACTGAGGCACAGTATAATGCAATGCTCTGAGAGGCTGACCCATACAGCAAGGCTCCAAGTTCATTTCTGGAGATGGCCCTGAACACACCGGAGTGCTCATGTCCATGTCCATAGCCCATGACTGAAGCTGGGGTGGATCATGCCATGAAGATCCTCTTGGCGGATGCTCATCTCTCTCTCTCTCTTTCTGTGTGTGTCTCTTTCTCATGTAAAAAATAAATAAACTTGGGGCTGGCAGGTGGCGTGATGGTTTAGCACAGTTCAAGTCCTGGGTCAGGCGGCTTGCTTTTTCACTTTCCGTTTCTCTCTCTCTCTTTCTCACTCAGGTCAAATTAAACTAAATAGATAAATAAAGTTAAATTTAAAAAATAATTATTAAAAAAAGAAAGAAACTTAAAGAATAGCAGCAACAACAACTAAGCAATAAGTCACAAATCATATCAGTTTTCTGGTTCAAAAAACCCAAAGATAGAACTATCTTGGAGGTACATTTTTAGAGCATCATCTCAACTTCTATGCCTGGTCACAGTTTGCACTTATGATAGGGAGAGAAAGAGGTGTTGTCATATCTACAAAAATAATAACCATTCCTTGAGTATGTGTGTCTGTCTCAAGGACTATGTGAATGTCCAGACTTTTCGTGTTCCCTGTAATCCAGAGAAGCAAACTCTGAGCTGGCCCACAGGGCTCAAAGAGGTTAATTACCATGCCCAGGGCACATCTACTGTAAAAGGCAAAACTAGAATTTGAATTCCTTAAGGAAATTAGGTCAACACAGCATAGATGGAAGCTGGTAATGGTTACGATGACCACTCAATTCAGGCTCAAAGTAGAGTCAGAATCATTCCTGCAAGAGAATGTATTCATTGGCTCCCAACGTCCAGCTATTTGTGAAGTTACCCGGTTGTTCTGAGGCTCATGCTGAAGGTGCCTTGCCCCATGGCTCCTCAGTCTACCTGGGAGTGTCGAGTGCCAGCCAACTCCCACTGCCTGAGAACTTTCTTCATGACCTGGGAGCTTGCTTGATCACAAGACTATGTATCTGGAAGATGGGAACATCCTCAACCAGTAGGGGTTGGGTGTTGAGAGATCGTGTCCCAGCCTTCCACCTTCCCGTGCAGGGACTCTAAGGCTTGCATCACACACTATGTCCCCGCACAATCAGGCCCGGTGGTCCACAGCAGGACATAGTCATGGCCCACTTACTGCCTGTTTTTCCTTTCTTATCTCATGTCCTTCCTGTTTCTCCAAACTCTTGGGATCGCCTCCAAAACTGTGTGTAAGTTCTCATCTCAGGGTCTGCTTTTAGGGGAGAACTCAAATTAGGACAACTTCCAAAAGCCTCCCATCAAAGTTGACTCTTCCAAGCTCTAGAATACTGAGGGCACTGCCCTGATCGGCTCGACCTTAGTGGATTCTGACCCGTTACTGAAGGCCCAGACTTCCAATAATGCTTATTTCATACACCCTCTGATTTCCCTGCATAACCTCCCTAACTCACAGTCTCCTCTGCATGCAGCTCTTATTTTACTGACTTCAGAGCCTTGTAAATTACATGGGATTAGATTAATGGTATAAATAAGCATATCAAATTTATGATTGGGCCCATGTGCTCACTGGGGAGAGACAGTGAGAGAGACAGAGGAAGAGTGAGAAAGCCCTCACTCACCCACCCCACACACACACATGGAACAGTCATGCCACATTCCTGTATATACATTTTGCATGTTTCCCAAGCTGTTGGGTCTTGAACTTGAACTAAGCAGTCAGCCATGTGGGATCCTGCTACCTTAACCACCATTCTACCAGCTGGCATGGTTAACAGTTACAATGATTCGTCTCTCCTACTAAACTGTAAAGCCTTTGTGGGTCAGTGCTTAGCTTTATTTGTTTCTTTGTTTAATTATTTAGAGAGAGAGAGAGAGAGAGAGAGAGAGGGGTGTGCATGCTGCAGTCCTTCCCCCAGCTTCAGCCAGCCAGAATCACAGCACAAGCATGTGTTCCTGGTGTGTACAGGGAAACCTCAGGATGAGAACTCAGGGCCTCCCATATGGCTTCACGTCGGCATCGTGGAGTGTTGCTTTCCTGCTGCACTATCGCGGCTGGCCCGGTGCTCAGCTGTGTTGAACTCACATAGCCCCTGACAGGTAGAAGAGCTCAACTCATGTTGCGTTGAAAATTGTCATGTGATCTGATAGGTCCATAGGTTAACGGGGATTTAAAATCAGCAAATGGGACCAAAACTTCAGGAATAGTAAGATAGTATGGAAATACTTGACTTGAAAGAATTCATTTAAAACTGTACAAAGGAATAAATGTGGAAAAGTCAACCTCTCAGTGATCATTCCTGGGCATGAGTTCACTGAGAGTTAGGATCTGGAAAGTGAGCATTTAATTACAGGGAGGTCACTCATTATCTGAAATACTTGGGACCAGAAGTGTTTAGAACTTTAGGTCTTGGAATCTTTCTATGTACATAGGAGATATTTCAGTGCTGGGACCCAAGACCAGACACAAAATTCATTTATGTTTCATATACACTTTATACACATAGCCTGAAGGTAACTTTATACAGTATTTTTGTGTTGTAGCATTTCGACTGTGACCTGTCACATGAGGTCAGGTGTAGAATTTTCCACTTGTGGTATCATGTTTATGCTCAAAAAGTTTCAAATTTTGGCCAGCTAGTTGCATGGTGGTTAAGGCGCCTGGATGCCTAAGGGCCAACTATGTGGTTTGAGTCCTGGATTCGGTGGCTTAGAAAACATGCTAGGCACGTGTACTTAAGTGCCCAAATTCCAAGAGGAGAGTGGAGGAGAAGGGATTGAGGCACAGCCTGTGTGTGTGTGTGTGTGTGTGGGGGGGTGCTTACTCACTTCCTCTCTCTCTCTCTCTTTCCATGTGCCCTATACCAAAACAAACATTTCTAATTCAGAGGCCATTCTGGTAGCATAGTGGTTAAGATAGCTGGATCCCATATGGCTGACTGAGGTTCAAATACCATCTTTGGTGACTTGAAAAACACACTGAGTGCATGTGTGTGTGAGCCCAAAATTTTGGCAGGTTGGAGAAGCGATTGCTCACTAACCACATCCAGCTAGAAGCTCCTGGACTGGACAGTTCAGCTCTAAGTTATTTCTGCTGTCATTGTGATTTTTTTAAATGCACATTGTCCTGGGCCTCAACCTTGGTTTTCTTTTCTCTTCTACAACTGATCCAATGCCCAACTATCATTGTCTTTTTTTTTTTTTTTAAGAGAGGTTTTTGCTGTACCTGTGCTCGCTAGAGAGACAGAGAGTGAGACAGAGAGACAGAAGGCAAGAAATTACCCCCTGGGGGGAATGGTCATGCTGTATTCCCTTCTCTTCTGTTCTCCTCTTGGTATTATGGGCACGCATGCACACGTGCCTAGCGTGAATTTTAAGCCACCAGGTCTGGGACTTGAACTGCGGTTAACTACGTGGGAGTCCAGTGATATAACCATTACACCATCTGCTGGTTCCTCTTTCTTCTTTTTAAGAATAAACTTTATTGGGGCTAGTAAGTAACATAGTGATTAAGGTGCTGGACTCTCACATGGCTGACTACAGTTCGAATCCCAGTCCTTGAGGTTTGAAACTCATGCCAAGCACATGTGTGTGAGTGTCCAAAATCCTGAGAGGAGAATGGAGGAGAAGAAACTGTCATGGTCATCCCCTCGGGGGGTGATTTCTCACTTTTCCTCTGTCTCTCTCTCTCTCTCCAGCGAGTGCACATGGCCTATGGCAAAAACAAAACAAAACAAAAAAGAACAAACTCTTTTTTACAGCACTTTTAGGTTCACAGCAAAAGTGAGCAGAAAGTGGAGTCCTGTGGAGCCCCTGCATCCTACGTGCATGGCACACCTGTTCCCACCCACAAACTACCTGACACATCATCGTCACCCCAAGTCCGCGGTTCACGCGAGGGTTCTCCCTCGCTCCTGTGCCTCCTGTTATCTGGACAGTGTCTAACGCCGCGGGCCACCTTTAGCGTGCACTTGTGTTCTGAAGGAGAGGCTGCTTCTTGGATGCCAGATCTTCCTGGCCGTGGTCTACTGGTTTGGACCAAGTGGCAAAAAGCAGAACTTGCCACTCGTGAGCCCCTCCAGCCTCTCCACCCTCGAGCCGTGCAGACCTCACTTCTTAAGACTGGCTCTGCCACGGCAGCCCTGTTGCCAGGGCTTTCGTGTCCCAGTTGGCATCCTGGCAGCCCAGCTGCTGGCTGGACATGCTCCACCAGGTCTCTCATATCGCTTTAAAAACAACATGCCATCCTGCCCTGTGGCCATCCATCAGGTTCCTGTCAAGCTACGGGACAAAAGAGGACACATTCCAATACTCTCTGCTGTCACAGGTTACCAGGTTTGGGAGATCAGATCTTGAATAGCTGTGTGGGATGGGGGTGGGGGGGCTGCAGGAATGCAGATTGGAAGGTTGGGGGGGTTGGCAGGAGCTTTTAGGCCCAAGTTCCCATCCTACAGAGCCTAAGGATAGTGTGTGAAGGTGTATAAATAACAGCTCTATCTACCTAGGGCAGGGATGCTCCGCCCAGCCCCTCAAGGTTCTCCCTAAATTTGTAAGACAGTGCTCCACCTCCTGGGGAGCGTGGCAAAGTGCAGCTGCTGCATCAGAGGGTCTAGGGAGGGGCTTGAGATCCTGCGTTTCTGACAAATTCCCAGGGATGTTCAGTGACCACACTTGAGTGACAAGGGCTTAGGCGTTTCCAGCGCTATTCAAAAGGCCCCACCTTTCCCTCCCACCTGCCTCACCACACTCAATTGTCCCATCCCTAATAATAGCCCACACACAGAAGTGTAATACGTGCCAGGGCTGGGCTGACCACCAGGGTTAGCCTGGGTTAGTTCATTTCATGCCTCAGCCACCCTGTGGAATAAACCCTGTTAGGATCTAGGCTGTCGGTCAGGAAGCGGTGATAGTCCTGGCTTTGAACAAAGTCTGCCTGATTCCAGGCCCTCATCTCTATCCGTGAGATATCTGTTAAATAGTTTCCTTAATTCCATTTTGGTCTGAGTTTTTAGGGCGTGTGTGCTTGCCAGGGAGGAACAGAGACAGAGAAGGAAAGTGAGAAATAATCAATCACCCCCCTCCCCCGCCAGCCAAAGGAGCGGGGCTAGCCACAAGCCCTTCTCCATTCTCCTTTTTGGGATTTTGGGCATGCAGGCACACACACCTGGTGTGATTTTAAGCCATCAGGTCCAGGACTCACATTGTGCAGCTGGCTGTGGGGGCCAGCTGGCTTAACTTCCACACCACCTTATTGGCTTTCCTTAATTCTCTCTAAAACTAAAGTAAACTTGTGGGTAACTATGGCTGTCTCTGGTGAAGGGGACTGCACTCAGTCCCCTTGACTGGGCAGCAAGGGTAGGAGGGACAATTAATTAGCACTGTGTCTTTTTTTCACTTTACACCTTGTGAATTTTGGACCATGTGTCCCACACCCACACAGGCATGTGCATATTTCCTGTTTAATAAATGGTAAATAGTTCATAAAAATTAAAGAAAGTAGGCCCATTGCCATCAGATTTAGAGCCACACACCAATAGCTGGGCCTGCTGTCAGGGCTGATTCTTAGCATCACTACACATATGATGGGGGTTCCCTGGGCCCCACATAGGCCCCTCCCACCTTTCAGGGCTGTGCAAACAAGGCTGGCTTGGCGCTTCCCATCAGATGGTGCACACCACATTTGCTACCTGGTTGGGAATGATTTTTCAAAAGTAGGTGAACTCTGCAATAACAGTTTGGTAATACTGGTAAAAATGGTGCCACTCCAAGTAAGATGGGAGAACGCCTTCCCTTCAAACAGCTAGGCAAGGGCCTGAGCTGCACGGTGCTTAGCTTTGCCGTTTTGTGACATGATGGAGAGCAAAAAGGAGGACATCATGGTAACCAGAAAACGACGACTTAGTCACCACGGCTGCCCAGATGCCATTCGGACCCCAGTGCTGTCTCACTAACCTCAGTTAGTGACTGTGCACATGAAAATGCGAATTTTAACCTGTATGTAAAAGAAATGCAGGTTCATTCCAAATCCACATAGACAGCAACTCTGGTTGCTCAGGAGGGTTGACCAGAAGAAGTTTTGGTTTAACGAGTTTTCACTAAACAGGTAAGAAAGATCCCAGTGTCCTTAGTCACTGAGAGGAGCGTCCCCATGAGAGTATTCATCGGCTTGGTGGGATCACAGGGGAGGCAAGGGGCAGTCTGGCTGCATGTGGTGTGTATAGATGATCAGATCAGGAAGGAGGAGGCCAGAACCTGATAGGGCCTTATACTGTGCCTGGGCTAAGAAGACGGGAGACACTCAGTCAGTAACATGCTTTAGATATGTTCAAAATGTCTTTAGCCCCCTCCCTCAGCTCCTAGAGAAACCAAGTCCAAAATTCTTCATTTGCCTCCCACACACGTATAATAACCACATGGTCATTACCCTGTCCCTCTCCCATCACTACCACAGGGAATACAGACATGTGATGTATTGCACCCCCAAAACACATAGAAGTAGCTGGAGTAAAGCTTGGTCCAACACTCAGGTGTACAAAATATTACTGGAACTCTACCAAGGGCCGTTTGAGCCACACATTTTGCAGACTGCAGGCAACATTCAACAAAGTCCCCTGGAGGTCCCCCTCTGTTTTGCAGGGTGGTGGGAAGGTGCTCACACACCATCCTTGCACTATCGGTCCACTGACATCACTGCTGCGAGGTGCCCATCAACCTGCCCCGTGTGGCCTCAGTTCTGGTGGCTCCCTGCCCTTTCTGTGCTCCACCAGGGTCCTGATATCCCCTCGTGCAGGGGCCACGCAGCCACGCCCTTCCAGGGCTCTTGCAACTTCCGCAATAATGACGCCATCCTGGAAGCTGGGAGCAGACACTGGCTGGTCCTTTCCTCTCCAGCCTCAGGCCGGCAGATTTCTCTCTTGCTCGAAGTCAAATTGCTTTCACGTCAGTGGTCAAAGTGCTTTCCATGTCCTTCATTCTCAACAGATACTTGTTGAACACCCTGTAAGTGCTGAACCCCTTTCTATCACTATGAACCAGGGATGCGGCAGTAAGCAAAGCAAAGGCCTGGCCCTCCAGGAGCTGACCTTCCAGTGGGCAAGACAGAGCACGAGCACGCAAATGCACACTGGACCAGGCAGCTAGCCTGGAGTTTCGCAGAGAGGACAGAGTGGGACAGGGAATGGAGAGGATGCTGCTTGCGGACAGGGGCCAGGCCTCTCTGAATCTTCTGTCACAGAATCTTTCAAGCTCCTTAAGACTTTAAGCACTGTGGCTGGCAGGTGGCATAGTGGTTAAAGGCACTGGACTCCCACATGGCTGACCTCAGTTTGAGTCCTAGACCTGGAGGCTTGCTTTCTCACTCTCTCTCTCTTTCTCACTGTGTTCTTCTCTGCTCAAATTTGAATAAATAAATAAATAAATAAATAAATAAATAAATAAATAAAATAAAGTTCAAAAAGATAATTTTTTAAAAAAGACCTTAAGCATTTTGATGCCCAAGAGCCTGAGAGTCTAGAATGCAGGCTGCTTCTCTTTGTTGCCCCTCTGATCCCTCCCATGGGGAGGAGGAATGGCCTCTCTGTCTGCTCAAATAGGGACAGAGCAGGGAGGGCCTCCAAAGCGACTATGGTGTCATATCCCTTCAATGACAAGATGCGATATGTGCCACACCTCTTGTGGGGTCTCAAACATATGAATGGCAGGTTCCACAGCAGCTCCTTTGCTCTCAGGAGGGTCCATGGGGGTCAGAGTGGGCAGCCCTGAGATAGAGGGAGGGCAAGAACATTCCAAGCTGTGGCTTATGCTGATTCTGTGTCCCAGCTGGCCTTCGTCATCGTCACCATGCTCTGCCTTTCAGAGGACTCGGACACTCAAAGGATTAGTCTGAAGGCTGCAAACAGGTTTGGACTTAGAGAAAGTCAAAGGTACAAATCAACAGGAGTAGCCCGAACCCAGCGGATCGCACTCGCGCCTCGGGCTGCTCCCTTGAGCCTCAGTTTCTTTCCTCAGTCACCTTCATCAGGAGGCACAAGAGCAGGAGATGGCAGAGAAGAAACACAGGAAAAATTGTCGCCAGCTTCACCTGACCTCTTTCGATGTTGTCCTCCTTCCTAGACTTTGAATATCTTCTCTACAGAAAGGTTCGGATCAGCTCAGAGTCCCAATTTTCTGCAGATGTCCGAGTTCCCATCCTTCTGGGCTGGCCCTAAGCCTGTGCATAGGGAGTGGAGTCCACATGGCCGGCCACAGTTCAAGTCTTGGCTCCAGCAGCTTGAAAAACACACTGGGCAGGTATGCATGCCGCCAATCCTGGAGGATAGAGACACGAAGGAGAAGAGAGTGCTGCACGAACATGGCCATGAGGTGGTGCTTTCTTCCTCTCTCTCTCTCTCTCTCTCTGTCTCTCTCTGGCAATGACACATTCTCTCTGGCAATCAAAGAAGATCCCCATCTCTTAATGTGTTGGGTGCTAATATTACACCCTGGAGGTCCTGCAATATGTGTGCTGTGCTGGTTCCAATCAGGGGAAATGGACTAGATGAGTTAAAGCCCTACCTAGAATCTTCGAGTCTCTAGACCCCTGAGAAAAGAGAGGGCAGAGAACCCTGCTGGTCCATGGCTCATCCAAAGGCCAACTGATGCTACAAAGACTCTAATCTCAGGGACCCCAGGCAGGGGCATCAAGAGGCAGAGCAGGTGACCCTTGACTGACTGCTGGGGAGGGGGCATCCTATGTTGGGGTGAGAGGGCAGGAACATATCCAGGTCGGTGCCCACTCAGAGGTGGTGTGCTCTGACTTATCATCAGGGCTGGAGTAACAAAGTTCAGGATGTGGCCTGTGGTGACAGTGACATCATCCCTGAAGCCCAGTCATGGTGCCTTGGGTCCCTTCCCAGACCCCGTAGTCAGAGACACAGGGGTGTCTAGGTTTTCTAGTGAGGACTCTGACTTGATTGGACCCCTTCCGGTGTGGTGGTCACACTGCCTTCCTCTTCCACCAGACACAGTGCGCAGAACTTCCACACGGTGCTGAGTCATGCATGGCTCTGGTGCCGCTCAGGGGTGGCAGCTGAGTGGTCTTTGATGCATTCCTGGTCTTCAATCACTATGTCTAACTAGTTCCCAGATCCTGTCACTTCTAGCTCCATGACACCTCCTGAATCTGAATTTTCCTTTCTGTGTTAGTCTCTAAGGGCTGTCATAACAAGTGACCACAAACGGGAGGCCTTCAGGTGACAGAAATGTACGTGCTCACAGTTCTGAAGGTCAGAGTCTGGACTCTAGGTGTTGGCAGGGTAGGATCCTTCCAGAAGCTCTGAGGGAGAAACTGTCCCACCTCCCTCTGAGCTGCTGGCGATGGTCTGCTGTCCTTGGTGCTCCTTGGCTTGTAACTGCTTCACTTTAAGCTCTGCCCGCCATCATCACATGGTCTCCCTTCTCCGTGTGTCTCTGTGTTCAAATTTCCTTTCTCATATACAATGCTGGACCTGGGTTAGGGACCACTCTAACCCAGTGTGACCTCCTCTTAAGTCGATTACATCCACAGAACCCTATTTTCATGTAAGATTGCATTTGCCAGAACCAGGGATTAGAATTTAAACAAATCTTCTGAGGAGACACAATTCAAGCCATGCTCCATCCCTTTGGCCACACGAAAGCCTAACCACCTTCACAGTTTTATCTGGAGCGTTGTAATAAGTAGCTCTTTCTAGCCCACTCACAACCATCTCTCCTTATAGAACATCTGCTGACCCTACATCTTGACCACCTTCCTGTACGAAATGTAAATTCCAAGAAGACAGAGACTTTGGTCGACCATGTTTTTTCCCTCAGAAACTAGGGCAGGGCCTGGAACACAGAGAGCTTTTGATGAGTGTTTGTCAAATAAAGGAATGAATCGATGTAAATGCATAGACAGCAAATACATTGATTCTGATTCTTTCCTAGACTCACTTATCCCCCCTCTCTCTCCCTGAAGTAAAATTAATTTCTTCCATCACCTGTTATTTCTGTCTCTGTGTTAGCATTTACCGTATGGTATAGTCTTTGGTTTGCCCAGCAGGGATGTTGTTCAGTGAGTTACAGGGAGGCAGACGCTGGATTTGACTCATCTTTGAATGCCCAGAACAAACACAGTGCCCGTCAGTATTTGTTAAACCAAATTAAATAAATCTAACTAAAGAGGCATGACAGAAACATGAAATACGACCTCCTCCCACCTCCTCCACCCATTTGCAGAGCTGGGTGGGGGTGAGAGGTGGGGCAGGTGGTAAAATTGCAAATTCTGTGAGTTCCCCTTTCTGCTGATGCTTGACAAATTATCTTTCTGAGTCAGCACAGGTATTTTGATACTGCCTTGAGATTTTGGGCATTTTTTTTTAAACGATGGTTTAAAAACAAGTGCTTTCACATTTACCATGAAACTGGTGGGGCTGGATGAGAAAATAACCATCATGAGAAACAGCCCTTCATCTTTAAAATTTCCAGTTCAGGATCTAAATCTGACATCAAACCCAAGAACTCCCCGGTCAGTCACCGCCTTTCCATGGGGATGGGAGCCAGCTCAGGCACGGACTGGTCCTCACAGGAACATTCCAAAGTAGCTGGTCCCGATTACAGGGCCTGCAAGGCTGGGGTAGTGACAAGAACAGTGACAGGGATAGACTCTTGGTTGCACAGAATTGCACTTTCTGGCTTGATGTTGCCTGCCCTAGAAGCAGGCACAACCTCCAGAAGAGAGCCAGACCCCCTGTGGTTGTCTGGGTGCTAGAAACTCTGTCTATTGTCCAGTCTGCAGCACTTAGTCAAGTGACAAAGGTTCCCTGCTGGGTGTAGATGACAACCCAGAGACTGTGGGAGGGAGCGTCATGGGGCAGGCTGGGAAAAGAATGGATTGCCTGTACAGAAAGGAATAGTGTCCCCAAATGTATGTCCACCTGAAACGTCAAGGTATGATCTTATTTAATGCTAAGGTCTTTGCAGATATAGCTAGTTAGGGTGAAGTCATACTGGAGTGGAGTGGGTCCTAAATCCAGTGACTGGTGTCTTTTTTTTTTTTTTTTTTTTGAGAGGTTTTTGCCTTAGGGTGTGTTCACAGTGAGAGGGAAAGTGAGAAATCACTCCCTCCAGGGGGGATGGCCATACCACAATCCCTTCTCCTTCATTCTCCTCCCGAGATCTTGGGCACGCACGCACACACACCCAGAGTGATTTTCAAGCCACCTGGCCCAGAACTTAAACTGCGGTCAACTATGAAGAGTGATATAGTGATGTTGTGATGTAACCACTACACCATCTGCTGGTCCCAACTGCTGTCCTTTTGAGAAGGGGAGAGGACACACAGAGGTGCACAGAGGGCAGACGGCCGCGTGGAGACAGAGGCAGAGGCTGGAGCAATGCCACCACCAGTTACAGAACATCCTGAGAACCAGGAGTTATAGAACATCATGGGAACCAGAAGTTATAGAACATCCTGAGAACCAGAAGCCACTGGAAGCTGGAAGAGGCAAGGGAGGATCCGTCCCTACCACCTTGGGCACCAGTGTGGCCTTGGGGACTCCTCCATTTAAGACTCTGGGCCCCAGGACTGTGAGAATAACCATGTGGTGCTTTAAGTCCCCCAGTCCGTGGTCTAGAAAGCGTGCATAGTTTCCGAGGTGGATGCAGGGACTTTTTAGGGAAAACAATACCCCTCCCCCAGTTTTGCCTCTAGGACTCTCTTTCAAAACAGCCGAGGACACTGGGGTTGCCTTGTGGGTGAGGTAAAGGTGGGGATGAGCATTGAACGGTGATAGGGATGGGGAGGGGGTGACTGATACCATAGAAAGCAGGCGGACGACAGGACAGGTTTTTGTTCTTGTTTTTGTTTAAACCATTTAAAATGATCTTAAAATCTGAGCTTTGGTGAGAGAGGGATTTCCTAAATTCTTATATCACGGAGTCTTATCGCTGCATGACGGGAAAGGCGAGTGTGTGAGGGTGTGGACATGTGGCCCCCCTCCCCCTTAGATGCTGGAGGAGGAAGCTGGTGGAGGCAGAGTCAGGGTCTGAAGGCAGCTGGGCCCTGACTTCCCTTTTCCAGATGCTGGGATGTTAGAACAAGCGAAGGGGAATGTGAGGATGGGAGAGCTCTCTCTACTTCCCCCTGGGACACAGGAACTAGCCACCCCTGCACTACCAAAGTGGGACAGCTCAGATACCGCCTTCCAGGCAGGGGCCAGCAGGCAGACCTAAGGGGGTGTGAACATCCCCATAGAACTGCGCAGGGCCCTGGCTCAGGGTAACCGTACCCTCCTCTGACTACTGCCTGGGGAAGTGTCCGGCTGATCAAGTAACCAAACCTGCAGACACACAGCTAGCTACTGACTTACGAGAGGAGACATGGGGTATGGAAGGGGGTCATGGAGCCTCGAACCCCTGTTTTCTCCCCCTGCGTGGAGAGCGACCATCTGAGGCAGGCGACCTGCCTGGCATTTATGTTTACATTCAGATTTTCCAAGTGTGAAATAGCATCACTGCTGTGCACTTTGAAGCCCACGCTGAGTAAGCAAAGTACGAGAGGAGTAACCGAGGCTAGTGTTTCCTGTTTCTAAAGTTTGTAAGAACTTGCTTCGTACAGTGTGTTATTATTGTCGGTATAGTACGGTAATTGCTACTACCTTGCTTTTGGTTTTGCTCACACATTCTAGAAACCGTAAAGAGATATCAATTTAAAAATATTCTTCTAGAACCTAAGATTTAATCCCCCACCCCGCCCCCCATTATCCAGCCTGAAACCTGCAGCAAAGTTTCAGTCTGTGGAAAGTAAATTATACCATTCCACTCACCCTAAGCTTGCAGCCTAAAGCAGGGATTCGTTCTAAGGCTCTATGGTCTCTTAAGAGGAGATCCATGGGTGCAAGGGGTCTGGAACCCTCTAAAATTACGAACAAATTGTATGGATAAAACCAAGTTTTCTGGGGAGAAGACGTAACTTTCTTTAGCTCTTCAAAGTAGTCTGTACCCCAAAAGAGTTAGTAGAGTTGGGGGCCCATGGCCACTCGTCTCTCATTCTGTGGCTGTGATGATTTTCATTGGCCTTCATTCTAGGTCTGGGAGCCTCTGCAGGGTCCACTTTCGGGTGCATATGTCAACATAGTACAGTTTATCCGAAACGCTGAGACACTTAGGGAAGGGGAAGGTCAGAGACGAGGAAAGAAGAGCCACCGAAAGTCCAGAGAGCACAAGCCTCCTGGTGAGTGGTCCCCCACCCTGTATCACTCCCCTGGTACTCGCTGGGGCCTCCATCGGCTCTTGTTTGAATCAGTTCCTGTGCGGTGATATGCCGTGTGCTGTTCCCCAACAGCACTCAGAGTTGATAGAGAAAATCAGATCTAAAAGCAATAGGAGTCAAAGAAAAAGCCGGTTCTTGGGGCCAGCAGGTGGCATAGTAGTTAAGGATTGGACTCCCACATGGCCTACTGTGGTTTGAGTCCCAAACCTGGCAACTTGACACTAACGATGGACACATGTATGTGCGTGCCCAGAACCCCAAAAAGAGAATGGAGGAGAAAGGATCGCAGCATGGTCATCCCTCCAAGGAGTGATTTTCTCACTTTCCATCTCTCCGTCTCTCTCTGTCTTTCCAGTGAGCTGAGCGCACATGCCCCATAGCAAAGATTTCTAAAAGATTTTTTTTTTTAAAAAAAAGAAAAAACTGGTTCTAAATAAAGGGTGAGGTTCAAGTCCCATTTCAATGTCTGTGTTGTTTACATGGCAGCAGGTCACCGGACACTGACGCTTTCAGGACCAGGTGGTTCTCTCTAGCCCTCTTAGTATATCTACCATGGGAGAGCCAGACTCAGAGAGGTCCGGCAACTTCCTGAAAGCCACTTTTCACGTAGCAGCCAGTTTAGGACCAACCCCGGGTTTTCTGAGCTCAATCCTCTTTCCACCACGCTATATTTTCCTCTACCCTCTTCTCCAAATCTCAGTTCAAGATACAGCAACAAACAAAAATCAAAACGTAACAAAAAAGCCCTAAGACTCTTCAGAAATGCCTAGCAGAATTCCAGACAGATGGTTGGCCTTCACAGCCCTATCTTTTCTTATTCTTCCTATCTCGCAGTTGCACTTCTTAGAAATAAGGGCCTCCATCCTCATCTCCCAGCAAACTCTCACATGCAGGAAAACAGATGCCGACAGGAAAGGAAAACTGCTACTTTTCCAACTCATTCTACAAGGCAGTTCACCACTAAATGGTGTTCTCCTATATTGGAGTAATTGGTATTTTCTCCCTACCAAAACACAACCCGAGGTCCCCAACCCATACGTTTCTATGGCATTTTACAAACATTAGCTGTGCTGACGTATGTAAAGTACTTGGAACAGGGTCTGCAGGCGTGGGAGTTACACGGAGCTTAGCGATGATTACTACCAGTGTGATACTATTGCTTATCCCACGTACCCAAGATACACGACACACATTTAATGCTCTTGGCTCATGCTCTAGGGTCTTCCCGCTCACACCATGTTACCAGGCAAAGCCTCCAGTGAACGAAGGAGCCCCTTAGCCCTGGGCAGGGTATGATCCAACAAGAGATCAAAGTGGTTTTTTTTTTTTTTTTTTTCTTTTTTTTTTCCACAAAACCTTCAACTTTCCCAAGAAGCTAAGACAGGATCTTAATACCCATTGAAGAGTTCTTGTCTCCCAAGAGGGAACAGAATGAAGAATAGCTGATTAAATGACCAGGGTATCCAAGATCAGGTTTCAGGATTGGGCGTTTATGATAAGTATCAAGTAAAACACAGGGCTCCACCTTATTCTGTGTTATTTTAACATTGACAGTCTTTAGGTGAATCTTCTTTCTGGGCAACCAGGCGACACCTAAAAATAAACTCAAGTTCCTGAAATATTCTGGTTTGCCTTTAAGCTTTCTTTGGCTGGGGACAGGGCTATCTATTTTCAGTTTTGCAGCCCCAGGTGGTATGGATTTGATCTATCGAGTGACTAATGACGGAATGAAGAATGACGCTTGTCGTGAGGGCTCAGCAGATACTTGGGAAAGGTTATCTGTGGGCGAGGTTACAACAGCAGCTCAGGATGGTTGGGGAGTGGGGAAGGGCTCATTTAAAGATTCCTGGAACCACGGGGGTGGGGGTTGATGATATGTAGACAACCATTGAAGGACACTGTGCTATTTGTACCTAGTCCAGAAGAGAAGGAAAACAAAAAGAACATGAAAAATGAAAAGGATTTGGAGAAAGAAAATTCTCCCATGGTAGAACATGTGGGCATATGGAAATGTTGCCTAGCTAGAGCAAGGTTCTAACTGGCTCGACTCCCCTGGCCCTGGGTGCTTGTATTTGGCCTTTAGAACTGTGTTCTCCCTCTTCTGATGATCCATCTTCTCGTATTTCCCCATTCTCCCTCCTCCCCTCCTCTTCAAGTTCACCTTGTCTCAGGCCCTTTTGATCCCTTGGCATTTTGACCAGCCCCTTGAGCTCCCTTCCCAGGAGTCACACCCCTTGCCCTTTGGGACACTGTCCTTCAACTAATCCCTATCAGGGGCTGGCCAGAGCCTCCAGAGGGCTCCAGGGTGAACTTCTCATGCTTTCCTCAACATCCCTCAGCAACAGTTTTCTCTTGTATCCATTAGGACCTCAGTGTCATTCCAGGGACTCAGTAATGCCTACAAGCCCCCAGCTTCCACCTCTCCCTGCTCATCAGTCCTGGAGTGCTGGCTCTTCATTCTGGTGTTGGTTGCCCCAGGACTAGAAGATGATTGCTACAGCACCAGGCATCACATCTTAATTAAAGGAAGGAGGAGTTAAGCAAAGAATCTCCCCTTTCATACCTTACATAGAGAACACAAAGCTTCCTTGGAAGTCCCTTGGTGAAATTTCCCATGCATTTCATTATTCAGACTAACTCTTTGGCCCTATCTAGCTAGCAGGAGACTGAGTGTGTGGTTTTCCAGCCTCCTTAGGAGCAGCAAGAGAGAAAGGTCTTGGGATTGTTAAATTAGTCAGCCAACAATGTCTATATCTGCCCACTTTAATCAGCAGAAGGTCTTGAAACTGCACTGAGACATTCTAGAATTATCTTGGGATGGATATATATGTCACATAAGAATGCAGCCTCTGGCTCTTGCACTGCAGGAATCTTCTCATTTGCATGACAGGACGGTTCAGTGGTGACTTTCGGTGCTTTGTGCCAGAGTGGGACCATTGTGTAAGTTTCATTCGTTTTGCCATTAGCACCTGTCAAGAATTGTTCTTTACCTTTTCCATGTACATCTTGTCTCTTCAATTGGATGGTACTCTATTAGAGAAGTGGGATCTTATCTTACATCATCTTCTATTGTTAGCGACTCAAATTAATGTCATGCACTTTGGTGGCATCCAGGACACTCTCATTAATGAGGAGGAGTATAAACCTGAACATTGTGGGCTGGACAAAGTGGCAACATACCTTGCTATTGGACCCATGGCAGATATATGTAGGAAGCAGAATTTTGGAAAAGTCAACAAGTGAAAACAATGCGTTTGTGGAATCTGAGGCATGCTAAACAGGTGTCATTTGGAAAGTACTGTGTAAATGGAGTGTAAGTTTTCAAGCTTAATGCTGTTTTCAAAAAGGGGTTTGGGGGACCAGCAATTGGCAGAATGGCTATGTCGCTGGACTCCATGTTAGTTGACCACGGTTAGAGTCCCGGACCCGGTGGCTTAAACTCACTCCGGGCGCGTGTCTGTGCGTGCCCAAGATCCCAAGAGGAGAATGGAGGAGAAGGGATTGCGGTGTGACCATCCCCCCTGGGGGGGGGTGATTTCTCGCTTTCTATCTCTCTGTCTCTGTCTTTCTGGCAAGCACACGCGCCCTATAGCGAAAAAAAGAAAACTCTCCAAAAAATGGGGGGTTTGGAAATGTTACTAAATTTGGTTTACCCTTTCCCTTCCTTCTATCCATTCATCTGTTCATTCACTCAGCAAAATTATTGGAGCCCCTTCTCAGGAGTGAATACCAGAATTCCCACTTTTAGAACTCATGGGGAAGCAGACAAATCAACAGATGGTCATACTGCACAGAAAAAGAACCATCATGGGGGCCAGCCGGTAGCATGGTGTTTGAGGCACTGGACTCCACATGGCTTACTGCAGTTTGAGTCCCAGACCTGGTGGCTTGCTTTCTCTCCCCTCTCGCCCATCCTTCTCTCTGTCTCTCTTTGGTGACTGCATGTGCACTATAGCAAGTCAAGCAATAATAATAAACAAAACTAAATAATTCTTAAAAGCAAAGCAAAGTGGTCATCTACCTAAAGTACCTCAGTGCTCAGTGCTGTGTTTAAATTGAGGGAGTACCTTGCCCTTAGTGGGGTTTGTTCTAACTTCTCTGATTAGAAAAGCTGGGATGGAAAGGTTTTGTAACCAGACAGGTTTGACTTTCCATCCTGGCTCTGCCTTAGACTGTGAAACCCTGGGGAGATTTCTAACCCCTGAATATCATTGACCTCAGTTCCTAACTCACACATCTCAGCCCTGAATTTCTCTTCCAATATATGCTCTGTGATAACAGAATTCCGGCATTCTTTATGGTAGGCGTGGTGTTCAGCTTTTTCAGTAGAGAGCTCTGGAAGGACACTGCAGGAGGAAGAGGATTTCCATGATCTTGGCTTCGGTGGGGGCCGTTGATCTGGGTGTGTGGCCACCTCTTAGAGCCTGGCCCAGCTGCAGGGTCCAGAATGTGGTCCATCTGTGACCATGTGGCCTTAGCCCAGTGATACTGTCTCTGCAATATCTCTCTCTCTGTTCAGAAACCAGAGCCTGGCGTGGCCCACCTGCTCTGAAAGCCTCCTGCTTGGACTGACAGCAGATGCCTCCTCAAACCCTCTTCTGCCTCTACACAGCCTGCCAAGACCAGGTCCACACAGATCAGTTCCTCCCTCTGCAACCTCCAATGTCACCTCATGTGGGTCCACTCAGTCTCAAGACCTGAGCCTCTACTTTTGCCCGCATTCTACACTCATGCCATGGACATCAACTACCTGCTCCTCACCTGCACTTGGCTGGTGTCTATGTTCACCCTGAAATTCCAGACTAGCTTTGGCCTTGCCAGTCTAGCCAACTTCTCTGCTACCCACTGGCCTAACCATATCTTCTCCACTCGGGTCTAAACATCTTCCACTGCTGACTTTCCTGGGCATCCCCCCTCCCCCTACAACGTCACCGAGTATCTGTACCTCCTAGAACGCTATGAACAATTCTGTCACAACTGACAATTCATTGTAGTACCCGTCCCTGGATGACGCACTGTGTGGTTTCTACCCCCTGGCTGGTCACCTAAGCAGTAAGGAAGCAACAATAGCTTCTTTATTTCAGATTTATTTTAGGGCTTAAAGGAGAAAGCCCTTGTAAAGCCCATGGCTCACCACTCTGCTCACCAGGGCTGCTCAGTTCCCTCTTTGCCTTTGCTATATTTTCGCAGAGAACAAGGGAAACTAATGCCAGCAAGTGCCTTCCGGGCCCCAGCTGACACACCAGACAATTGATAGAGTGGCATTGATGTGCATGGGGTTAGCCTTAGAGGAGGGGACAGAGGGTCAGAGAGGCTAAGAGATGACCTGGTGTCATGCATGCCATGTCTAAGGAAGCTACAGACCCAGGGTGCTAGTCTTCCAGGTCCACATACAACATGCTACAATGGGTTTCCTCCTAGAATTCCAAACACTCCTTGAACGAGAAGTTTCTGTACCTCTTGAGTGTCCCCACTGGCTCTGTGATGGGAGAAGCAGAGCAGTAGCAGAGTCACTTGCTGGAGTTCTTTCGTAATGACTTAGGTAAGAAATCGACTCCTAAGAGAAAGGTCTGACTCATTCGAAAGGTGCGAGTCTGTGGTTTCTCTCTCTCTGAGCGGGCCTCTGACTGAGAACTGAGAGGCCCGCTCTTGGAACTGATGCTGTAAGCCTTGACAAGTACAGTAGGTACTGGACCAAGGAAGACTCCACTTTGAAGCATTCCATAGACTAAAATCAGATTTATAGGATTTCGCATCTGCACGGACCAGTTACGTGGTTTGTGCTTGAATATGACTTCTGAAGGACCGCAATCCCCATGATGCTGACCAATGTTTCCCAGGGCCTGAGAACAGTGCCTGATACACAAGGGATCTTCTGGAAGTTCAGGGAAAAAGTGTATATTCTGAACAAACTATGCATGGATTCCAAAACTTTCTCACACCAAAATAAAATTGTGCTTGAGTTTCATTTACCCTATTTCTTTACATGAAGGGCCTCACTAGGTATTTCAATATTTTTCTTAATTTATGATAGAGCATGTGTGTGCATGAGAGGCAGAGAGAGAAAAAGAGAGTGAGCACCCTCCATAGAGTCTGGTCACCCCACACTCCCTTTTCTCCAGTCCTCCAGCCCATCAGCTCTTGGGACTCACATGCATGCCTGGTGGGTTTCAGGCTGACCAGGCGAGGGGATTTTAAAGCAGGATTTTATTTTAAAAGCAAGAGAGGAAAGGAGTGAATATACCTTATTGAGAGTTCAACTGCTGAGGCCAGAAGGTGGTGTAGTGTTTAAGGCATCGACTCCCACACGGCTGATGGCAGCTCGAGGCCTGGACCTCGTGCCCTGAAAATCATGCCGGACACATATGTGCATGCCCCAAATCCTAAAAGCAGAATGGAGGAGAAGGGATTGTGACACGGCCATCTCCCCCCACTCCCCCCCCCACCCCCTGGCTGGTGATTTCTCACTTTCCCTCTCACTGTCTTTCTGTCTCTCTCTGGCGAGTGCATGTGCACTATGGCCAAATGAAAAAGCGAGTTTAACTGTTTTGTGAAGTAAGGTATGCAGAGAGGTGGGGTGGAGAGGGTCTTTTAAAAATTTATGGAAATGTATATTATGAAAAAGTTATGCATTGATTTTAAAATTTTTTACACACTCAAACTCATCCTTTAATTGCATTTTCCATGCATTTTAAAAGTTCTTCTCATGCTGTGATGATGTCTTCCAATGACCAACCTCATCCTAATCAAAACTTCCTTGTCCCGAGTTTCCTGTACTCCAGACGTTAGTCCCATCCAGGTGTCAGCCTCTGTTGATAGGCTCGTAATCGGTAACGGGCAGGTAGGGATGAAGGTGCCATCCCAGCACATATCAGAGTGGGTAGCTTTGAACTGGAATCCACTGGAAAAAATCTCCCAGGGCTTGGGAATTCCACACATGGCGGCTACTCCATAAATGTCTGTTGGCACCAGCGGTCCTGTGATGACAGCAAGACCTTAAAATAAAGGGCTGACATTGATGGTGGAGACTCAGGCGGGTGGGACAGCCAGAGGGAGGGGTGTTATGATTGGACAGCCTCTTTACACATCTCAGTTCATGACCAGGCAGCTACCCATACTTTCTGTGCTTAATAATTTGGTATGTTTGGGTTAGAGCTCATCATAAAACATCTGAACCAAAATAGCAAACGAAGAGAATACTTTCTTCACGTCTTATAGATGTTCCAGTACAGAGAAGGGACCACACTCACATGAAAACTTGGATACAAAAAAAAAAAAGAAAAAAAAAACCTTATTGGGCCAGCAGGTGGTGTGGTGGTTAAGGTGCTGGACTCCCACATGGCTGACTGCAGTTCAGATTCCGGACCTGGTACCTTGCTTTCTCATTTTCTCTTTCTGTCTCTCTCTGGTGAGCGCCTGTGCCCTATGTAAAATTAAAATAATAATAATGATAATAATAATACATAAAATTAAATAAATCTTTTTTCTTAAATCCTTATTTCTCAGAAATTATCTTCTTGTTTTCTCTTTTCCATTTTAACATGATGATGAAGAAAAGGAGATATGAGAGAAGGTAGATATTTATTTCTCTTTAGAGACACTGTGATGTGAACAAGAAGGGCTTATGATTACAAGTCTCCTTTGAAATAGGGTTGTCTCAAAGTCAGGAGCAGATGAAAGTCCAAATGATTTCAAAGATAGAGGTGTATTGTGTGAAGTTAGTAGAGCTACCTCAACTAATATATAGTTTATTCATTTATTCAGTCTTTCAACAAATATTTATTACACACCCACTATGGAGGCCGGAAGGTGGCATGGTGGCTAGGGGCACTGGACTCCCATATGGCCCACCATGATTCAAGTCCCAGACTGGGCATCTTGCTTTCTCACTTTCCCTCTCAATTTCTCTCTCTCACTCTGTCCCTCTCTGGGACAAATGGAAATAAATAAATAAAGTTAAATTTTAAAAAATTCTTTAAATAAAAAAAAACCCTACTATGTGCTAATTGCTATGACAGGCTTTGAAGATAACACAGAATGGGAGTCTCCAGCAGACGGGCATTTGCCTATCTTGTATCCTTACCTGGAACACTCCCTGGTACACTGGAGGCATTCGATAAACATATGTTGAATGGAAAAATGGTCTTGACCTTCATGGCACTTCTACTAAACTGTTTAGCAAGCATTTTTATGCACATAAAATCTGAGTTAAATGAACCTCAAGGTCACTTTAAAAGAGGAATGAGGAATGAAGGACAGAGGAGCAGCAAGCGGCCCAGGGGGAGTGTGGAAAGAGGTGTGGCCATGCTCGGTCGGTTTCCGCTCTGGCAGTGTGGGCAGCACTGACCGCGAGGTAGGAAGAGCCATTCTCGTGTGTGATTTACAAACAAGCCCTAGGGCTGAGGCGCGCCCAGGCACACGGACATCCCAGCTCTCTCTCGTTATGGTAGGCGAGAGTCTCCGTCTCCTCCCCTCTCTAAGCCAGTCATCTGCTCCCTGGGCAGGGCTGCCCCAAAGCAGAAGTCCTGGGTGCAAAGACGGAGTTGCTTGTCAAAAATGAGCAGTTCCCTTCCCCATGGCTAGACATGATTTTGTTTTGTTTTGAAATAACTGATGTGCTACAAGTTTCATGAGACAAGACATTACTGGAAGAGTGGGCCACTTCCTGAAGACTATCCAGTATCACACGACAGACAGGTGGCACCGTGATGGGTTCAGATCTCAGAATGGGAGCGTTCATTTCCCCTCCTCCCTTCCCTTCCTTTTTTCCTCTCTCCTCCTGCTTTTCATAAAATCCTAAGCAGTCTTGAATTGTCTGCTTCTTGTGGAGTTGCCTAGCCTGCCACAGTGCATCTGTTTTAAAGTCTAAATGGCAATCTAGGAGTTTTACTTATTTTTAATTTTATTTTTGGCTTATCTTTTTCAAAGGATTTTTTGGCCATCTTTTTTTGTTTTTATTTTTGCTATAGGGAGTGTGTGCTCACCAGAGAGAAACAGAAAGGAGCAGCCCTGCTTCAGCCAATCACGAAAAGCCTGGAGAGAGAGGGAAAGTGAGAGATCACCCCCTCGGGGAGATGCCATGAGCCCTTCTCCTCCCTTCTCCTCTCAGGATTTTGGGCACCCATGCACATGCGCCCAGTGTGTTTTAAGCCACCGGGTCCGGGACTTGAACCTCAGTTGATTATGTGGGAATCCAGCAATGTAATCATTCTGCCATAGTTGGTCCCCCATATTTGAGGGTTTTTTTTTTTTTTTTTTTTTTTTTTTTTTTTTTTGCCACAGGGCACGTGCGCTCGCCAGACAGACAGAGAGAGACAGAGAGACAGAAAGCGAGAAATTCCCCGGGGGGATGGCCACGCCGCAATCCCTTCTCCTCCATTCTCCTCTCGGGATCTTGGGCACGCACGCACACACGCCCGGCGTGAGTTTTAAGCCACCGGGTCCGGGACGCGAACCGCGGTCGACTACGTGGGAGTCCAGCGACATAGCCATTACTCTAACTGCTGGTCCCCATATTTGAGTTCTTATAAACAAACCGCAATCTCACTTGGAAGTTTGCTCCCTTAACAAACTGGTGAATCATAGCCAATCACAGCAGCCCGGCTTCAATCAGGCAGCCTGCTCTCTAAACCGTGTTCGTAGAGCCCAACGCCAAAATGCAACCAAGCCAGCTCCTTCCGTACCTCATTTCCCACACTTCTATCGTCTTACATCACCTTCCTTTTCCTGCTCATAAAAGTTATTGGACCACGCAGTACTTCAGGGTTCCTCAGAAGCCATTCTGGGGGCTGCTCGATTCGTGAATTGTTTTTTGCTCAATTCAACTCTTCTAAATTAGGCTATTTGAAATCACCCCCCTAAATCCCTTCTCCTCCATTCTCCTCTCGGGATTTTCTTTCCAGGACTAGTCATACGTATCCAGCAACATTTGCAAGTTCTGTGTATTTTGTTTTTATACTCATGTGAAACTTATCTTTCTGGAAACATACACACGGCACCTATCATGAATTACTTGATCAAAATAGTTAACATTCAATTCATATCCGTCTTTCTTTCTCTCTAAGAGAGAAAGGGGGAAAAAAGCATTAAATAAATGCTGATTATTCGGAGGCCTTTTGCTTCTAAAGGTGAATTTGATCAAGTGTTCCTTGGAACATAGGGTTGCTTAAATTTCTGGTTCTCCAGGAAGTCTCTAGTAGCTAGAGAGAGTCTAGGGATTCGTGTTTGAATTTCAGTCATTCCTCTACTCTTCTTGTCCATTATTACAATCATCAAGGATTAACACGCTTGAGATTATAGTTAGGCCCAACTGGGGGCTCTCCCAGGAACAATTCTATTAATATCACTTTTCATCCTCCTAGGTGCAAATTCAGGAAACGACCGGGGAGCGAATCTCTCGCAGCCAGACGCCAGCTTTCTCAGAGCCTGCTGGAAAGGAGGCGCCGTTCCCTGGGACCACAGCGGATTCCTCCCCCAGTGTAGCAGGGACCCAGGAGGAAAGCGCACTATTGGCCCAACACCTGGAGGTAGAGAGTGGTGTTCAAGACCCACCATGTGAAGAAGATGAAGACAGAGAAAGCAGCACCCTTGGCTGTCGCTGGGAAGCCCTAGAACCTGTCCCAGAAACCAACGATGACAATGTGTTCTCAGAAGAGCTCTCAGTACATACCCTCCAGGAGACCCGTGCTGACCACAGGGAGCCTGAGGTTCTCTCTGTTGCCTGCCCTGACCCCACAGACACTGCCCTCCCCCTGGGAAATGCATGCAATGGGCCAAAGGACAGAGAAGCCACGTGTGTGCTGTGGCACCTGGACCAAGGAACATGTTGTGATACCATGGAGTCTCCTGTTGTCGTGCCGGTTGATAAATATTTGTCTCAAGAATTTTGCTCCACGGTCATGGAGCTGGTGGGTCAAGACAGAGTGACTGATTTATGTCCTCCTGATGACAAGACACTGGACGTTCTTTCTCGAACACAAGGTTCTGAGATTCCACAGTCGTGCAAGAGCAGTGAGGATGGAAACTCAGCCATATCCCCTCTTTTTATAAATACTTTCAGCTGGAATATTTCACACACGCCCAGTGGAGTTACTGCAGGAGGAGATCCAGCCGAGGTAGGGAATTCCACCTGCACGTTGGCCTCCACAGTGCAGGCTGGCCAGGCCAGGCTGAGCCCCAGCCACTCAGAAGGGCTGGAGGAAAGACTACTCCTTTCTTTGGAGAGGGACTCCTTGGAGCAATTTAAAGAAGGAAGTGACAAGTGCCCCAGGACCAGTGCCCCAGAAACCCCAGCTACCCCGGACACTTCAGCCAGTCATGGTTCACTCGTGAAGCTTCCTCAGGAGAAGCCAACAGCAGCAGCGGCTACTACAGAGTGTCTTCAGGTGACCAGGGAGACTGAGGACACATCAACAGTTACTGTTGCCCAAGACCCACGCAGCCAAACACCGTGCTGCTTCAGTTGCTGAGAATGACCAAGAAGATGGCGCTGAGGAGCGCTCACCTCAGACTCCAGATGAAAATATTCCCCAACTTCCTTCTGACATACAGTTGGCTTACGTTTTAAATGGTGCCGAAGAGCAGCTTTGCATGGTGCCCAGAGTACCAGGAGTCGATAGCCATGTTCCCCAGCTCCCAGAGGAGGAGGGCCTTCGTGGAGATTTCTCTCTTCAGATCGATAATCAGTCTGGAGATAAGACCCAGGTCACGGACAGGGCAGATAAGAGCCTTGGACAGGGCTCCCAAGAAAAAGGAAATGAAACACAGCAGACGGGCCGGCAGAGGAGCTTGTGCCAGCACGGCTCTCCTTCTGCAGTTGATGTCCAAGGAAGGTTGCCCCCCACGTCTGCCGGACGAGAGGACATGAGCCTGGTGCCCTCAGATCACTCACCATCAAACTCTGGGAAAGAGCGAGGGCAGAACGCAGGCCCGAGGACCAGTGTCTCCCTGGTGGCTGATGCCATTGTGCAAGAGGACAGTCAGGCTTTGAGCAGTATTCCCTCTCTGTCTAAGGGCCTTTTGGAGGAGTCCCAAGAGACTGGACCAGGAAACTGGGAAGTAGGCAAGAAGCTGAAGATCATAACCCTAGAGGCTTCCAGTCCAGAACTCTGGCCACCAAGACAACAGGCAAATGCTGAGTGCGAGGAGTCAGAAGCTGGCATTCTGGCTCCTAGCCAGGCCTGGGCTGTGTCTACCATCCTGAAGGCCGCTGCCTCCGAACTGGAGCCCTCTGCAAAAGCGCCATCAGCTCACGGGCCTCACGATGAGTCCGACTTAGCGCTGGCTGATGACAAAGGAATACGTGAAGGTGGAGGCCCAGACGGCAGCGCACCTTGGAACGGACTTTCATCCCCGCCTTTGAGCCGGTCTGGATTCCTGGAGTCCTCTGTGGACCCTGTGGATGGAAAGGAATTACATGCCGCACATTCATGCTGGGAGGCTTCTGAAGTGGGAGGGAAGGAGACTGCGAGTCAAGACCAGGAGGAAAACCACCTCAGGGCGCATCACCCTGTTTTCTCTAAGCGGTTTCTGGCCTGCCCGAATCTCCTAGAGTCCTCTGTAGATCCTGTTGATGAGACAGGCATGATGGAGCATGCGTGGGCTGAGAAACCAGAGCCTTCAGAATCTACGTTGGGGCTCAGCAGAGAGGAGGGGCCATCAGCTGCTGGGAACTTGGGTGGGAGTGTGGAAGTCCATCCTGCCATTTTGCAAGTTCCATGTCCTCAGGGAAGTGGGGAAGCGATTCTAAGTGAGAACAGAATCAACAGAAACCAAGAAGACGAGAGTGGGGAGGCCAAGCTAAGGCAGCCTGATGAAGCCCGCGAGGACGTCAGATCTGCTGCCTGGCATGTTCCGTGTCCTGATGGCGGTGGAGAAGGAATTCCAGGTGGACATGGCACAGGCCAAATACAAGAAGGTAGTGACAGAAGCTCAGGGGTGGCCGAACCACGCACAGAGGACCAAGGAGAACTTGGTTCGCCCAGCTCCCCTCTTCCCAGTTGCCATGCAGTGCTGGTTCACGCCTCCGTCAGGGTCGATAGGCACAGCAACACAGGCCAGACTCCTGACATCCCTGCCGAGGACGTTGTCAAGCCCAGAAATGATCAATACGTGTTTTCTGACCCTCAGGAAAGAGGAACTAGTGACAATGAGCGTGGGAAACTATCGTCTACTTTCAGTGATCTTACACGGCTGCCGTACACCTCATATCCTGAAGGAAACATCGCTGACTTTCCAGTAAGCCATCCGATTGAGGAACCTAAAACAGAGGCGTCTCACATTGGGGAAACCAAACCCCCAGGCCCATCTGGTACCCCCGCCATGACTTTGCCCTCTGTTTCAGGAGAATGTGAGTCAGAGAAAGCCCCGAAGCTACTGCAGGACCCAGGGCAAAAGAGCTTCACCCTGGGCTGTGTGAGAAAGTCAAGGGAGAAGAAATCCTGTCACATGGCAGCTCAAACTGGCAAATCGCCAGGGGCCGTGCCAGGAGTGACAGACTCCGAGGAGGCCAAGAGGAAGCAAGAAACCTCAGGAAGTGGACATTTAGCTGAGGGAGTAAAGAAGAAAATTCTGTCCAAGGTAGCAGCCCTGAGACTGAGATTGGAAGAGAAGGAAAATGTCAGAAAGAACTCGGTTTTTCTTAAAAAGATTCCTAAACTGGAAACATCGCTATCACACACAGATGAGAAAAAAGACCCCAAAAAGTCACCTTGCAAAAGAGAAGGAAAAGGTGAGGCTGTGTGGCTTCGCATTCCTTGATAGACATAGACATTGGGTTTGTCCTGACCAGGTGTCAGGTTGCCAGGTCCCCTTAAGTCCTATGCAATGAAGGTGAGTGTCCACCAGGAGGCACTGATGCTATGGTTGAGGCCCCTGGCTTGGGCAGATGGGCTCAGGGTTCTGAGGTCCGCAGACATCAGGATCACTGTGAGGACCTGTTAGAGCACAGATCGCTGGGCCCCCTCCTAGAGCTTCTGATTGGGTGTGTGTGTGCTAGGGCCTTTCTAACAGTTCCCGGTGACCTGGGAAGACACATACTTGAGAGGCACTGAGAAAGGTTATCTGTGGGTACGTTTCATTGATAGAATGCAATTAAGGTGACTTTCTGTTTAATTATTCTTTTTCCTAAAATCTATTTTATAAAAGATAAACAAAAGCACTAATTAGTGTAGATAATTAGTATAATTAAGCAGACCACCCACTGAGCAGGATTGCTGAAAAGAAATATTTTGGTACAATTTGAGATTTTCCTTTTTAATCATTAATTTTTCATTAGAAGTAGCTTCATCGGGCCAGCCCATTCTGTGGTAGTTAAAGTGGGTGGAACCCACATGGCCAATTGTGCAGTTTAAGTCCTGGACCCAGTGGTTTGAAAAACACATTGGGGGAGGGACCAGCAGATGGCACAATGGTTACATTACTGGACTCTCCCACATGGTTGACCATGGTTCAAGTCCCAGATCCAGCAGCTTAAAACTCACGCTGAGCGCATGCCTAAAATCCTGAGAGGAGGATGGAGGAGAAAAGACTGCGGCATGGCCATACCCCACCCCCTCAGTGGGGTTTCTCTCCTTCTGTCTGGCAGGTGCATGTGCCCTATAGCAAAATTCTCTCTAAAGAATAAAAGAAAAACACTGGGTGTGTATGTGTGCATGCCCAGCATACTGAAACGAAGGTGAGTGGAGAAGGAATTGCGGCATGGCCATGACCCATGGGGGGCAGTGATTTCTTGCTTTCCCTCTCTTTGTCTCTCTCTGGCAAATTTTTACATAATAACAAAATTCAAAAGGTTCCTCTCTTCTGCATTTGAGTATAAACTTTCTTTCCCCTGCCCCTTCTTCTGAAAAATCAGATTCTAAAATTATCTGGGTCCTCTGTTCTAGGTTTCAGACCACCTAAGCCTTAAAAGCCCTTGTACGAGGGGACCTTGAATGGTTTATGGAGAATGGAATTGCAGTATAAGTTTATTTGGGTACAAAATATTTTTAAATCTATGCATAGTTTCTTTCTAATATACATTTCCATGAATTTTTGAAGACCCCACCTAATTGTCGTTACTTTGCCCAGGGAATCATTTCAGCTCCCAATTCAATTCCATAGGTCCGATTTTAGCTTTTTTTCATTCCAGAGCATTTCTTTTCCTTTCCTCACATGTGGTAGAAGTCAGAAGAGAAAGTGTTCCAGAAAGCTACGGTGGTCTGCACGTGCTGGAGCAGAAAGCAATGGCCCTATTTAACCCAAAGGGAGGACCCGAGACTGATGTTGGCTATTTTCGGCCACATCAAATGGGGCTTTAGTCCCTATTGCAGAAATAAAGACAAGTTTGCTTTCCTCCTTCCTAAATCCCGAGACTCTTTGGTTGGTTTCATACTTCCCGAGACCATCATTTAGTTCTGCTCATCTTATGTCCTTCCCTCCACCTCTCAGTTTTCTTTGTGTTCAATACAACAGGCTCTGGCAGCCTTAGGACCATTCAGGTGTCCCAGATCACCCGTGTAGACCACTGTCACATAATATGCGAAGGGCCTGGCAGAATGGCCCAGGTGATGAGGTAGGCTTGGTCAAGACCTGGCCCACGAGCTTGGGACGGTGCCCCTGCACATGGGCTCAGCCTCGGCAGGAGCCAGTGGGTCCAAATGAGCTGAAATGGGGTTTGCCAGCAAGAGGCGCTTGTTGTGTTTCGTCTCCCTCAATTATGTACGCGGCTCCCTTAGTAGCGGTCATAGTCTCAGCTGATCTGTGGTTGAAGGATTTGTTTTCTAACCAGTCCATTATGTCTTTCTGGGCAGAAAGTTAGCTTTTACATATACATTCTGGGGCCAGCCGATGACATGGAGATTAAGGCACCAGACCCTACATGACCAACTGCGCGGTTCGAGTTGTGGACCCGCAGCTTGAAAATCATGCCAGGCACACATGCGTGCCCAAAATCCTGAGAAGAGATGGAAAAGGGATGGCAGCATGGCCACCCTCCCAGAAGGGTGATTTCTCACTTTCTCTTTCCTTCTCACTCTCTCTGGTAGACACATACATCCTATGGTAAACATTACATATATATATATATATATATATATATATATATATATATATATATGTATTTTCTCATCCAAGTGTCTGCCAAGCAGAGATGGGAGATACATGTCACGCATAGCCTGTTTCACTGTAGTGGAATTTGAGACAACAGAGGCAACGAAGCCTCGGTATTGATTCTGGGCTTGACTGTGGCTTACACAGTGTTGTGTAATGATGTGCTCTCTCGTGTTGCCGAAGCTGTGCGGTTATGTGCTTAGTTTGTGATAGACTGATGCCCCATTTCCGGTTATCGCACTGTCTAACCCCATGGCAGAGCTGTCGTCTACGTCTCGTTCTAATGTCTACGCTGCCACCCAGTGGCTGCCCTGACTAACTACACACTTGCCTGGTGTGTGACGGATTGATGTCTCAGTCTGGAGATTGTTTCCTTATTGCTTCTACTTTATTCAAGTAGTCACCTCTGTTTTGCTGATAAGATTGATATCAGACATCACTCCAGTCCACTAGGCTATCTTCAGCAATGACAGTTGAGATCCAGGGGAAAGCTGGGTGAATATTATTCAGCAGATCATTTGCCGAGTTGCCTTTTACGTTTCGGGACTTTAACCACAGTCACCTAGTAATCCTGGTTTCATTCTTGCTCCCTAATCTTCAGCTCTGATTTGAACCTGGATCATCTGGTAATCATTTGAAAAATTCTTTGGTTAGCCCAGATTTTTATCAACCAATTATCTATAATTACCCATCCCCACCCTCTCATTTATTATAAATAATTTATTTCTTTTCTAATTGCCAGAGGGCATGTGTCCATGCACATGTGAGAGAGAGAAAACCCCCAGTGGAGCATGCTCACATGGCAGTCCTTTTTTCCATTTCTCCCTCCCATCAGGATTTTGGGCACGTTCACACACACCCAGAGTGTTTCTCAAGCTGCTGGGACTGGGATGCGAACTGGTCACCAGGTGGGATCTGACTCCCTCCACACAGTGCTTAACCACTGCACTACGGGGCCAGCCCTTTTTAAAAATCTCTCAATTTCTGTTTTGCTTTGAGTATACAGACCTCATCCTATAAATGTTAAGTAACGAAAAGCTAGAGTTTGCTGTGAGATTGGTTTGTGTATATGTCTACATCTCCTCACAGACATTCAGTTTCTTCATCTATAAATCAAAGATAATAATGATCACCCCTTCTCCTGGGATTGTTGGGAGAATTAAGTGAGATGAAACGGAAACTCTTTTGTCCATGCTGACCTTCGAATCTCTTTTTCCTAGCTCCAATTTTATTGAAAAAGATCCATGCTGAGATGTTCCCTGATCACTCTGGAAATGTCAACTTAAGCTGCCAGTTTGCAGAAATTCATGAAGACTCTACTATCTGGTGGACAAAAGATTCAAAGTCAATAGCCCAGGTACACAGAAGGTGCGTAACTGCCCCTGGTTACTTTTCATAGTTGTTCATGTCTCAATGTAATTGTACAAGAACATACTAAATGACAGGAGTGAAAAGGAAAATTGAGACAGAATCCACAGCATAGTATCCATATACACAAATCAATCAAAGTCAACGAAGAAGACAGATGTCTGGACGGGGAAATGAGGATGGGTTCTCGCAGACTTAGGGTGTCACAGATCTTTCACCACATTGTACAATCAGGGGAAGAGCTCAAATACCCTTCAGGTCTGAGGTTTTGTGGTCTGAAGGTTAAAGAACTGTCTTTTGTATGTGCGTGCACTTCGCTTGTGCGTGTTTTCTGTTTTAAACATTCCCGTTCATCTGACAAAGCTAAGCAGGTGAATCAAAAGAAAAAAAGCAATCCACGAAATTAGAGAAAAATGTGAGGGGACTCCAAAAGGCTTGTGGAGGAAAGGAATTAAAGTAAGAGTTTATTTTAGTGCGAAAAGTATTTTGAAATCCATACATAGTTCTTTTTTTCCCCACAATATACAGTTTCCACGAACTTTTTGAAGACCAGTCCCCCCCCCCCCCCCCCCCCCCCCCCCCCCCAACTATTAAGTGGTTTGTAGTTTGAGTATGTCTCCCAAAATGTGTTGAGCCATTGTCATGGGATTAAGAAGGTGAAAACTTAATTAGATTATAGTGTTGTGGGGACCTTGGGGAAGAGATTGGTGAATTGTATGGTTAGGGTGGGGCCCCCATGATTGAGTCCTGGCGGGTTTACAAGGACAGGAAATAAGGCAGATGGGAACTTACCTGCAGCACGGACCATGGTCACTCCCACCATCGTCCTTCATTTTTTCTGTTTTTTTTTTTTTTTTTTTTTTTTTTGAGAGGTTTTTGCTATAGGGTGCATGTGTTCGCCAGAAAGACAGAGAGAGACAGAGAGACAGTGAGAAATCACCCCACCCCCGGGGGGGGGGATGGCCATGTCGCAATTCCTTCTCCTCCATTCTCCTTTTGAGATCTTGGGCATGCATGCACACGTACCCAGTGTGAGTTTAAGCCACTGGGTCCAGGACTCGAACTGAAGTCAACTACACGGGAGCCCAGCAACATAGCCATTATGCCAACTTCTGGTCCCTTCATCGTCCTTCATCTTTGCATCTGTTGGCCATGTTGTGATGTAGCCAGCTTGATGCCAGCCTCATGCCTCTGGACTTTTCAGCTGCCAGAACTGTCAGAATTCTATGTAAATTACCCTGTTTCAGATATTTTTATAAATAATACTATAATGAACTAAGACAGGGTGATAAGAAGCCACCACTGAAATAGAAAAAGCAGTCTATTCTGGATCTGTAGGAGAGTAAAGGAGACAAGAATGAGGAGAGAAATAAGAATCCTTGCCAAGAATGTCCCTTATGGATCAAACCTGATTAATGGCTTCCTAAAGTGCCTTCTCCGAAACTAAGGCTTTTGCAAATGAACTGATGAGCTTAAGCTCCACCTGACAGATTCTAGAAACAAATAACCTTGGTCTGATAGACATCAACATATCTCAAATAACCTTTCAGAACCTTCTTTCTGGCAAAAGGAGGTCCCATTTCAGGTCTCTGAGTCATAGGAGTTCTTGCTATTCTTTTAATCTTGTTACGAGTAGACTAAAACAAATGAGAAAATCTGAGAGTTAATTAACTCAAATATGTCTGCCTGGAACATATGTCTGAAAATTCTTTCCCAGATGCAACCACGGAACACTTGGGCTATTGTTTCACTTCTATTAATGTCACTCCAGAAAATCTCACTTAGTTGTGATTGGTATAATAAAGCCATTTTGTCTAAAGTGTCACCATTACCCTGCCTGCCTTAGGTATGACTTAAGAAGAATTATAATGTGGAAAACATGGTTTGATTCGAGGTTTCTTAGAGCATTACTTTAAAAATATCAATTATTCATTTCAATGATTTTCTGAAGTGGTCAGCCAAGGACAATTAACTAGCACTTGGAGCATTTTTCAATCAAGCAGCCTGGCTCTAAGTGTGGAGTTGGCACTTGACTCTTCCAGGTCCGTCTTCCAAAGGTGTATTTACAAAACCCTAATCTCCCTCTAGGGAGCACAAGTCATTGGTAAGCGTTCTATTTTACTAATGACATGTGGCCAAAGCCTTTAAACTCTCCATAATATTTGCTTCATTTCTTCTTAGCAACAGTGTCTGGCTTCGTTGGACCATTTGCCCTCTCCATACTAACACTCAAGAACATTTGTAAGCTGTAATTCTTTGTATTCTGAGAGATCATTCGCCTTATTTCACTTGGGTTTCAAATGTTAGCTAATTTCCCTCCCCCCCCCCTCCAGGTGAGTGTTGCCTTTTACACGTCCCTCCATGAAATAGCTTGATGCCTTTTCAAAAGCCAAAATCTCTCAAATGTACTCTAAGCAGGCAGCCATGGTCCTCTTGGACTCATTAAACAGTGAGAGAATCACTAAGATGGAAAAGCTATTCAAGGGAGCATTTGGGGAATGGAGACGTGTCTGGTTAATCAGGGAAAGGAAGGCAGAAATAAATTTTCAATAGTTATAAAACTGGTTAATATTCAGCAGGTAATGAACCTTGAGGGTTATCTTTTCTGCTGCACAGAAACCTACAGGTTAATGTGTAATGTAGAAATGTCTGGGTGTGGGACCAGCAGTTTGTGAAATGGCTTTGTGGCTGGACTCCCACGTAGTTGACTGTGGTTCAAGTCCTGGACCTGGTGGTTTGAACTCAAACCAGGCGCGTGTGCATGCATGCCTAGGATCCTGAGAGGAGAATGGAGGAGAAGGGATTGCCGCATGGTCATCCCCCCTGGGGGATGATTTCTTGCTTTCTATCTCTCTGTCTCTGTCTTTCTGGCGAGCGTATGTGCCCTGTATCAAAAAACCTCTCCAGAAAAAAAAAAAAAAAAGAAATGTCTGGGTGGGGGGCTGGCAGGTGGCGTGGTGGTTAAGATGCTGGACTCTCACATGGTTGACCATGGTTTGAGTCCTGGATGTGGTGGCTTGCTTTCTCACTTTCCCTCTCTCCCTCTATCTCTGTGCCTCTCTGTCTCTGATGAGCACATGTGCTCTATAATAAAATATTTAAAAATAATAATAATGATAAATAATTATTGAAAAGAAGTAAAATAACCTAAAAAAGAGAAATGTCTGGGCGAAGTCCCTTAAATAGTATATAGCAAAGTCAAACACAGGAACATTCCCCTATAACTAAACAATCCTTGGGTGACCCTCTTAAACAGTGACATGCAGAGGACATGAAATCATCCTCCTGGCATTGTCACCAAGTTTTGGATATTTGCCTTTTAACAAGCCAAAGTTTAGAAATTAGGTGTCAAACACTTTTGTGGCTAGGACACGACTAATACACTCTGAGGAAACCAAGAAGAAGAAAGTGGTAGCTTCTTCTGACTATGTGTGGTATGTCTGGGCCCATGGCGACCCCAAACTAGCTCCCTCCATTGCTGCATTGCCATCAGTACCTTCTCTGTAGCCAGAAACCCGCTCTCCACTTGGGGAGAGGTACGAATTCTCTGGGCTGTTGAATGGCGGCCGTCCACTGGGAGTGGATCGCAGAGAGCTGAGCAATGTCTTGGAGCCCAGGCCACGTGGTCCCTGTTGGGCAACCAGTGAGTGATGAGCTGGCTGCTGTTGAGACAGGTTCTCATTGGATGGCCACAGGAAGGAAACCCAGGGACTTCTTGGCTCAGGCTGGTAGGTGTGTAATGGGTGTTTCCAATTGCTCCCAGGCTCCTTTGGTCTGGTGATGGATGGCGGTGTCCCTTAGAGACGTGCCCAGGTTAGGTCCCCTCTCCCTCCAGCCAGTTTTGTCTACGGCCTTCTTACTCTGATCACATTCTGGGCACAAGCTTCTTTGCATTTGTCTCCACAGCTATTCACCACGACTGTTGAGCCCTGTCTGCAATCTGGCCCTTCCTTCCCCTGAAGGTAGAGATCTGTCCCTTAGAGGGTAACAGAATATGAAACTGAGCCTTTTCCTTCTTGGTTCAGAAAGGTACAAGATCACTTCTTTTCACTTTCCACAGCTCTATTGGTATTTTCCATTTGTTCATTTCCTCCCAGACTAGAAGACCTTCCAGAGCATGAACTGTGCCCTCTTTTACATCATTGAGTCCCCGAGTACTGAGCACAAAGCAAATACTCATCACACATTGAACAGAACTTTTTGGCACTTAAAGAGGTTTCCCTTCATGGAGAAAGTGCATTAATACTTCTCCCCCACTAATGGCTCGTGATGGCTCAAGAGACGAGGCTTTTTGCAGAAGCTTCACATACCTGGTGTCAGTTCCTGCTCACACACATCTAAGCTGTGGTCTTGCTCTCTCCAATTCCACAGATGAAGAGACTGAGTGTGAGAGACCAAGTAGCATGCCTGAGGTCAACCTCAGGATCAGAGGCTTGGCCTTTCTGTCTCCTAACTCTTTCCTCCTCGTAGAAAGCCTTGGGTGGGGGTGATGAGCTGAAAATGGTCTCCATGGTTCTGGGCTAAGTATCAGAGTATTCGAAAGGGTTGTGTTCAGGGGACAATTCGACTGCCCCTTTCAATGGTAGAAACAACTGTGGTCATCCATAGCTGCTGAGAAGGGCATTCCACCAGCCCCTCTACGACTCACTCAGAATTTCACCGCCCTGCCAGGAAATCTTCTTATTATATTAGGTCTTTGGGAAGGTCATGACGTATTTTTCTACGATTTTCTATGCAACAATGCATCATGACTTTCCAGATAACCCAATAACTGGATTTGTTCAAGTCCAATATTTTTTTCTTTTTTTAGATAGCTTTTTACTATAGGGCTTGTGTACTCGCTGGAGAGACAGAGACAGAAAGTGAGAAATCACCCCCTGGGGGGATGGCCATGCTGCAATCCCTTCTCTTCCATTCTCCCCTCGGGATTTTGGGCACACATGCACCCGGGGTGAGTTTTAAGCCACCAGATCCAAAACTCGAACCACAGTCAACTACATGGGAGTCTAGCGATGTAACCATTATGCCATCTGTTGGTCCCTCAAATCCAGTAGTGACCATACATGCAGTATATGTTTGTAGACCCCATCAAAGAAGGAAGTATTATGATTTAGTAATTCTTGTTTTAAGCCATTGGAACATTCTAGAAGAGGCATGTATAAATTGGAGACTTGACAACTGTTGAACAACCAACCAATAATGAACACTTTTGTTAAACATGTAACCAAGACAAACTCAAGACAAGTGGATGTTTACTGTTAAAAAAGTACAAGATGAACCAAAATTGAAATGTACACTGTACACATACATAATCTCGGTGAATGTTTAAATGGAACTCATTATATAGAACAATATTTGAATTTCAGTTTTTGCATTTTTTGTTTAAGACCTTGGAATAAAGATTGTGATTCTATCCACAATTTAAATTATCCCAGACTTGAGGGCAGGTACTATAATTTACTTGGGGAGATAGCTTAATAAGGTCAAGATTATTTTTTTTAGAGAGAGACTTTTGCTATAGGGCAAGTGTGCTCACCAGAGAGACAGAGACAGAAAGTGAGAAATCAGGTCCCGGGGGGGATGGCCATGCCACAGTCCCTTCTCCATTCTCCTCTTGGATTTTTTGGCACACACACACACACACCCAGCAAGAGTTTCAAACCACCAGATCGGGACCTGAACTGCAGTTGACTACATGGAAGTCTGGCAATGTAACCATTACGCCATGCGCTGGTCCCAAGATCATTTAAGTCTCACTATGCCTCCGTTTTCTCATCTGTGAATAAGGATTAGAAACTGTGCTTCTCCCATTAGGTTATTCTGAGAGTGACATGAAATAGACCTTCTAGTGATTTATTTAGTATAATGCCTGTTATGTACCAAGTGCTCAATACACACGAGCTGACGTCACTATCACCCCCACCAGTGTTTGTATTCATAGCTCAGTGTCTGGTGCTAATGGTGGGTGGATGAGTGGAGAGACGGATACCATTCACTAGAGGAGTATACTATTTAAAAGAGCTTTGTGAATCCTTACCTTAAACAGCCCCTTCCTCTTATTTCTCATCTTCTTTGTGTTTAGGTTTGGGTTTCAAGTTATTAGATAATTTTTATTTTTTAGAGAGTTTTTTTTTTGCTATAGGGTGTGTGCTCTTGCTGGAGAGAGACAGAGAGAAAAAGTGAGAAATCACCCCCAGGGGTTGGGGGTGGTGGCCACTCTGTAATCCCTTCTACTCCATTTTCCTTTTGGAATTTGGGCACACACACACATGTGCCCACTGTGAGTTTCAAGCCACTGGATCTGGGACTCGAACCATGGTTGGCCGTGTGAGAGTCCAGTGCCTTAACCACTATGCCACCTGCTGGCTCCCAGATTTTCTTTAAGCACAAGACACCTGGGTTGCTAATGTAATCGAAGTGAATTCTGAAAAGAATTGTTAATGTTGGTTTTCGGAATTCACAATTCTGTCTCTTGCTCTGCTAAGAAGTTAAATATCTGGGATGTTTCTATGAATGCAGATTGCATATTGGAGTGAGGGTGTTCGACCTAAACGTAATGATCCTACCCTGTGGATGAATAAATGATTTAAACAGCTTATGGTGATCTCATCTTTTAGCTAGCCTATTGACTGAAAGCAGGGAAGCATTAGCATCTTTCTCCTTGGGTATATTAGAAAAAAACACAACTTGGACCAGCAGATGGCATAATGGTTATGTCGCTGGATTCCCACATAGTCAACTGTGGTTCGAGTCCAGAACCTGGTGGCTTCAAAATCACACCGGGTGTGTGTGCATGAGTGCCTAAGATCCCAGGGAAGAACGGAGGTTTTGTGGCGTGGCCATCCCCCCCGGGGGATGATTTCTCACTTTCTGTCTCTCTCTCTGTCCTTCTGGCAAGTGCATGCATCCTATAGCAAAAATCTTTGTCTCAAAAGAAAAAACAAACAAACAAACAAACAAAAGAATGATGAAGCATGTTAATGTCTCACATTACAGGGCAGGGGACAACTCAGCTGTTTCCTTGGCCATCGTTCAAGCCAGCCAGAAAGACCAGGGCCTCTATTATTGCTGCATCAAGAACAGTTATGGAAAAGTCACTGCTGAGTTTAACCTCACAGCTGAAGGTAAATCTCCATTTTTCAGTTTCAAATAAAAACCTCTCGCCCCTGCCAGGACAGAGTGGACATTTGTACTGAAACCATTCTCTTCTTTGTCTTCTTCTAGTTCTCAAACAGCTTTCAAGTCACCAGGATATTAGAGGTAAGCCAGTCCGAGTGGGTTTGTTGGAGTGCAAGCACCCCCACAAAGCATGAAATAGCTCCCAGCGTAATGGCAGACGCTCTCTTGGACTCTTCTGACCCAAAAGGAGGAGCTCAGGAGTGAGTAGGGAAGCAAACACAGTTCATGGCCCATTCTGATGGATCGTAAGGGCCATGCTTCCGATTATAATTTCCTTAGGCTGTGAGCATCCGGGCATGTATCCTTCGTGGAAGAGATCAGACTGCAGCTGAATGGTTGGGGGACACATGCGGTGAAAGGGTTGGATCTGATTTTTTCTTTTAAGCCTCAGATTTGCATTCGCTTTCGGCACGGGGTTCCAGCCTCTGGCACATACACTACATGCTTTGTTTCTTCCATTTCCTTTACAGTAACTAGCTGAGCAGATATCCAATGATAAGCAAGTGTCTGGAGTGTAACTCCATTTGTTTGCATCTTAATGAAAATGGAAGACGGTGTGCGTGTACCCCGCAGCATACCTGGTGCTGCTGCTCCTCATCCCTCACCTGCTGCTTGGCCACTCGGCCACTCAGCCACACTAAACTCTATAGTTTGCTGGAATCCGGGAAAATTACTAACCCACCCACACTCACCCTTACCCAGTGGTGTGCTGGTAAATATTTAACAAACTTGTGGGGCATGGGGGCCCCTGATTTATAGAGGTTTTCAAGTCCCATGGTGTAAATATTCTCAGCAAGATTTTTTTTTAAGAGACATTTTTGCTATATGGCGTGAGTGCTCGCCAGAGAGACAGAGAGACAAAGAGGATGGCCTCACTGCAGTCCCTTCTCCTCCATTCTCCTCTTGGGATTTTGAGCATGCATGCACACACACCTGGCACAACTCTTAAGCCACTGGATCTGGGACTCGAACGGCAATTGACTATGTGGGTGTCCAGGGATGTAACCATTACGCCATCTGCTGGCCTCTCAGCACAGAGATTTTAAACTACCAAAGTGACATCTCAAATTGTGGAGCTGGGAAGAGATGCCTATAATGAGCTCTCTGGAGCTGTAGCAACTTGGTTCCACACATCACTGTCATCCGACCTCATCCTCACGTCCCTCACTGATTAGCACAGGGCAGGCCCCTTGGTCTGTTTTAGGTAAAACGCTAATAATTAAGTTGAGATAGAATCTTAAAGATGTACTGCACATGCTAATTTTCCAAACAAACAACACATCCCAAACTGAAAGCAGGACAATGAAAGTGACGGAGGGTCCACTCTGTTGCACAGTGGGTAAGTGCTGAGCACCAGGTGCTGGATCCCACGTGGCCAATCAGGGTTACAGTTCTGGCCCAGTGGCTTAAAAAACATGTAGGATTTGTGTGCATGTGTGCCCAAAATCCTGACAAGATGGAGAAATGAAGGAAAAGTAATTATGGCATGACCTCACCCCATTTAGGATTCTCTCTCTTTCTCTCCCTCTTTGGCAAAGAATTGGGGGGAGAAAATAGACATGCACTAATATCCAGTACATTGAGAGAAAGACACTGAGATCTCAACTTAGAAATGGCCTGGCAAATACTGTGATATTCATTCAACACAATAAGCTTAAACTAAGCTCTTCACAAACCCATTCAAATGCTAACTACCTATCTTTGGTGTGTAATGTATATGTGCTACAATTTATTTTTTGAAAAACTTTAAAAGACTTATTTTATTTAGCTTTATTGATTGATTGATTGATTGATTCTAATTTGACCAGAAAGAGCCAGAGTGAGAGAGCGAGAGAGAAAGTGAGAAAGCAAGCTGCCGGGTCCGGGATACAAACCACAGTCGGTCATGTGGGAGTCTGGCACTCTTAACTACCACGCCACCTGCGGCCATGTGATACAATTTAAAAACTTTCCCCCATTTCTGCTCTCCCCTCCCTAAAAGTCAAAATATGCAAAAGAATTCCCTTCCTTTTTATACTTCAAGAAAAGAAATGACGTTCAAAAGGGATTCTCTGTCTCATCAGCTTCTTAGCATTCTTAGCAGTGATTGCCGTTCGTTTCTCACTCACTTGCTATGACTTTACTCATTTAAGTCTGCGTAGACTCATTTCTCAAGACGGAGAATCCAGTGGGGTCTACTAGCCAGCTGGTGGACATGGGGCTGTTGTTGTAGCTCAGTGACTCCGACCATGGTGTTTGGGTCTGGGCCCACCTCCAAGTAATGACATCACCTCCTCCCAGCTTCTGACCCCACTGTGACTGGTGGGGACTCCAGTTTCATGGACCCTCCAGGCTAGGGAGGCCATGCATGGCTTCTCTACCCTTGTACCTTCAGATGAAGAACCCAAAACCTACTGTTAACCTACTTTTTATTTGGCGGAATCTCTTACTAAACATTTTATTAATATAATTCTCTATAGGAGGAGCAAATAAGAGTTTGCCAGTTGGTCTCTAATTAAAAAACTAATAACACTAAGCTCATGAGGAAGCTGGGAGTGAATGATGGGCCAGCCAAAACGCACGCTAGCTCACCTAATGATGTTATTGCATTTCATGGGAATATTCGTAGATTGCTTTCCTGCCCCTCCAAGCAATCGTTGTCCCCGGTGACTGTCAGCATCCTTATGGTTCCTGGGCTGTTTAGGATTTGGATTTCACGGCCTCCAGGTGCAGCCGAGAGCCTGAATGAAGTGGGATCCGCCTACCCTCATGTGCCCACGTCTGTTTGACCCGATGAGACCTGGTTCTTTCTTCTGAAACTGCCCCTCCTAGATACTTTGGGCAGCTTGGTGTATGATCCTAGCAATGGGTGGATCAGCAAAGACTGAAAAAATAAATTCACCTTTTTCACAACCTTAGATTTGAACCCCTCACTCCTACTTTTCCTGATTCTCCTCTCAGGTGTGTTTGCTACCTGAGTCACCCCTGCCAGAAAAAAACAAAAACAAAAAAGAAAAAAAAAAACCCAGTCTGGGACCAGCAGTTAGCGTAATGGCTATGTCACTGGACTCCTACGTAGTCGACCGCGGTTCGAGTCCCGGACCCGGCGGCTTAAACTCACGCCGGGCACGTGTGCGTGCGTGCCCAAGATCCCGAGAGGAGAATGGAGGAGAAGGGATTGCGGCGTGGCCATCCCCCCTGGGGGGTGATTTCCTGCTTTCTATCTCTCTGTCTCTCTCTGTCTGTCTGGCGAGCGCACGTGCCCTATAGCAAAATACCTCTCCAAAAAAAGAAAAAAAAAAAAAAAACCCAGTCTGGATGACTAATTTTTACTGCCATCCCTCACTTTAAGAAAAGTTCAGACTGTGGTTGCAATGTAACACAACTGGGCCCACATGGGCAAGTTCTAGGTTCACGTCCCAAGGCCGGCCCGAACACTCTGGGCGTGCACGTGTGCCTGTGATCTGGCTGGCTGAGACTGGGGTGGATCATGGCATGAAAACCCAGTTGGGAGTGCCTGTCTCCCTCATATGGAAGAAAGAAAGAAATCCATTTATAAAATAAAGTAGTCAAGCTCTAACCAAGCTGATGCACGTTTTCGGCATTGCTGTGCAAGACATTTTGGGACCAGAGAACTTTTCAGATTCCTACAAAGTTATAGGCTGAAAACCTGCTTCCTCTGCAGAGGAAGACCTGGTGGGCGAGTTTCAGTTGTGAAAATTCCACCTTAAAGTCCAGCTCTTTTTCCATAGAAGCTGATGCACGTTTTCGGCATTGCTGTGCAAGACATTTTGGGACCAGAGAACTTTTCAGATTCCTACAAAGTTATAGGCTGAATACCTGCTTCCTCTGCAGAGGAAGACCTGGTGGGCGAGTTTCAGTTGTGAAAATTCCACCTTAAAGTCCAGCTCTTTTTCCATAGAAGAGACAAAGAACAGTCCTAGAATTTTTAAAAATTTTATCTTTATTAAATAAACATTTCTGTTGGACATTATTAATTTTATCTCATAAAGTACTATATGAAAAAAAAGTCCTTTTTTTCTTTTTTTTTAATTTGCCTGAAGGTATGTGTGCTCACCAGAGAGAGCAGGGATGAGGGGTGTGAGGGTGAGAAAGCAACCTCCAGGGAAAATGGCCACACTGCAATCCCTGCTCCTCCATTCTCCTATCAGGATTATGGGTGTGCACGCACACACACCCAGAGTATATTTCAAGCCTCTGGGTCTAGGATTCAAACTGCCAGCCATATGGACCCAGCCGCTTTAAGCACCAGGCCATGGAACCAGCCCTTCCTTCTTATTTCTAAGCATATAATATAGACAAACTTTTGTCTTTAGTTAATTAAATTTGAGAAAATGTACAGCATGAAGTACACAATAATTAAATGCTGGAAATTTGGGAACTGCAAAATGAAACAGGGTGTGGTGAATATGACTCTGGAGCTTATCCACAAAACATTCCCTGTGTTCTTTAAGTGCTTTGAAGGGCCAAACTGTTAAAGTAAAATGAGTCACGTAACTAGAATTGAAAAGATTTGGCTTATATAAGAAGCATTCCTTCTCCATTTTCACATCTAATTTTGAATTTAATTGTTACAAAAATAAAACTATAACTCTTCTTCATTAAGTTCACATTTCTTTTCCTGATTTAGGAAAACTGTAACATGACAATCACCTAAAAATTTATCTAGAAAATATTTCTTTTGCCCGTTTTCCTGTAGCTCTTCCCCAATTCTCTCTAGAAACCCTGAACAGATTACTCTGAAATACTAATCTTTTTCTTCAGCCTTTGTAAATTCTTAGTTGGAATGAGCCTCTGTAACAAAGACAGAGTCACAAGAGAAAAACAGAAGTGTATTAACATGGTTATTTCATATGCACATGGAGACACCCAGGAATGAGTCATTCTCCAAGAAGGAGAAGCCCAGCTTATGTAACATCTTCCACAAAGAAAGGTGACTTCTTAGAGCAATGACGGGACAAAGGGAGAGGACTTTGAGTTTCTCAAAGCAGCAATGCGTGGGAAGGCAGATGAAGGCTGGTTAGTGAAGCTCGCTAACGTAGATGCCTTGGTACCATCTCCAGCCAAAGAGAGGGTCTGGAGTTGTCTACAGTGGATAAACTTTGCTCCCCTGGTAGAAGGGTGGGGGGAGCATACCTGTGACTTCGTAAATGATGTCCTGATGTTAGGCAAACAGAGAAAGGGCAGAGTTTCTTGCTTCTTTTTATTTCCTTTTAGTTCAATAATCCTTTTGCCAAAGAGGCCTATTTGAGGGTGGCATGCTTTGGTCTCCCACAATCATCCTTGTGAATATGTCAGAGCATCTTTCTGCAAATACCCCCTCTCTTCCGGCAGCTGGCAGCTCTCCATACAGCTTTTCTATTTGAAAATCCTCCATAAACTCCCTTTCTTTCCAGCAAAGACTATGTCTAGGTATTGATCAGTACCCTTGACAATTGTTTTAGTCTCCTTATAGTTTTAATAGCTAGCATCAGTCACAGACTGCTCTTAAATCACATTAGAAAATATTTGAAAAAAAGAAAAATATTTCTATAAATGTTCTATATGGAAATGTGAAGTGGATTTTTTTTTTTTTTTGAGAGAGAGATTTTTGCTGTAGGGTACATGCACTTGCCAGGGAGACGGAGAGATAGAAAGTGAGACATCCCCCCTCCCAGGGGGGATGGCCACTCTGCAATCCCTCTGCAGTCCTCCATTCTCCTCTCAGGATTTTGAGCAGGCACGCACGTGCGCCCGGAGTGAGTTTGAAGCCACTGGGTCTGGGACACGAACCGCAGCCAACTATGTGGGAGCCCAGCAATATAATTATTACACCATCTGCTGGTCCCCAAAATGGAATTGTTGTATGACCCATGCTTGCTTTGTTTTGTAAAACATTCAGAATGATGTCAGTTTTCATCAGTTTTGAGGAGCGGAAGCTTTTTCTTTTAAATCTAAACACTCTTATTTCATGGAAAGTCATCTTGACTTTTTTTCTTCTCAGCAGATCAGAAGTCGAATTCAGGCATCTCTAGTTTAAAATGGGACATCCTGATTTAACTCATTGTTATTGTTATCTGAAACATGTAAACTCAGTCCTGAACAACGCAGCTGAGAGGACACGCAGAAAATGAGTTCTACTTTCTTTTTACCAATAAATCCAAAATAACTCTACAGGTTTTCAGTTTCTTTTGGAAGACAATAGCTTTTTTAAAAGAATTATTTTATTTAACTTTATTTATTTATTTACTTATTTATTTATATTTGACCATAAAGGGACAGAGTGAGAGAGAGAGAGAAGGAAAGTGAGAAACCAAGCCACTAGGTCTGGGGTTTCCCTTCCCCCTCCCTTCCCCTCCCCTCCCTTTTCCTCTCCTCTTTCCCTCTCCCCTCCCCTCTCCTCCTTTCCCCTCTCCTCTCGTCTCTCTCCTCTCTTCTTATTAGAAAGTGATGTACTCACTAAAGAGAGACAAAAGGGGAAGAAATCACCCTGATGGGGGTGAGCACCCACCATGCTGTCTCCTCTATTTTCCCAGCCTAGGATTACAGGCACACACACACGTGGGCCTAGCATGTTTTTCAAGCTGTGGAGGCCAGGATTCAAACCACAGTCACCCTAGTGGCGTCTAGCATAGCATTTAACCAAGATGCTGTGGGGCCGGCCACCTGCCTATTTCTTGTATCTATCCCTTCTTTCCTGTTGGAGGCAATATTTCCCCCAAGGGGGCCAGAACTAGATCTTGAGAGACAAAACAGTCTTACTCTCTTTATGTATAAAGCACAGATGGACACACGGTGCCTGCACACACACATATATGCTACATCGGTAGTATTATAATTTCATGGGGTGGCGAGGAGCCAGCAGGGGGTGTGGTGGATAGGGCCCTGGACTCCCACATGGCTGACTACAGTTTGAGTCCTGGGCCTGCGGGCTTGCTTTCCTACTTTCTCTCTCTGTCTCTCTGGTGAGAGCGTGTGCCCTGTAGCAGATTAAGTAATAATAATGATAAATAAAATAAAAAATTCTTTAAAAAAAATCTCGTGGGTGACCATCTCCATAGCACAGTGGTAATGTGATGCTCAAGAAGAGCTGAATCCCACATGGCAACTGTAGTTCGAATCCCTGACTTGAAACATGTCAAGCACATACATGAGTACCCAAGATCTGGCAGTCTGGAGGGCTGGAGGGTGGGGATCATGGCACAGCTAGACTCTCAGAGGGATCTTATCTCGCTCTCACGCGTGTCTGTGTGCACTATCATGAATTTCAAAAAATAAAAATATATGTCATTTGGAGCAGTTAGAGGGGGACAATGCCTAAATATTCTCCTGGAGGGGGCAATAATGAAGAAAAGGTTGACATGATGCTATTAGATCACACCGTTGGCCTTCTCTCCTTCTTCTGTACTTGTCTTTTCAGCCTTTAGTTACCCTGCTGGTTCTGCTTATATTTTCCGGATCTGGTCTCTCCAGTTTCGCTCCCACAAATCTCCCCTCAGATCGGATCCACTGGGACCTTACACTGACCTTCCTACATACGGCCTATCTCCTTCAAACCACCCACTCATCTCTTCTTTCTTTTTTTGAATTAAACTAATTATTATTATTATTATTTTAAATTTGACTAGAGAGAGATAGGCAAAGAGAGAGTGAAGGAGAAAGAGGGAAAGTAAGAAAGCAAGCCACCAGGTCTGGGACTCAAACTACAGTAGGCCTTGTGGGAATCTGACACCTTAACCACCACGCCACCTGCTGGCCTGCATCTCTTATTTCTTTTAGCTCTGCCTCTGTTGGGTGCTAGGTCTATTTTCCCCTCCTTGGTTCTATAGGCCAGCCTTGTCATTGTCCTCAGGTGGGGACACTCTCATGTAGAGTTAGCCCGGGAGCAGGATTGGAGGATATTCTGTCCGACCAAAACTGTGCTGTATTTCAGGTTGTGAAGAGATTGAGTTCAGCCAGCTCATCTTTCAAGAAGACTTCCTCAGTGACAGCTACTTTGGGGGCCATCTGCGTGGTCAGATTGCCACTGAGGAGCTGCACTTTGGGGAGGGAGTCCACCGCAAGGCCTTCCGCAGCAGGGTGATGCAGGGCCTCATGCCTGTCTTCAAGCCTGGCCACGCCTGTGTGCTCAAGGTGCACAATGCCATTGCTTACGGGACCAGAAACAACGACGAGCTCGTCCAGAGGAACTATAAACTTGCGGCCCAGGTGGGTTTGTCTACCCACCGGTGTCACTCCAATGTGAGAGTGACCCATGAGGGTATGGCATGAAAATCAGACACAGCATGGGTGTTTGGGAAGGAGTCCTTGTCTCCATTCAGGGTGTAGTCAGAACGGAGCTACTGGGTGAAGACTGAGTGCTGGAGATTATTTATCAGTTCTCAGGAGTAATTTCTTGGTCTCATGCCAGCCACTCGGGATCCCATCAATATCTGCAGACTCCTCACCAGTTCTTCTGGGCTCTGGCCATTGCCCTTCCTAGGAAGCTCCTTGAGATCCCGGGGCATTAATCTACTTGGACATAGAACGGTAAGGAAGGTGGGAGTTCTAAGTTCAGCAGTCAAGATTCCCGAGACCATAGAAAATCAGTAATGGTTTCTAGAATGTTTCGTTTTGCTTGGTTTAATGGAGGGCAAGAAGGATGGACACTATTCAGCAGGATCAGCATTTGTCTTGTTTCCTGCCTTCCTGAGTCTGGTTTAACGTCAGTCTATAAACTCTGAAGAGGGATGGATCTCAAGTCTCTAGCTGGGTTCCTACCTCTCTGTTATGGAGTCACAGCACTGAAGGCCAGATGGGAGGGGGGAGGTATTTGCTTCTCTCCCTCTTTCCTCCTCCTACCCCTGCCTCAATCCATAGATTTCACTCTTAGCACCAGGACTGAATAAGCTGTCAGAGCTGGGTCTAGCTCTCACAAACTATGTGCCCTGTACAGTTTTTAACCTATAAAATTAATACATTAATGGGATAAGTCTAGATGAAGCTCCTAGATACTGTCAAACATCAACCATCCACGGTTCTACCATGTGAGACCGAGTGCCTGTGAAGGCAGCCCCTCTTCTCCAAGCATAGGGTTTTTCCAGTTACATTCCCTTCTCCTCTAGATGCACTCTTGTTTTATTCTTCCACTGAGTAGTCCTTCCTTCTCAAATTTGACCCAGTCATGGAAAAGCCCCCAGCCTCCAAACTCCCATTCACAAAGGCACTACAGAGTAGGGAGTAGGGAGCAGCATTCACTTTCCTCATCCTCGGCTAGAAATAATGTCAAGATGTCCATTATTCACTACTCAAAGTCTTCTCTTTTTTTTTTTTTTTTTAAGAGAGATTTTTGCTAGGGCATGTGTGCTCGCTGGAGAGAGAGTTGACTGACAGAGATAGAAAGACAGAAAGCAAGACATCAACCTCCAGGGGGGGATGGTCATGCCACAATCCCTTCTCCTCCATTCTCCTCTTGGAATCTTGGGCACACATGCACACACATCCAGAGTGAGTTTCAAGCTCCTGGGTCTGGAACGCTAACCGTGGTCAACTATGTGGGAGTCCAGTGATGTAGCCATTATGTCGTCAAATTATATCCCTCAAATTACATGTTTGAAAAGGAATCACAATGTGAGATCTCACAGGAATCCCAGCAGGGCCTCATGCATTATCTGATATTCAGAGGTGAACTTCAGCCATGCCTGTCCTAGAACTTTCCTAGTTATGGGACACCTGACCCTGGAGACCCCTTCACCCTTCATCAATCAGAGCTCCTCTGTAAGTGGCCCAGTCTAGGTTGCAATAATCGTTGCTTTTGTGACCCCAACCAGGGCACAGATTTGGCAATCCGTTGGCTTGACCTATAGCAAGAATTTTGAATAGTCTTACCAAGCAATGCTTTGTCTTCTAATCACTTGGCTTTTCCCTGTTTTTGGGTGATATAGGAGTGTTATGTTCAAAACACAGCCAGACATTATGCCAAGATCTATGCTGCTGAAGCACAGCCTCTGGAAGGCTTTGGAGAAGTGCCAGAGTAAGTGTGTTTACCCTGCCTTACGTTGCCATCCTGATGTGTTGGGTAGGGGGAGCACTAGGGGATGAGACAGTGAGAAGGGGTAGTAGGACAAGTGTTTCAGTTGGTCTCTCAGTCTCTGAGCTCCATGAAGGCTCACACGGCTGCTATCTTGCCCCTTGCTTGCCACCTCCCCCCCCCCCAGATTAAAGAGAGATATTTGATACATACTCTTTAAATAGACTATGTACAGCTGTATGGATAAGCATGTGGCTTAATTAATTTAATAAATGAACTTACCAGGTTAAATAGAAAGAAAGAGTACCTACTCTCAGGGATATCGTATTGTCTAAGAGTGCCCGAACGAACAGGGATGCTTGTTTGGGGAAACCAGAAATCTGGTCCATGCCAATCACTGCTTGATGAAGAGGCAAGAGTTGGTGAATACTGAAAGGAATTTATTCAGTGAGGCCAACACTGGAGAGAGGGCAGACCACAGCCCACAACCATCTCTGCTGTACCAAGCAAAATACAAACCTTGCATAAGGGAAGGGGTCAGTGTATGGGCCATCTAGAAACAAAGGTGGAGCCATTCATTGTCTTGGTGCAGAATGATGAGGAGGACTGCTCACTGTCTTCAGGCAGGATCACAAGGAGACCTTGCAGCAGGGGGCTATGGGAGTGAAGGGGGCAATTACTGCCTGAGGGGCAGTTTCCCTTCCAGGAGGAGTGACCGGGTTTATTCTCTGTAAGGGGCTTGACCCTAAGCATTAATTAACAAGGCGGCAGAAGAAATGGAGTTGATCAAGACAAGTCTTAGATCCTGGTTTAGAAGCTTTAACCTGCTAATCCATGCTCCCACACACAGAACCACAATGCCCTCCAGCAGGGACAGACTCAAGTTTGCGTGGCTCCAACTCTTAGGCAATTTGGAGCCTTTTCTTAGGAAAGGACACAAAATGATAAACATTGAGGTTGATTTAGAGACTTGGAAAGGGCCTATGGAAGAGAGGGATGCAAGGGCTGATTAATTGGATTCACCATCATCGAAGAAGCAGGCCACTGCCTTGAAGACAGAATAGGATGCTTTCTATCTAAAACACCATTTCCTTCCTTACGGTGGAGTTTGTGACCACCAGAGTAATGACAGTATATGGAAGGATGGGGTCCTCCGAAGAATATTTGGGCCAAACTTCACGTTCATGGAACCTACATCAGAATGTTCTAAAGCTGGAATGTATGTACACACACACTCATACACACACTCATACACACACACTCACACACATACTCACACACACTCATACACATGCACACACACTCTCTCTCTCTCTCACACACACACACACACACACACACACACACACACATATACACATTCCCAGCCCACACTGCTAAGCCACAGTCTGTGCACCTAGAGAAGAATCAGGAAACTTTCCAGACAGCCCCCCTAGTTTCCTGGGGCCACCCCTCTATTTCTAAGCAGTGGAAACAGGCCTGGAGAAAATCTCTTTTATGAAGCTTGTGGGGTCTTGAAGGGAAAACCTCCACACTGGGACAGCTTCTGTTTTTGAATTCATGAATATCAATGGGGTCATATTGTCTATGCAAGTGGCATCCTGCTGGGCAGAGCCAGGCCTAATTAAGACCCTGATAATGGCCAGCCCTTGTTTCTGTTTCTGGTCTTCCCAGGCTGCAGAATTAATAAAACAGCATGCAAACTTGAACCCTTTTGCTAGTTGGAGGATTAGTGGCCAGAGGGGGTTTTCAGGAGGGAACGCAGATGCCCTGAAACCTGCAAAAATGACGAAGTGTGACTGGGAGACTTTGGTGGCCAGGCTGATTTCAGAGGTGTGGGGAGGACCCACTGCCCCAAAGCGCCCACTGCCATCTGGCTGATATTTAAAGCTGGTCCAGCAAGACACAAAGAGCTCTGACTTAACATTCAGAAGAGCGCTTTCAATGGCCGCAGCACACCTACTAGTCAGGGCCTCGGTGTTAGAGGACTGACAAGGCGGCAGAAGAAATGGAGTCAGTCGAGACAAGTCTTCGATCCTGGTTTAGAAGATTTAACCTGCTAATCCACGCTCCCACACACAGAGCCACAATGCCCTCCAGCAGGGACAGACTCAAGGTTGTGTGGCTCAACTCTTAGGCAATTTGGAGCCTTTTCTAAGGAAAGGACACAAAATGATAGACATTGAGGTTGATTTAGAGACTTGGAAAGGGCCTATGACTGCCTCCTGGCTGAGGATGGGTTTGTCAGCCTGAAAGGAAGCTGAAGCACTAGTGAAGTGGAAGCTTTTCTGAGCCCAGGGCTGAGGACAGGCCCTGGTAACACAGATTCTAGTTGCTTAGCACTAAAATAGCTTCCCAAAGGTTAGTTTACGTAACAAAGAAGGAAGGGCAAGCAAGAACTGGGGAGCTTACAAGCTGTCAAGAACTCACACTGTGGGGCCAGCAGGTTGTGTAGTGGTAAGGCAGTCGACTCCCACATGGCTGACTGTGGTTTGAGTCCTGGACCTAACAGCTTGCTTTCTCACTTTCTCTCTAATCAAATTTAAAATAATAATTATTATTTTTTTTTAAATTAACATTGGTCCAAGTGAAATGACTGAGGCACTGACTGGCTCTACACCATTCCTTACATCATGAGTTCCAGGAACACTATGGTAAAAATTTACACTGCAAATCTCTCATGAGTTTGTGTACATAAACTAAACTATGCCTTTAAGCAATCATCTGGCCAGGAACATATAGTTCACTGTAAACTCTAGCTATAATACACCTTTTGATCAATAACATTTATGACTGCGGGGTGTAAACTCACGCCTCCCTTAGGTTAGATAAAATTTATGAACCAGGGTTGGCTCCATGGCCCAGGGTTGGCTCCAAGGCACCTAGGTTCCACATGGCCAACTGCACAGTTCAAGTCCCAGACCCTGCAGCTTGGAAAACAAGCCAGGTGCATGTGCATGTGTGCCCAAAACACTGAGCGTGTCATAGGATAGAAGAGTGTTGAGCTACGTTGTGAAGTCCTTGGTTCTTTGGGTCTAGATCACTAAAATTAGAGACCTGTCCCTAGGAGCAAAATAAAGCCAAAACTACAATAAAAGAGGTAGGAAAGAGAATTTAGTAGGAAAGAAAGAATTTAGAAAAGAAGTACACCCAAAAGACTTTTGGGCAGGCAAGTTGCTAGGTAGCACCTGCTATGTTTGGAACTGGTTTAGGTGTTATTTTTATTATCAGAGGTGATCATAAATATTTAACAGTGGGAGGTCTGTCATATTATTTGTGCCCTTTGTTTGAATTAGAAAGCTTTCTTCTGTGCTTGCTTGCACATCTCTCTCACACAAGAATCTGAGGAATTTGATGACCTAACTGCACATGCCCAGTGTGAGCCCTGATGCCTAATTAGGATAGACTGCCCAATTAGTTTATTGCCCCAGTGGGAATCGATGTTGACCAAAATGTCTGGTTGGGTCTTTATGTATTTATGAGGAATGATAAGAGAGAAATTTACAATCATCCCTATGTGTCTTCCTCAGGTACAGAGGAAGAAAATAGTACTTGCCTCTCCTTCCTAGCGCCAGGAGCTGGGTGGGAAGAAGACACCTGATGGAGGGTCTGGTTGTAACTCCTGATAAATTGTGATTGATGTGACATTTGTCCTTCTGCCATTCTCTTAGGGCTGCCCTCTCATTACTAGCTAACTGCCTGCCACAAGAGGAGAGAGACAAAGAGGAGAAAGGATTGCAGCGCGATGTTCTCCTCTTCCTCTCTCTCTGTCTCTGTCTCTCTCTGTTGAGTACAAGTTCCCCCTTGCCAAAAAACACAAAATTTATGAACCTTGCATTCTCTAGAACTTCTTTTATTTCCCAGGTCCTATAAAGATGCTATCTGGGGACCAGCAGTTAGCGTAATGGCTATGTCGCTGGACTCCCACGTAGTCGACCGTGCTTCGCGTCCCGGACCCGGTGGCTTAAAACTCATGCCGGGCGCGTGTGCGTGCGTGCCCAAGATCCCAAGAGGAGAATGGAGGAGAAGGGATTGCGGCGTGGCCATCCCCTCTGGGGGGTGATTTCTTGCTTTCTGTCTCTCTGTCTGTCTCTGTCTGTCTGGCGAGCGCACGCGCCCTATGGCAAAAACCTCTCCCAAAAAAAGAAAAAAAAAAAAAAAAGATGCTATCTGGAAGTGGTTCTGTCGTGTTAGAGTTAAGCACTGTGCATCAGGAGCATCTCACATGGCAACCATGGTTCAAATCCATATCGCCGTGACTTGAAAAACATGCCAGGTGCAGGTGTGTGTGTGTGTGTCCCAAATCCTGACAGGATGGAGAAATGGAGGAAAAGGATTGAGGCATGACCATGCCCCATTGGGGGATGCTTTCTCTCACTCTTTCTCTGGAAAGTGCACATGCCCTCTGGCAATAAAAAGAAGTTCCTGCTTGGTTCTGATTCTGCTCATGAGCAAGCTTCTAGAGCCCCATCCATGAAGTGAGGGGTTCTCACACTTTTTCAGGCAAATCTGTAAATGGTAGTGGAGGATAAATACGTGCCCTTCAAATGGTATGGGGGCTTAGTCCGAAGTAACTGGACTACAAGTGTAATTTCTGAAGTGTTATAATTTATATCTTTAAATTCAATTGAATGTTGTACCTTCTTCTATGACTATATTTTCTAATAAAAATATTCCCAATATTCTTTTCTTTTTAAAGCACATCTATTTCATTTTTTTAAATTTTTTTTTAAGAGAGATTTTTGCTATAGGGCACATAGGCTCACCAGAGAGACACAGAGAGAGAGCGAGAGAGAGAGAGAAAGACAGAAAGTGAGAAATCACCCCACCCCCCCACCCCAGAGGGTTAGCCACGCCGCAATCTCTTCTCCTCCAGTCTCCTCTTGGGATCTTGAGCACACACGCACATGTACCTGGAATGTTTTCAGCCGCTAGGTCCAAGGACTCAAAATGTGGTCAGCTACCTGGGAGTCCAGCAACATAATCATTATGCCATCTGCTGGTCCCAGAGCACATCCATTTATTTCTTGGGAAAGAGAGAGAAACATGGAAGTGAAGCAGGCCAGCAGGACGGCAGCCATTTTGAAATCGAAAAAGGTCTCTAACAAGAACAAGCTGACTGAGTGCTGAGTCATCAGGAGATCTTTTGAGGAATGGTCAGAGGGTAAACCAGGAATAGGTACTTGAAGGAATCAGGACAATGACTCAGGGAAAGGGATTGACTCTGATGGTAGAAAGGAATGGTTTGCACCTGCCTGTATCTTGTGCCTATAAATACTGAGAACATGCCGCACTTTTCCAGACAGTTTGATGGTGCTTGCTGACTGCCTCCTGTACCAGATTATGGAAATAAATTCCCTCTTCCCCAGCCTCTGCTTCTTGTTTGCTTGACCATGAGAAGAAGCAACTGGGCTTAGTTTGCCAGTCAGAGAGACTTTATTTATTTCACGAGAGAGTGCATGAGAGGCAGAGAGAGAAGCACCTTCAACAGTGCCCTGTCAGTGTGCCATCTCCTTTCCCCAGTCTTTCAGCTCGTCAGGGTCTCGGGCGTTTGTGCAGCCAGCATGTTCAGGTCAGCTGGGGATCTAAAGCCAGTCGGCGTTGTGGCCTCCAGCGCTGCAGGTCAGTCTGCCACCACTTGCACCACTGCAGCTGGACCTAGGTCATTTCTCCTTAGCCTCACAGCCCAAATCAGGCCACACCACTCCTGGAGAGCCTGCGGCCTGTCCTGATTTGCCCTTCTGAAACCAGTGCTCCTCTTCAGTGTATGGTCCCCAAAGGGTGTCTCTGAAAGACAGCTGTGTCATAGTTGCCTCTGCTCCCCAGTGAGTCTGTGAAATTCTGGTGTAGGCTATTCAGTAGATGTTTATTGAGTGGAAAGAATGAGAAGGTAGGACTGTCAATCACTGAGGTGGGTCAGATGCGGGAGGCTGGGGCACACGAGTTGTTGTTTTCCCTATGTTAAATTCGAGATGCCTATTAGACATCATGTGGACATGGTGAGTAAACTGATAGAAATGTAGTCAGGAACCCAGGGGAGAGGTTTGGACTGGCAAATAAATGTTGACGTTATCAGAAGTTGAATGGCATTTGAAGTAAAGGAGGTTGCTAGAGAGTAAGCAGAGAGAAGAGCTATCCCAGGGCAGGTCACAGCCTAAAGGTTCAAAAGATGATGAGGAACCAACAAAGGGGACAGAAGGAGGCAGTGAGGCAGAGGAAAGCCAGGAAAAAGTGGGCTTCTGGAAGCCATGGAAAGGTGTTTCGGTGTTGACTTAAGAAGGGAAGGCTGAGGCAAAGAAAGTAAAACAAAGATTTTGGGAGGTGGGAGAGTGGGATTGCTGGGACACCAGAAAATCAGTCCACCAACGTGGACTGATGCCTTGTAGATTTCAACTGCAAATGGGGGTGGGGGGTGGGGGGGGTAGCAAGGAGTCCTGTGGAGCAGTGAATGGATCAGAGGAGTAGAACGACCAGATGGTCACCTGAAGTCAGTTTGCTTAAAATTAAGTGAAGTGTGTGGGACCAGCAATTAGCGTAATGGCTATGTCGCTGGACTCCCACATAATCGACCACGGCTCGAGTCCTAGACCCGGTGGCTTAAACTCACGCCAGGCGCGTGTGCGTGCGTGGCCAAGATCCTGAGAGGAGAATGGAGGAGAAGGGATTGTGGCGTGGTTATCCCCCCTGGGGGGTGATTTCTCGCTTTCTGTCTCTCTGTCTCTCTCTGTCTGTCTGGTGAGCGCACGTGCCCTATAGCAAAAACCTCTCAAAAAAAATTAAATGAAGTGTGGAGGCAGTGATCTGAAATGTAAAAGATGGATGTATCTGGTCAGCAAGAATCTCCATAAGACAAAAAGCCCAATGAGTTTAGGCAGCGTCTTGAGCTATTTCTGGAGCACATTCCCAAGAAAGCCAGGAGACGTGCATACATTTTATTTCTTTATAGCATGGACTTAGGCTGGAATCTCCTGTTTCCAGGAAAACTTGGTCTGTTTGGGGGATCTGTCAACTTCTTTAAAGTTTCAGTCTGATGGTGTGACATTTTAGCATAAGTGGCTCCATTTTGGTCGATGGCTTTCTATAATTTTTATTTACCATCTGGAAAAAATAAGAAATCAACTGTGTGCAGAGTTGCTGAGAACAGGATGAGGACTGAGGGAAAAACCATGAGACTGAGCCACATCATGACCCCAGTGCCATTGACAAGCTTCATAAGAGGGAAAGCCTTCTTGAGGGGTTTAAGAGAGAATGGGTGGGGAAGGATCAGAGACTGAGAGTCTACACATGATTGGGTTTGAGGCGAATTGTGAGTGAGTAGCTGGAGTGGGTTATGCTGCGTGGTTAGTACAGGATGTTGCGGAGAGGACAAAATTGATGGAGGAGAATCGGGGGACAGTTGCTGGAACAATGCCTTGAGCATTTGAGAAGGGTTGGGATCCAAGGCTCCAGAGGACATGAGTCAGGCAGAGCAAGGATGGTTCGTCTTAGTAAGAGGAGCGAAGGCAGGGTATATGGGCGTAGACTTTATGGTTGTTTCTTCTTTTAAAAGTGTATTTATTTATTTCTTCAGTGAGTGAGAAAAATAGGGAAGAGCAGAGAGAGAAAGAGAGGGAGGAGAGAGAGACAACACCCCTAATAGAGTCCTGATACTACACCTCCCCGCCCCCTGCCTCAGTCAGTCCCAGATCCTGGGCATGTGTGTGCCCAGAGGATAACGTTCCAGGTGCTTGTCTGGAGGCACCTTGAACCTTCCTCTGTAGGTCCTCCATACAGAAAGTCACCTTTGACCACTGCACCACTCTCTAGCCCCTGGGCATGGACTTTGGAAGGTGACAGTATGTGGTAGGAGCAGCCTTTCGAAGTTCTCTCTGATGGTTTCAGTTTCACAATAAAACAGGAGGCTGAGAACATATTGGGGAAGGAGATGTGAGTGGTTTGAGGCAAGTGGAGCAGGTACGGTGTACCTATCACACCATCCTAGGTGTGGAGGATGGCGTGATAGTGAACAGATTAAAATGCTGAAAGTGAAGTGAGATCTCATTACTTATCCGCTTCCCACTGTGGTCATTGTTCCATATCCTCCTCACGGTCTTCCTGCTTCTGTCCTCGCCCTCCGTTAGCCTGTCCTCCACAGGTGGAAGTGAGCCTTGTAACACAGAAGTCTGATGTCCCTCCCTCGCCCCAACTCCCCTCTCCCAGTGGTTTGTCATCCAGCTCAGTATGAAGGGCAGTTTTTCCAGTGACCTTCTAGGGCCCCGAGGTCTTGCTTCCTTTTCCCCTTCTTCCCCCCATTCATCTACTGCCGTTTCCCCTTGCCTACCACACTCCACCCACAGAGGCCCCTGGGTTCCTTGAACATGTCAAGGTGCTCCTGCCCTAGAGCTGTTCCCACAGCTGTTCTTACCTGGAATGTTCTTGCTATAGACATCCTCATGGCGCCCTGCCTTACTTCTGACAGGTTTCTACTCAATTGTCCTTCACTAATTAGCAAGGACTTCTCTGACCTTCTTGAATAAGATGGCGGCCCCTTTCCCATTTCTTCTCTAGTGCTGTATTTTCCCCCTAGCGTGTAGCACCAGACACTTGCTCAGTCTGTCTCCTTCATTTAAATGTGAGATCCATGAGAGCAGAGGCTTGGTTTTCTTTACTGCTCTTTTATAGAAAAGTGTCTGTAAGAGGTCTGCACGTAGAGGGCACTGAATGAGTGTTTGCTGACCTGATTTAAGGGAAGAAGAATGAACAACAGATGGATGGACACGTGGGTAGATGGAAGGGTAAAGGGAGCATGGGTGAGTGGATGGAAGGAAGGATGAATGGATGGATGGAAGGAAGAAAGCATGGATGGATCAATGATAGATAAATGGGTGGAATAATGAAGGAAAAGGCAGGCAGGCAAGCAGGAAGGAAGGAAAGATGGATTACAGTTATCAGCTCATGGGTTATTAAGATATGACTGTAATGAAGCCATTCGTTTCTACATGAGCTATTAAACTCCATCCCAAGGAGGAATTTCTAACCAACTTTAAGAACTAATAAAAACAGAAACATATCCTCTTGCCCATTAGATAATGACTGGGAGGATTTCTAGTCTAAATCTAATGCCACTCGGGGATCAATTCTGCAGCTTCCGGATGCTCTGGGTGAGGGTAGAATGCCCCAGGAGCTTCTCTTCTCTCTGAGAACTTGACCTGTGCCTATGCTCTCTTCCCTGTCAGGATCATTCCTATCTTTCTTATCCATCGGCCTGAGAACAACATCCCTTATGCAACAGTGGAGGAAGAGCTGATTGGAGAATTCGTGAAGTATTCCATCAGGGATGGGAAAGAAATAAACTTCTTGAGAAGAGACTCGGAGGCTGGTCAGAAATGCTGTACCTTCCAGCACTGGGTGTACCAGAAAACAAGTGGCTGCCTCCTGGTCACAGACATGCAGGGTGAGGAGAACAGCTTGACCCAGGCTCCGGAGGCTGCCGTGGGCCTGGACTGCCCCTGGATGGGTGGTGAGAAGGGCAGGGAGAGTTGTGCTGGGTGCCTTTAAGTATCTTCACCCACAGAAGGTGCTGCACCTAATGTCTCATTAGATGTAAGCCTTGATGGGGGTCAGCAGGTGGTGTGGTGAGTAAGGTGCTGGACTCCCACATGGCCAACCACTGTTCAAGTCCCAGACCTGGTGGCTTTCTTTCTCACTTTCTCTCTCTCTCTCTGTTTCTCTCTCTCTGGTCAAATTAAAGAATAATAATGATAATAAAAAGTAAATGAATAAATAAAATAATTTTTTAAAAAAGAAATAAGACTTGATAAAGGAGCCTGAGATGATCAGCCAAATGGCATAATAAAGTTATTTCAATAATTTATACCAATAATGCTTTCCCAATACAAAAGGTAACCAGAGATTGGCTTTATTTTTATTATTTTTTTAAAAGTTTATTTATTTCTTCTGAGAGAGAAAGACAGAAAGACGGGAACCCTGCTCAGGGTCCTCCCAGCAGTCCACCTCCAGTCTCAGCAAGCCGGCATCACAAGTGTGAACACACACGTGCACGCCTGCCTGGTTTGCTCAGGGAAGTTCCAGGCTGTAAGCCCAGGACTTCTTCCTTGTGGATGTAGTTCTGTGATTTCTGTGCCACCACTTGGCTCTGACTTTATTATTACATTCTCAGTAGGCACAAACTCAGAAGTATATGCATAATCCAGATGTACCAGACATAAATTCAGATGTGGTATTTCATTCTCAGTTGGTAGGGGTCTTCAGAATGTTTTAGGTTTTAAGCTTCCCTGGAGAATTTCCGGCACATTTTCCAATATTTACTCACAATGTTAAGAATACTATTTCTTGTATGAAGTAGGGATATCATAACTAGGGTTCCCCCAGAGACAGACCTGAGGCAAACATTGACATGCGAATAGCTCACTGGGAGGGGGTCCCAGGAAACACTACTCACAGTGGGAACGGGGGACCCAGGCAGGCAGTCAGTCAGTAGGGTGCATTAATGTGCACCCAGTTCCTGCTGGGAGCAACCGGAGCTTCCTCTGCTGGGAGCCTATGTAGAGAGCACGTCTCAGGGAGGGAGTAGGGGTGTTTATACGCCAACTATCACTGTCACCAGCTGAAGGCTACTTCTCATAGGGACATTAACTCTGCAGCACACGCTGCCTGCCACGTGGGCAAGCCATGCTGGGCTAAAAGTGAACAGAGAATGTTCTCGGGCACAGGAACACTAGAGAGGGAGCCAAGGCACACAGAAGCGGTTATGGTGAGAGCCACGGGTAAGGTGCCAACAGCGTCTGCCGCTGGGCGTCTCTCTTTCTTTTTCTTTCCAAATGCGAACACTGTTAAGAAAAATAGAAACTATTACTGTATGTCTACTAAAGTCAGACACTGCCACAAACAAGGGTCCCAATCTCCAGTGTGCGAGACGACCTGCGTTCTGTCCCCTGCCTTGCTGCCTCCTAGCTGCCAGCCTTGGGCAAATGACTTGTCTCTCTGTGCTTCAGTACTTCCTGCATGGGTGGTTGTGAGGACTCAGTGAATCAGACATTTACTATAGCATTGCCACATAGGAAATGTTCCCTATTTTTTTAAACTTCTTATTTTGAAATAATTACAGACTCAGGAATTTGCAAAAATGTATGGAGAGATGGGAACCAGCAGTTAGCGTAATGGCTATGTCGCTGGACTCCCACATAGTCGACCGCGGTTCGCGTCTCGGGCCCGGTGGCTTACAACTCACGCCGGGCGCGTGTGCGTGCGTGCCAAAGATCCCGAGAGGAGAATGGAGGAGAAGGGATTGCGGCGTGACCATCCCCCCTGGGGGGTGATTTCTCGCTTTCTGTCTCTATGTCTCTCTCTGTCTGTCTGGCGAGCGCACGCGCCCTATAGCGAAAAACCTCTCAAAAAAAAAAAAATGTATGGAGAGCTTCCCCCATGTACCTTTCATCCAGCTTCGTCAAATGGTAGCACCTTACATATGAGGGTGCGTGATCAAAACCAGGAGATCAACACTGACACGACAGAATGAATGAGACTATAGCTTTACTTGAATTTTTGCCACTTACATATATGTACTTATTCCCTATTTTAAAAGAATTATTCATTTTGTTAATTTTTTATTATCATTATTATATTTTAATTTGATTGAGATAGAGACAGAGAGAGAGGGAAAGTGAGAAAGCAAGCCACTGGGTCCAGGACGGAAACTGTGGTTGGCCATGTAGGAGTCTAGCTCCTTAACCACCACGCCACCTGCTGCTCCTTTTCCTATTTAATCTTCATAAGAACCATGCAAAGAAGGTATTATGATCCCCACTTTACAGATAAGAGAACTAAGGCTGTCACTCAGCCAGGAAGTAGAAGGGCTCATGACTATACCCTCCACTTTCTTTTCCTTTCCTTTCTTTTCTTTCCTTTCTTTCTTTTTTTTTTTTTTTTTTGGCCAGAAGGTGCATGCACTTACAAGAGAGAGAGATAGACAGAGCAGCAGAGAGAGAGGGAAGTGAGAAAGCACTTCCCATGGGGGATGACCATGCTGCAATCCCTTCTCCTCCATCTCCCCCTCTTTAAGGCAGTTGGACCACATACACGTACATGCTCAGCATGCTTTTCAATCCTCCAGGTCCAGAACTTGAGCTGTGCATGCAGCCATGTGGGATCCAGCTGCCTTAACCACCAGGCCACTGGCTGGCTTACAGCCCTCATGTTCAAACTCTGAATTTCAGACTCTACGAAACCACAAATTAACAGGTTCACGAGAGATTCACTTCCCCACCTTCCTGAGTGCCTGGAAGTTAAGAGGCCCCTATATGCACCTTCCTTCTAGTGCCCCTGAGCCCTCTGAGGAACTACTTGCAACCCAGCTGTGAAATGCAGCGTTATGGGCTTGCAGATGGGGCTGATCTGCATTTTGTTTATTTGTTTGTTTCTGCCATAGAGCATGTATGTTCACCAGAGAGAGACAGAGAAAGAGAGAGCGAGATAGGGAAAGTGAGAAGGAGCTCTCACTCAGGGAGGATGGCCATGCTGCAATCCCTTTTCTCCCATTCTCCTCTTGGGATTCTGGGTATGCACACACATGCACCCAGCGTGTTTTCTGAGCTCCTGGGTCCAAAACTGCCAAGCTGGCCCTGTGGAATCCAGCAGCCTTTACCACCTCTCCACCAGCTGATCCCTGGTTTAAGGGAGCCGTATCTTTTCATCCTTTGAAGAGACTTCCCTGGTACACACACAATTATGGTCTTTACAGACAGCTGTTTATTCTAGTTAGATCCTAGCTGTGCGGTTCTTCCTGTTTCCTGGCTTTTCTCCTTCAGAGTTAATTTTGCATTAAATATAATTCTTCTGTTGAAAAGCACACCCTAGAGGTTCATGCTCAGTGCGTTTTGCTTCTAGGCACCAGTAAACATTGGTGGAGGAATATTGCATCTCTCTGTAAATGATGTCTGTGGCTTAATGTGCTGCTGTCAAGTTTCAGCGATGTTTGTTTATTCTCGGCTGCTGGGAAAAATCTTTTGATTGTCCTTGTGGCATGAGCGAGCACGTCCATTCTCCAACAATCTCCAGTCTGTGTAATTTTACTAAGACCCTGGAATTCGGATTAAAACAAACAAATCTAAAGGCAGCCATGACCTTCTCAGACTCTTCAAAGTTATTCCCCTCCTGGCTGCATGTACTGCTTATAGAATGGTGGCTGATCCTGCAGGTTCATAGGGTAAAAATCAGTCTTGGGAACTGGACCTAAGACCTGCACGCTGGTGAGGACACTTGGGTTTCTAAGAGGCTGCTGCTCAAAAGACCTAAGAACTCAAATTCTGGAGAATGGATGCTTTAAAAATTATTTTTTATTTTTGCTATAAGGCACCTGCACTTGCCAGAGAGACAGAGAGAGACAGGGAGACAGAAAGCGAGAAGTCACCCCTCAGGATGGATGGCCACGGCACAATCCCTTCTCTTCCATTCTCCTCCTGGGATTTTGGGCATGCACGCACACACTCCTGGTGTGAATTCCAAGTTGCTGGGTCTGGGATTCAACTGAGGTTGAACATGTGGGAGTCCAGTATCTTAATCACCATGCCACCTGCTGACCCCAAGAATGAATTCTTAATGTCATCAACAACCTTTCTTTCTGTTTTTTAGAATGCGTGTTTTTTTTAAAAGAGTGATTTATTATTTTAATCATTATTTTTAAGTTTGTTATTATGTAAATCTGCTATATGTGCTCTCACCAAAGAGAGAAAAGAGAGAAAGAAAACAAGCTGCCAAGTCCAGGACTTGAACTGGCCATGGTGGTTGAGTCCAGTGCTTCAACCACCATGCCATCTCCTGGCTCCCAACCTCCTTTCTTCCACAGAAAATAACCGATAGATTACTGTTATTCCCCAACTCAATTGATAGCTGCACACTAGAATTTTAATTATTATCCTCTTGCTGTTCTTAATAACCTTGGCTGGATTGCTGGCAAATTACTAAATCAAGAGATTTTCCCTTTTTATTTATTTATAGAGAGATTTTTGCTATAGGGCATATGCACTTGCCAGAGAGACAGAAAGAGAGAAATCACTGCCCCCTCCCCGCCAGGGAGGACGGCCACTCCGCAATCCCTTCTCCATTCTGCTCTTGGGATTTGGGGCATGCACACACTCGTCCAGCAAGAGTTTGATGCGCCGGGTCCAGGACTCAACCCGTGGTCGACTACATGGGAATCCAGTGATGTAACCATTACGCCATCTGCTAATCCCTCGAAGTTTCCTTTTAAAAATTGTGTTCTATCTTTCTAAGCTGGTAATTTGGAGAAGCAAGGAAAGCAATTCCCTAAGTGCAAGGATCTTTCACCAAATTACTTTTTAAAATTGGACTGCCATGCAACTTACAGCTGTGATTTTTTAAACACAACTGTCCATGAAACAAGATGTCCAAAGAGGGCTTTTGCAATTTGCAAAATACTCTTTTTAAATACTCTTTTTAAAACATAGCCCCTCTAATGGGACCAGCAGTTGGTGTAATGGCTATATCGTTGAACTCCCATGTAGTCGATTGTGGTTCGAGTCCTGGACTGGGTGGCTTAAACTCATGCCAGGCATGTGTACGTGCATGCCCAAGATCCTGAGAGGAGAATGGGAGAAGAGATTGCAGTGTGGTCATTCCCTCTAGGGGGTAATTTCTCTCTTTCTGTCTCTCTGTCTCTCTCTGTCTTTCTGGTGAGCACACGCACCCTATAGCAAAAACCTCTCAAAAAAAAAAAAAAATGTATAGCCCCTCTAAAACAAACAAACAAAAAAAAACATGTGAAACATTTCTACATATGTTCAAGTTGTTGGTGGCTCTGAAAGAATCAGAGAAATTGGTTACCGACTGTGAAAGAGGCTCCCCCAACGCGCGGTGTCTAACTGAGCTTGCAGGTGCACTGCAGAAATGCAGGCCCCCTCGCTTCCGCCCACCTAACCAGCCCGAACAGCCACGTGTCCGCATCTTTGCACGCTCCCGGCAGACACTGCCGAGTTCCAGCTTTACCCTTCAGCTTTCCTTTCCCAGGCTCCAGAAACTGCGCTCACAGGTGGGGGGAATTTCTTCCACAGCCTAGACTGGCTCCCCCCCTTTTTTTTTTTGCTATAGGACATGGGTGCTTGCTGAAGAGAGAGAGAGAGAGAGAGAGAGAGAGAGAGAGAGAGAGAGAGAGAGAGAGAAAGCACTCCCCCAAAGTATGGCCACCCCACAACTTCTTTTCTCAGGATTTTGGGCATGCATACACACGTGCCCAGGGTGTTTTCTAAGCTGCCAAGTCCGAGACTCGAACCACACAGTCAGTCATGTGGAATCCAGCCGCCTTAAACACCACGCCACTGGCTGGTCCTTCCATACTGGTTACTAGGCTGCCGGGCCCCTCCACAGAAGTCACCTGCTAGGGGTGGGGAATACCAGCCTGTCTTTCATAGGATAATTTCTAGGAGCAGAGAGAAGAGAGTAAGAGCCAAGCCTGGCATCGACAGGTCCAGTCCCGCCACTGGGTACCCTGTAGACACTGTGCCCAGTGACAAAAGGTCAGCTATAGTTTGCACGGGGAGGTCTCGGCAGAGGTCCACTGAGGTGGGTAGTGTCCAGAGCCACCACCCTAGGGAGACAGGGATGGAACTGGCACCTGGGCTGGGCACAGAGGTTCTGGAAAGGCCTAGAGGCTATCCACACTCTGGGCTTCAAGCAGACGCTGTTTCTTCCTGCTAGACCTGGGACAGGTTAAGGTTGGGCTGAGACGAGGGTAGAGTGAGAGAGGCTGGCAGTTTCTCCTGCAGGAGGGGTGGCAGTTTGCCCTCCCTCACAATGGAGAACGTAGGAGTGTTGGGTCCCTGGCTATTCACCCAATCTTGTGGGCTGAAGAGACAGGAACAAAAAGATTTTCCTGTGCTTGGGATTTTAGCAGGGGTGCCTCTGGCTCTTTGCTGATGCTTATGTAGCCACCCCCCACACACACCATGATTTAAGGGGTGAGGTTAAGATAAGGATTAAAAGGTCAGACATGGATTCCAAATAGCAGCATGTCCATGGTCTGGTTAGTCTACTTCAAGTATTTTCGTGGGTCTGAAGCTGATCTAGAACATTTTCAGTCGTGGATGAGAAACTATAGAAATCAGAAATGGTCGAGCTGGAGTCTGACCTTGATCTTCCTTGATGTTGACCTTGACGGCCCAGCACAGGCCCACTCCTTCTTTCAGTGGGGGGGGGGGGGGGGCAGGAACGAGGGGGGGTGGCTTGACCTCAGCCCCTATCTCAGCATTTCTGGGGAGAGACTCCTGGAAAGCAGCAGGCCTCAGACTCAGCCCTAGAGTTCTAGCTCCTCCCATCATGGGGTGCCATGGGCCTGGCCAGCAGAAGACATCATTTTGGAGCTAGAAGGGCTTGGCTGTTAGCTCACATGCAGCTCAGCTCACCTGAACTGCTGTGTCAGGGGGGCCTGCTTCCTGGTGTCACCCCGTAAGCTGCGTGTGTGTCTGAAGGAGGCCTCTGGGGGGGGTGCAGATGACAAGCAAAACTCGTGTGTATGCAGGAAGAGAAGTGATGATGGAGTGGTGACTACCCCTTCCCCACAAGTAGATGCAGGTCTTTTCCGATAACGCAGCACCATCTTTGTCTCTCTCCACAGGTGTAGGAATGAAGCTGACGGATGTCGGCATAGCAACGCTGGCTAAAGGGTGAGTAGAGAGCCCCTGAGTGCTGAGTGCGTCCTATACCACTGGCTCCCAGACACCTTCCGGGCAAACACCACGCGGCCGACGTGGGCGAAGTGGATTTCTTGTCCTTGCTGTGGTTGACAAATGTTCTGGGGAAGAACTCAATTCCCTTCTCTCACTTCCATAAAATATTTATGGGCTTTGTTCTCACAGGGAAATACATTTGTTCCCTAACTTTGAAACAAAGAAGAACTCTTGCAAACACATTTCAAGATGAATTCCTAGCAGGAGTGTGATGAGGGAAAAAAAAGCCAGCATTATTAGGAGGGCTTCTAATTATGACTATTCCATTTTCTACATTTAATATCTTCACTACTAAAAACTTGTCAAAAATACATTTTTTTTGGCAATTAAACACAGTGAATTCAATTTGTATGCTATAAATGTATTTCCCACCCAAAAGTACTTACATGGCTCACAGACTCTCATGATGATTATTATAAGAACTAATGGCTTTAGGAGAGCTGTGATTAGTTACTTGTTGTCGATAATGGTTTTCTTCTCCCAATTTAGTGTAGAGTACTGCTTCGCTCAGTGGGAAGCATGCCTGGATGATGCTATGATAACATTTTATCGGGTATCTTTTATTTCTTTTTCTGAAGAACACATGTACTCACCAAAGAAAGAAGAGAGAGAGGGAGAAGAAGGAAGGGGGGGGGGGAGGAGAAAGCACCCCCATGGGAATGGTCATGCTGCAATCTCTTCTCTTTCCTTTTGATGTTTTGGGCACATACATATACCCTCAGTGTGTTCTCAAGTATCAGGGTTTGGGACTCAAACCATATGGTCAGCCATGTGGGGTGTGGCTGCCTTAACCACCAGTCCACAGAGCTGATCCTTTTATCTCCCCCTCCCCTTTTGAAGTTTATTTATATATTTCTTCCATGATTGGGAGAAATGGAAAGGTAGACAAAGGGACAGCATCCCCAACATGTCTCGATGCCACAATCCACCCCACTGCTCAGCCAGCCCTGGACCATGGGCATGTGTGTGCCTGATGTGCACAAAGAGGCCTCCTGGGACGCTTCCATGGGGGGTGGTCAGCACCTCAGGGCACCACTGTCCGGCCCCTACCAGGGTATCTTTAAAAAAATTTTTTTTGCTACTGAAGAGACTGCCACTTGGCCATCCTCTCTGGGGAGTGATTTCTCAATTTCCCTCTCTGTCTCTCTCTGTCTCTGTCTGGCAAGTGCACATGCCTGATAGCAAACACTGAAAAAAAAGGTTTTAATATTATTTGTACAGTAAGGCCTATAGAGCAGGACAGAGTTGCCATTGGAAAGAAGGCTTGTTACTCATAGTCCCCAAGGAGAGGGGAGCCTCATGCCACAAGGCCACCAGGAGCATACCAGGGTCAGTCAGGAGCCAGAAGAAATGAGAAGAGAAAAATACTAGGGCCAAGAACCTTTATTATGGCTTCCCCAGGAAGAAATGGAAGAGGCAGGGTAAGCAGGCTTAGGATTGGCTAGTGGGAAAGTTTTCAATGGGCTCTGGGGAGTAGGGGCTATCCCTGCTTGTCTGCTACCCGCCCTAGGTAGTTAGAGCAGATGGCTAGTGGCCCTGAGAAGAGCTAGTGGGGGTACAGGCTGCTGATTGGTTGGTTTGCACATGAAAGGTTCTCTAGAAGGTAAGTTGTTTACCCTGTATAGGCACTAGCCCTGAAAGGGACAGTCTTTCCAGGGTCACTGAGGCCCTGGATGTTAAGACATCAGAAATACAGTGGTGTGGTTAATATTTCTCTCTCTCCTGTGGCTAGGACCAACTTCTCTATGCACATTTTCTGGTTATTTCAGACCACGGCATTAGCAATGCTCTAACACAGCAGTTCCCAACCTTTTTGGCATCAGGGACTAGTTTCATGGAAGATAGTTTTTCCAAGGACAAGGGTTGGAGGGATGATTTATGAGAACATGTAATCTAGATCCTACACATGTGCCATTCACAGCAGGGTTTGCGCTCCTGTGAGAATCTAATGTACTGGTCTGACAGGCGGAGCTCAGGCGGTGATGTGAGCGATGGGGAGCGGCTGTAAATACAGATGAAGGATCACTTCGCACCTCCTGCTGTGTGACCCGTACTGTGTGGTCTGAGGCCCGAAGGCTGGGGGCCCCTGCTCTAGCAGATATGCTGATTTTTAGCTTTAATGAAAGATAGACAAAACTTAAAGGATTTGAAATCACCGGAAAGGGGATACTCTTTTAACCTGTTGATCAATAGGTCTGATTCATGGAGTATTCACTGATTGCATGAAACTTCCAATTTTTTTTAAAGAATTATTTTATTGGGAACCAGCAGGTAGCGTAATGGCTATGTCGCTGGACTCCCACATAGTCGACCGCGGTTTGCGTCCCTGCCCCGGTGGCTTAAAACTCATGCCGGGCGTGTGTGCATGCGTGCCCAAGATCCCGAGAGGAGAATGGAGGAGAAGGGATTGCGGCATGACCATCCCCCCTGGGGGGTGATTTCTCACTTTCTGTCTCTATGTCTCTCGCTGTCTGCCTGGTGAGCGCACGCGCCCTATAGCGAAAACCTCTCCAAAAAAAAAAAAAAAGAATTATTTTATTTATCTTTATTTGTTATTATTATTATTATTTTTTTAATTTGGTGAGAGAGAGAGAGACAGGGAGAGGGAAAGTGAGAAAGCAAGTCACCAGGTCCAGGGCTCGAACCGCAGTCAGCTATGTGGGAATCCAGTTCCTTTAACTGCCATGCCATCTGCTGGCCCCCCAGTTTGGTTTTAGAACCAAGATGCGATTTGGATATTTTCCCCTGATGTGGTTCCTTCTGAAAGGAATGCTCAGTGAAAATAAAGTTTTATGCTGGAGCTGGTTCTACACCCCTCTCCCGGTGCCAACTGGAGCGCTGACTGTTCCATGCTTCAGGGAACTTGGCCATGGCCTTGGGCATTTAAAGAAAGCTTGTCAGGAGTGGTGATGCTATAGTGGGGCGCAGAGTCTCAAAGGAGTCTTGCTTAAATGTAGACCCTGCCACTTCTGCTTTTCCTGGTGGGAGCCACTTCTTGGCACCTCAGCAGCTTATCTGCTCAACCTGAGGGGAAGGCAGCCCTGAATCCCAGGTTGCCCAGGACAGTCCCACTTTATGCCTGATGTCCTTGCTTCCTATCCTGTTCAACATCTGTCCTGGACAAGTGTCCCCATTATAGAGAGCCTTATTTATGAAGGCCTCTGGACCCCAGGATGATGTCTTTTGTTTGTTTGTTTATTTGGAGAGGTTTTTGCTATAGGGCGCGTGCCCGTGCCAGAAAAACAAAGAGAGACAGAAAGCAAGAAATCACCCTCTGGAGGTTGGCTATGCTGCAATCCCTTCTCCTCCATTCTCCTCTCGGGATCTTGGCCATACACGCACACATGCCCAGCGTGAGTTTAAGTCACCGGGTCCAGGATTCGAACCGCGATCAACTACATGGAAGTCCAGCAACATAGCCATTATGCCAACTGCTGGTCCCAAGGACCCCAGGATGATGTCTTAAACGGAGTCTTCTTTTATAGACTTCAGTCTCTTTACAGGACGTGGAAAATGCAGGTGTCAATGAAACCTGGTTTAAATCCTGGCCTCCCATCACATCAGCTGTGTGACTGTGGGCATGTGTCTTTAATTCTCAAAGCCACTAACCTACAGCATGGGACACTCATTTTGGTCCTGAGGACTCTCCCAGTTAATTTTTACCTCATCCCTGAAGCTTGATGTAACCTCAAGAAATATTAGTTTCCTTTTCCCCCTTCATGCCTCAACCTGACCCCAGAGTAGACACATTTCATTTCATGATTTAGACCAACTTTCTACCAAAACAAAGCAGAAACTTCAAAACCTGTGATGGATTTCAAGGCAGGATTATTTAAGACATTGTTTAAGAGCATGTCAACAGCTTCCAGGAACCCAGATCAGTTGAGAGCTTGAAACGGTGCATTTATTTTCTTCCTAATTTAAAAAGAAATCCAATCTTGGTTTTGTCCTCAGCTTTGATGTGACTTATCTGACCTGGGCCAATTGCCCAAGGCCCATTAGAGGAGCTGAAGGCTGGAGCCCAGTGCCAAATGCTTTCTGTAAAATGTCCCCTACCGACTGCTTCCCCACCCAGGGCGACCTCAAGGAGGAGATGGGAGAGAAGGGAATTCAAAGTGTTTGAAAGCTTTGGAAAGGGTATTAGATCATCACGTTCTTTTTTTTTTTAACTTTAAACTTTTCTTTTTCAGCCACAGTTTTTGTTTTTGTTTTCAAAAGAACTGTGTTTTAGAAGCCTGGTTTATCATGTTTTTTCAAACTGATAAAGGGGAGAAGTTCTCTAGTCAGAGGGTAAGGGGTGGTTGAGAGGCCTCTTCAGAGGCTCCTTGGAGCCCCTCTGCTCTGGAGTGGAAACCGGTGACCTGGACCTGTCCCTCTTCCTCACTTCCCAGGTGAGGAGGAGGAGCAGGACTGGGTGGGGTGGGGGCAGCCTTCACACCAGGAGTCAGTGCGAATGTGGGTTGTTACTGCTGAGGTAAGGAGCACAGGGCCCTCCAAGCAGGTGAAGGGGCAGGTTCCCCACATGGGAGACGGGAGTCAGTTAACTCTCCAGTGAAAGCTGAAGCTGCAAGATGGAGCCGAGACAGTGGTGACAAGCTTGGAAAGGGCCAGACTCAGAGGCACTTAGCACACAGGGAGAAAATTCCAGGGGGCAGCAGGGGAGCAGGCAGGGAGGGAGGAGGGCGCTGCCCGAGAGAACCCATGAATGAGGGCTGGTCAGGCACATCGGAGAACACCCTGAGCGAGCCCAGTCCGTCCACGTCCACAATGGAGGCGAGGGCGTGAGCTCTTCCAGGGCTGCTGCCTGATGGCACTCGGCTGTGGGGAGGGCTCGGTGTCATTTAAAGAAACCTCCCTCCACGTCCCAGTACAGACCAGGTATCCGGCTCCTGTCACCCAATAAATGCAGCCTGTGTTATTCTCTTGTTTAATTAAGACAAAGGTGGTGATAGCATTTGGCGCTAAATAGTTATTTATGATCACATAAAGGGAAATTGGGAATTGTCATGATGCACCATTTTAATTCTACTTCACCTGGTAGTTTGATTTAAGTCCTATTCTCCTGGGAGCCAGCGATATGAATGTGTCTGGAAAGGTGTCCCCAACACCTCAACATCCTCAATCTTGCTGCAACGTTCAATGCAAGCACGTCCAGTTACAAAGTATGGCGAATAGAATTGTCCTGACATCCAGTAATTCACATTCTAAGTAGACCCAAGTTACTAACGGGACCACAGTGTCTATATTTCCAAGTAGAAATTACTATCATTTAGAGTTTTTTGAGGGTGACAAGGAAAAATATGCCCAATTTTATAATTGGACATTTGGAACTTTAACCTGACCAAACCTAAAACCAATCTAAACACGCACCTGCAGGGAAACAGACCCACACGGATCACAAACATCCCCGCAAACCAGTGGGCCGCTCTCCAGCCAGAGAGTTCCTGGGGAGAGGGAGGGACTGGTGACTGGTATTCAGCCACCAGAGGGCGCCAGAGCCAACACTTTGCCATATGAGGTCTTAAAAAAAAATCCATTGTTTTGTCACCAGATTGAAGGAAAACAAAGAGAAGTAGGCTGAGCAGATTTCCTCCCAGTCAGTAAGCACTGGGTCAAAATAAGACTGCTATGAGTAGCCACAGAGGACCTCTCAGTGGCCAGCAGCCGGCACTGCACCTTTCTACCTTCTGGGGAAAGAACGGGACTCAAGAATGTGTGGCAGGTGGCCCGTGTCCCTGCCATGGAAACCAAGTCCAAGAGACCGTGGACAGAGCGTGACTGATGTGTTCCCCGGGGATAGGGAACACCAAGCCAGAGGTGTGGGAGGACAGCTGTCCTGAGAAGGCGGGCCCTACTGGTGTCTGCGTGCCCAGCTCTGGTCCTCCAAGCCATGAGAAAGGCTCAGGGTTCAAAGAGACCTCTGCGTTCAGCCATGCTTAGTTCCCTGAGAAAGGCTCAGTCCTCCATGCCAGGACGAGCCTGCTGTGGAGCCCTCGTGTGCTCATGGGCAGATGCAGGGGCCATGGCCCCTGGGAGGCTTAGCCCATTCCGAAGTCGGATACCATGGTACCTGGAAAGAAAGAGCTGAAATAAACACGTAGATGGGGAGATGGGGAATCTAATTTTAAGCCACACCCCCGTCCTTACTCTGCTATTGGTGTTACTCTCAGGAATATTTGAGATGAGGTGGTTTATAAAGTAGAGGTTTATTCAGCTCATGGTTTGGAGGTCCAAATTTCAGAGGCCACTTCAGTGGGTTTTCCTATTGAAGGGATGCTAATCACATCACAGGGTGCGAGTAGGGCCAGCCGCTGTGGCCATCAGATCTCCCTGTTCTGCTCTCACTCCCTCTCCTTATAAACCCACTAGACTCAACCATGGAGACCCCACCCTCATGACCTTAATCCTAATCTGTTCCCAAAGGCCCTACCTTTGACACCATAATTGGATCAAGTTTTTACCCTCTTAATCCCATTACAATGACTCAACACACAGACTAGGGGGACTCGAAGTAGTGTCAGTGGTGTCTGTAGGATGTTTAACACCATGCCTGAATCCGCCAGAAAGGCAAAAAACCCCAAGTACTTTAGACAAAATCTCCTGGCAGCTTTTAAGAGCCTGTGTCACTGTAGAACACCAAACATCTCAGCCGACTTTCCGTTGCAGGCTTCCAAGGGCCAGTCTCACAGGCCTCATGGACCTGAGAAAGGGACTTTTATACCCCACATATCACTTCCCAGACGGTGCCATGCCTCCACCCGCTGCAATCTGATCCAGTGTTCCCTAGCGCTGGCTGGCCCGTTGGCTGATTACATGGCCAGTCTTTGCCATCAGGGGATTCTGGAGGCCTGTGAGGAGCAGTTCTGGCAAGGCTGACGCCACCAGCAACGCTCTTGGTGTATGATCCGCGTCTCTGGGCCCGCCGTCAGCCAGGACACAGCCTTTCCACGGGCAGCCGTAGCAATGGCAGGCTCCTGGCCTGAGCCCAGAAGCCTTACAAAGGACTGAGAAGTGGCTGGAGCTGGGAGCCATGGGGTTTCCCACTCCCAACCCCCCTCCCAGTAATCCTGCCCAGTTCGTTCCAGGGATCTGAGAGACTCTCAGACAGCCTCCTTGTCATTCGTCACCTGGCTTCAGAGACACTGGACAAGACAAGGTAGACACCTGGTGGGCCCAAGATCGCCCCCTGCAGGGCGTGCAGGACAGCCCTGGAAACAGTAGGAGGGAGAGGGAGCGGGGCCGAGCTTGCAGAAAGCCTGAGACAGACTGGGCGAAGACTGGAGTTGCCCAGAGACAGTCACTGGAACCTGCAATAAAGTCTAAGGCAAATGCAATGGTGGGAGCTGGTGCCAGGGGCCGGAGAGGGCTGCGCTGCAAACGTGCCACGGACTTAGCGTTTGTCGATAGAAGACCAGAAAAGAGTCTAGAAGGTCGCTAGAAAAAGAAGAGGTGTGTCTGTGCATGCACACGCGTCTCCCTGTCTAAGGGGGGCCAGACGCCTGTTTGGGGGCTGCGTGAAGCAGCCGACAGAGAGGTGAAGAGTGAGGGCCACCTGTGGGGTGATGTTCCAGGGGAGCAGGTGCCCCCCCCGAGAACTTGGAGCTTGTCAGCAAGGAAGACCCTGCAGTCAGCACTGTCTGACCTGCCTGGCATGCCCTGAAGTGTGGCCTTGTTCCCACCCTCTCCCAGGGCCCTTCTCAGTGGTGAGATCCCTAACAACCTGTTCTTGCTTTTTTTCTTTTCTTTTTTTGAGAGATTTTTGCCATAAGGCATGTGTGCTCACCAGAGAAACAGAGACAGCGAGAAACCACCCTCCAGGGCAGACAGCTATGCCACAATCCCTTCTCCTTCATTCTCCTTTTGGGATCTTGGGCACGCACGCACAGACGCCCAGCATGAGTTTCAAGCCACTGGGTCCGGGACTTGAACTGTGGTCAACCACATGGGGGGTCCAGCTCCTTAACTACTATACCACCTGCTGGCCCCACAGCCTGTTCTTAATGGGAAGACTGGTGGCTTTCCCCTTAGCTTAACTGACAGTCCTGGGGCTATAGGACTCCCACTGCAGATAAAATGAGGGTGGGATTTTGGGAATCAGAGCTCCAGGATGTTGTTGGACAAGGGAGGAAACCTCAGACTACCTAATGGGGGTGGGGAGTGTCTTCCCTCTAACATTCCCTCCTTGACTGCCCAAGTCCTCAGCTCCATTTCAGAGATGAAGGGTGACTTCTCTGTGTATTCATGGAGACAGGACCCAAGGGAGATGACTGCCTCTCCCCATTCCCCAGGGCCCCTCTCTGCTCTCTCTTCCTGGGGCTCACATCACAGAGCCCCTCCTGGAGTGCGGGTGCCTTCAGAGGCAAAAAGAACAGGACCTTGGCAAGTGTGCAGGATTCTAGAAGAACCTTGTCCGCAGAAGCAGAGAGCAGACTCCTCAGTGGGTGTTTCTGTCTTCCTTGTTCTCATTTTTCTGCAAAAGGAGGATGCTTTTAGTGTTCTGTTTTTTTTTTTTTTTTTTTTTTTTTTTTTTCCCAGCCAGGGTGGCTGTCAGGGAGCACATGCCAGGGCGTGGTTTCCATGGAAGGCACTAGGCAGTTGCCTAAGCAGAGGTCTGAGGGAGGAGCCCCGGAACTGGGGAAAGGGCGGGAGTGGGCAGGGGTTGGAGCAGAGCCGGCCTGCAGCCAAGGAAGGAGCCGGGTTTGGTTCTAAGGGAGAGGGAATCAGGCCAGCAGGTGCTCGACTGTGCTCTGACTTACAGTCACCTGGACAAGGCAGGAAGCAGGGACAAACCACCGAGAGGAACCTCAATAGGATGGTGAGGAGTATTAGTGGCCAGAACTGGGTGCCCAGGGTGTTTACTGAAGGCCACTTGTCCAGACAGAAGGTCACATTGTAGTCAGCCTCTACAGAAAGCACAATCTGGTTATCTTAAAACACCCCAACCCCAAACTCAGGAACTTTTACAGAAGCAGTTTTTAGAGTGATTATGTGAAGCAAGATTTCCACTGACAATTTTTGAAAAAACTTAAGTTGAATAGTTTAGTAGGTTTCTTTCTTGCCTTTTTTCCCTTTTTGTTCTTTCTTTCCTTCTTTTCTTTTTTTAATGAGCCAGAGGGCATATGGACTCGCTAGAGAGAGACAGAAAGACAGAGGAAGAGAACAGAAGCACCCAAAAGTGTGGCCTGGCCATGGTCAGCCTCTTCTCCACTTCCCCATGCTGTCGATATTTGGGGCACACATGCACGCATACTTGCCTGGTGTGCTTTTCAAGCCATTAGGGCTGAGATTCAAACCATGTGATTAGCCGTGTGAGTTTCAGCTCTTCTTAAAAATTTTTGTTTCAGTTATTTAGTTTAATTTATTCATTCATTTAAATTTGACTAGAGAGAGACACACAAAGAAAGAGAGAGAGAAAGTGAGAAAGGAAGCCACCAGGCCCAGGACTCAATCCGTGACTGGCCATGTAGAAGTGTCCAGTGCCTTAACTACCGTGTCACCTGTTGGCCCCGAGATTCAGCTATCTTAACCACTAGGCCCAGGAAACTTCTTTTTTATTTTATCTTATTTTATTTTTTAATGGAGAGGTTTTTGCTATAGGGTGTGTGCACTCTCCAGAAAGACAGAGAGACAGAGAGACAGAAAGCGAGAAATCACCCCCCAGGGGTGATGGCCATGCCACAGTCCCTTCTCCTCCATTCTTCTCTCGGGATCTTGGGCACGCACGCACATGTGCCTAGTGTGAGTTTAAGCCACTGGGTCTAGGACTTGAACTGTGGTTGGCTACATGGGAGTCTGGCAACATAACCATTATGCCAACTGCTGGTCCCTTCTTTTTTTTTTTTTTAAGAATTATTTTTATTTAACTTTATTTATTTATTTTAATTTGACCAGAGAGGGACAGGGACAAAGTGATAGTGAGAGCGAAAGCAAGAGACAGAGAATGAAAAAGCAAGCTGCCAGGTCAGCCATGGGAGTCCAGTGTCCTTAGCCACCATGCCACCTGATGGTCCCAGGAGATTTCTTTAATGTGACGTTTCATGGGACTTTTTTTGTTTGTTTTTAAAGAATTATTTTATTTAACTTTTTGTATTTATTTATTTATTTATTTTTAATTTGACCAGAGAGGGGGAGAGAGAAAGAGTGAGAAGCAAGAAGCTAGGTCCAGGACTCACAAACTGTGGTCAGCCCTGTGGGAGTTCAGCACCCTTAACCACTACACCACCTGCTGGACCACCATACCACCTGCCGGTCCTGATTTCATAGGACTTTAAAGACCCGATGTGTATTTTGAAAGTCTATGGGGTAAGGCAACGTCTTTCACAGTATTTAGAACACAGACATAATTTTTTTTGTGGCATCTTGTGGGACAATTGCTCCTTGGAACGTATTTCAGGAAACACTGGCCTGCAGACGAAAAATTGCTTGCGAAGTCATTTCACAGATGCCCTCTGACCTCATCCCCCCTCAGAACACTGCCTTTACTCAGAACAAGCCTCCGAGCCTTCACCTCTGCTGTTCCCTCTGCCAGGTGAATCCTAGGCCATGTTTCCTCTGTGGAGCCTCCGAATCCACAGAGCAGCATGAGTCGCATCTTCTAGATTTCCATAGTACTCTATCAGGGTCCCACGGAATCGCCTGTTTATGTGTCCGTCATCCCTACAAGGTGACCAGCTTCCGAAAGGTGCCCCATGGCTTAGTAATCCTTATTAATTCTCCAACAGTGTCTGGCGTACAGCTGGAGCCCAGTAATGAAGTGATGAATTAATAGGCATAAAGAAATAAAGGGTATTGATGGAATTTCAGAAATTACCCAGATGTCTCTAGCCTGGAGCACCCTGGTGCCCCTCCCTTTACAACAGGTGCAAATTGGTTGTCTCTGGATGCATCGATCCAGCCTGGCTTGATTTTATGCACAGACATCACAGGGCTCTGTCTCCACTCCTCACCCACAACCTGACTCTTCCACTGTGGCCATGACCTATAAGTGAACATTTCCTTCAGAAACGATAGCAAAGAAGAGCAGTTTTAACTAGCTTCCAGCTTGTATCTAAAAGGGTTACCAACACTGGGGGGGAGGGAGATTTCTCTCTGGTTTTTCTTGCCCCTCCTTGTTTTCTTTAATGAGCCCTTTATTAAGCCATTCAGGAACCTCAGTTTCTTCAACAGGGCCAGAGTTGGCAGTGTCTCCAACTCCGCTCTCCCCCGCCCTCTCTCCAGGTATGTTTGGAGGAAATAAATTGTGCAGGGAAGCCGGGAGCAGATAAGCTGAGAGAGAGACACATAGCTTTTGTGTGAATCTGAGAGGTTGTGACACCCATTACCAGGGCTCATTTAAGTTCATTTATTTCTCCCAGGAGAGTCAGAGACAGAGAGTGAGAGAGAGGGGGGCACCCCTAACAGAGTTTTACCCCACAATTCCCTCCAGCCTTCCCAGGCACATGTGCCTGGGCTGTACAAGTGAACTGGGGAACCGAACCCATGATCTTCCCCGTGGATCCAGTATTACTTGAGCAGTGTGTTACTGCTGAGCCACCCAGCCAGCCCTGGAACAGTTTTTAAGGAAGACATCAGCCTTGTGCAGATTCTAACACATGGCAAGTGCTGAGTAAGTCTTGGCTGAGCGAGAGCAGGACTGTGGAAATGGACAGCTTCTGCGATCCTCCCTGTGAGATGTTTCAGTGTGATTTTATTACGTCGTTTGACACAAACCTCCAGAACAGAAGATAGAACTGTGTTCCAGTTTAAATATAAAAACATTTCCAAAATCAAATAGGGATGATTTGAGATCACGGATCACTTGGGAGTAGTTTATCTCTTTGCTACTCAGTGTCGCCCCTGGCCTGTGGCATTGGCATTCCCTCAGAGCTTGCTGGAAATGCAGAACATTTGGGCAGACAGTGGTGCAGCTGAAACGTGATGTTCTTTGAGTCAGACCCATGTGGGAAGCTTGCCAGAGTGTATCCAGAGACCTCCCTTAGTATGGCTAAGCTGGCTAGTATGGCTGACTGAAGCGGGGGATAGATGGCGCTGTTAAGACCTAGTTGAGACTGCTGTATTTCGCTTGTGCACATGCATGCAAGGAATAGATAAATTAACTTAGTAAATTAAAGAAGTGCACAGCCTCAGATCCCATCCCAGCCAAGCGGATCCTGAATCAGCACTTTCACAAGTTCCACGGTAATTTGTGTACACCACTGCCATCCAAGGGGCAATATTCGAGAAAAGACTTTACCAAATGGTGTTGCACACTGATATTCCACTTCTGAGATCATGAGGGAGGGTGGCTAGATGAATGTAAAGCGAAAGGCTAGAAAATTATGCTAATTTGACATTAAGGATAAAAAGATACAGTTAGTAAAATTCTACAGAGCTTAGGTATCTAAAAATGGAGAAGTGTGAAAAAGCTCTCAAATATGACTGTTTATTCTATGGTATTAGATTCTTAGGGCTGCTGTAACAAGTTACCACAAACTTAGAGGCTTAACACAACCGAAATATATTGTCTCACTATTCTGGAGAATGGGAGTCCAAGATTAAGGTGTTGGCCAGCCCTCTCTTCTATTAAAAAAAAAAAAAAAAAAAAAAAAACTTATTTCATGAGAGTGAAAGACAGAAACAGAGAGAGAGACAGACAGACAGGAATTCTCAGCAGGGTGTCACACCACAATCCCCTCCCCAGCCTTCCCAGCGGTGTCATAGGCATGTGTGGCTGGTGTATACAGGTTGACCAAGGAACCAAACCCACGACCTACCCTATGTATGCAGCTTCACTTCAACAGTGTGTTACCACTGTGCCACTGAGCCAGCCGTTCTCCTCTTCTATAGATGCCATTAATTATGAGTTGAGGGCTCACCCTACTTCAGTATGACCTTGTCTTAGGTCTGCAGTGACAGGTTCCAGATAGGGTCACATTCTGAGCTTCTGGGGATACGACCCAACCTGCACATGCATCCAGCAAGAACAGTGGTGAGTTTCTGTAGTGGTGAGCATGTTGGGGACACGTCATTAACGTGCAGGTTTGTGGTCTCCTCCAATCCTTAGGGCAAGTGGGTCAAAAGTAAGAGAACCTAAATTTCCCGTCATGTGGGTATATGCAAGCTATGTGTAATTGGATTCACATCCTTGGAATAAATCTGGGGTTAATTGGTCTTGGAACACAAAGAATGCTGCCCTATTTGTCTTCCTGGACAAGAGCAAGGGCCATGGTAATGACCGCCCGTTTGAAAGAATAGGTCAGAGCAGAAGCCCAACATCCTGGCTGAGAGAGCAAACTGAGAACGAAGGAAAAGCACCGCTTTCCGTAGATGCTGAATAGCAGGAGAGCTGGGGAAGGTAGTTCAATACTGCCTGAGAGTCGAGCTGAGAGGCCAACGTGTGACAGAGAGAGAACGAGAAGTTCAGAAACAGGAGGCGGAGACCCTTCCGGACCAAGATGAGGAAGCTCGGAGGACAAGGCTGATATCCATGCATTTATTCCTTGAACATTTATTGAAAAGCCTCCCTTGGACAGGAATTAAGGGCATAAAGCAATCTCCTGGGAGAGGTCACACTCTGTAAAGAGCAGGTGTCCACACACACGCCTAATTCTGGGAAGTGGATATAGTCCTTGAGAAGATGTAGGGGACAGTTTGGAAAGTTCTAATAGTGTGGCGAGAATCGGGGGAGGGGGACTCCAGAGACAGCACTTGAGCCGGGCTTGAAGGGGGCTGGGGATAGAAAGATCTCCTTGGGACCAGCAGATGGTGCAATGGTTACATTGCTAGACTCCCACATAGTTGACTGCAGTTAGAGTCCTGGGCCCAGTGGCTTAAAATTCACACCAGCTGTGTGCATGGGTACCCAAAATCTCCAGAGGAGAATGGAGGAGAGGGGATCATGGTGTGGCCACTTCCCCTGGGGGGTGATTTCTCACTTTCTGTCTCTCTGGCGAGCACATGTGCCCTACAGCAAAAACCTCTCTCTCTTAAAAAAAAAAAGAAGAAAGAAAAAGAAAGAAGAAAAGGAACGGAAAGAAAAGAAAAGAAATGTCTTTTGAACTTGCAAAGCTGCTTTTGCTCTGGGGCCTCACTGAGCTCATGCACCACTGTTAATATTAAACTCACCTTGAGTCTCTGCTGCCTGGCTTGGCAGGAACCATCAGATAAGGGCTCACTTGTTACTCAGCACTGACACTTGACTTCAAGGAAAAGCTTTGGGAAGGAGTGGCGACCTCTCTGGGAGGTCACAGCGTGAGCTCATTATTTTTCTCTGCAGAGACTAGATGCTGTCTGAGTGTTTAAAATCCTCAAGGCAGTCCTGAGACGGATGTTCGGATGTTCGTGACTTGCTTCAGAAGTGCTTAAGCAGGAAGCTGTCCCTGCCCACAGCACTCTCATTTATCCAATAGCTTAGGAATGAGTGGGAGGCACCCGAGCGTTCCCAGGAGAAGGTGGGATTAGGTCTTCCATCATGTCTGACAGACGCAGGCCCAGATGGTCTCGTGTCCCACCAGGGAGGATTCAGGCATGAAGGAAAGACAGGCTGACACTTCAGCTTTTCTTGGGGTCTTTTGCAGAGGAAGAAAGAGACATAAAAATGACATGGTTAGCAGCGGAATATTCCATACCCTGCTAGATTCAACTCCAGTCTTCGGTTGACTTTTTCGTCAATGAGAAAGCTTGACTTTCAGCAACCACGTCATTTCTGACAAGCAAACGGGCCATGGGTTCGGGGGGGGGGGGGGGGGGGGGGGGGGCGGGAAGAGCAGTTCTCCAGCAGGCAGGAGGAGGGACAGGCTGGGTGTGTAATGAACAAGCCAGGAGGGAGCTGCGGGCAATGCTTTCGCTTCAGAGAGGAAAGAAACTTTCCCTTTCTTAAGAGCGTGAAGCCCAGCTTGGATCAGTAGTTTCGAAAGAGCACAGTCCCATTTGTTCCAGGCGTGGTGGCCTTTTTAGTTTCTACCAGCAGATGAAGGAAGCCTGAGTTCCTGGTCACATTAGCTGCAGAATCCACATTGGCCAGAATTGCAGGTTTCTTTTGGCAGATGTGTGTTTGGTCCTATTAATCAGAAATGGCTGGAGCTCTCTCACACCCAGAGATGGGGGCGGGGGGAGCAAGCCGCCAGGTTTGGAACTCGAGCCACAGTCACCCATGTGAGAGCCCAGTGCCTTCAACCACCATACCACATTCCAACCCCCATCCATGTGGCCATTCTTGCCAGATTTAGGAATAAATATATCTACCATGCACTATTAGTTTTCCCTTTCAATTCTTTCTTTTTTAATTGGTGAAATGTCCTCTTTAAAAAAAACATTGTTTCCTTTCCCCTAAACTCACAGGTACAAAGGCTTTAAAGGCAACTGTTCCATGACCTTCATTGATCAGTTTAAAGCACTCCACCAGTGTAACAAGTATTGTAAAATGCTGGGGCTGAAATCCCTTCAAAACAACAACCAGAAACAGAAGAAGCCAGGCCTCGGGAAAAGCAGATTTCAGACAAACTCCACGACAGTGAAGAACACAGAGTCTGGGACGCCAGCAGAGAAGAAAAGCTAACCTCCCTTATTAACTTCCGGCCACGCTAGCAGCACCCTGCCCCGTGAGTGAACATCTGAGACATGCAGGAGCAAGTGCACAGCCCGCCAAGTGTGTGACAAGCCCTGTTCCCGGCTGACTGTGCTCCAAGACGCTCCTAAGCCTCACTGCTGGCTTTGCTGAGACGATTTCAGAACAGGATTTGTGAATAGACTTGTGGAGAAACAGAATCACTTGCCAGTCTCAAAGACCGTCTACTCCTTGTGTACACGTTCAGGATTTTTACCAGCCTCACGTCATATGTCTGTTTGTGTATTTGCACATGGTTGTGTTGTCAAAAGACTTGATGGTGAGCAGGGCCTGTCCACAGCCCGAGCCCTTCCTGCCCCCATTCCTAACCTCGGGATTTCTACACTCATCCAGCTGCGATGTGAATAGAAATCGTGGGTTCCCTCCGGGGTCCAGGTGTCGCCCCCGGTAGCCAAAGTGCTTTTGTTGCTGGAGCAGGCTTCTGAAACGTAAAGCCACTTCCCTTCCTTATTCACACAGCCAGTTACAATTTGCTGTTTAATTAAATTCCTATTTAAACAAAAAGTGTGTGATGTGTATGTCATAGAATCTGTGCCATTTTTCATGGTCCCCCAGGATTTACTAACCGAGGAATTTCCTCATAGGTTTGCTGGAGCACAAAATACTTGCAACCGTCTCCCCTCATTCTCACATGATAAAGTTTCGTAACTTCCTACTCCCAAACCCTGGGGCTGTCCCATAGTGGATTCCACCAGAAGATGCATGCTAACTCTGGCTGGGGCACACCAGCTGGCGGAGATCCTGACGCTGCATCCCCTGGGCCACCCCCCCCCCCCCAACACTCCCTGCATGTCTCCTCACGGTCAGAGCTGCCTTCCCTGCTGCTTCCATCATGTCCTGATGCAGAGCAGTCTAGCAGCCATAGTTCACCTTGGGCAAGAAGGAAGGATATCAAGAACAACTTGGGGAAAGTTTTATGCACCCTAAAGTGAATGAGACTATCAGCCACCCACTGGTTTGTTCTTGCTATTTCATTAACATAATTTATTTTTTTAGAGCAGTTTTAGGTTTACAAGAAAATGAACAGGAAATACGGAGTTCTCAGGCATCCTCTCACCCCTGCTCTGTTATTTCCCCTTCTCATTGGCATCTCATGTTAGTGTGGTCCATGTGTTACCATTGATAAGCCAATATCAATACATTTTTATTAACGAAAGTCCATAGTTAAATAAGGTTCACTCCTAGAGTTGTATATTCTATGGGTTTGGACAAATGTATAATGAACTGTGTCCACCATTATACAAGGGGACTTCAAAAAGTTGATAGAGAAATAGAATTAAAGTATAAGCTTAGGGGCCAGCAGGTGACATGGTGGTTAAGGTGCTGGATTCCCACAGAACCTACCATGGTTTGCATCCTAGACCTAGTGGCTAGAAAAATCACTACAAATAAATAGATAAATAAATAAATAATTTTTTAAAAAAATAAAGTACAAGTTTATTTTGGAGCAAAAATCTCAAAATCTATGCATGTTTTTTTTTTTTCCATAATAACACATTTTTCATGAACTTTTTGAAGACCCTCATAGTATCATACAGAATGTTTTCCAGGCCTTAAATATCCCCCTCCCTCCCTTCCCACCTCTTAAGCCCTAGCAACCATGGGCCTTTTTGCCGTCTCCATAGTTTTTTTTCTTTTTCCAGAATGTCACCTTGCTAGAAGCATAGGGAGACTGTCATTTTTCAGAACAGATTTCAACTACTCTTGGGCAGCTCTGGGAGAAGGCTCTTCTGAGCAGCAAGACCCTGGCTTCTCAGATTCGAATGTGCACATGATCACCAGGATCTTGGGAAAACACAGGCTCTGATCCGGTTGATCTGGGGCAGGGCCCGAGACTGCATTTCCAATGTGCTCTGCTGCTGGCCAGGGACCATACTCAGGAAATGTCTAGAAGGCAGGCGGGAGGTCCTACCCACTGACTGTGACCAGAACACCTGGAGTGTAGGTAACAGAGAGTAAAGGGAGAACCAGCTACCTTGCAATTCTGGTATGCAGAGCTGCAGCTGGGTGACAGGATCAGTGCACTGCACCGGGGGGGTCTCAGGGACAAGAAACCCTAACAAGGTAGCACGACCACTGACGGCCATGGTTTCTGGGTGTAGCCCCCTCTCACAAGGGTGGGTGGCCTTCCGTAGAAGAGCCTGGCTGCTTCTGCTTTAGAATACTATTCTCAGGAATGGTGTTTTGCTAAATATGGGAACATAGGTGGGATTTTTGTTTTGAAGAGAGATTTGAAAAAGAAACCTCTTTCGTTGGTCACATCTCATCTTTTTCAGAAAAATCTGCCATTTTCAACCTTTCTTCTGAAATGATTCCCCTGGCTTACAGATAATAAAATATTCATTTTCTACAAGACTGCCTGTAGCCTGCTTTGCTCATAGAGATCCTACAGATGTATTTAGCAGTGGAGTTCTAGAACATTCTATAATAGCAAAAAAGGTGCAGGACACGTTTCAGTTGGAATCATTGTCTATTATCTATTTATGTCTATCACCTATCAATCATTCATCTATCCATCATCTGTCTGTATCTATCAATTATCTATCTATAATTAATCTATCAGTATTGATGCAACAAGAGCCTTCTTGACAGATAAGGCCACTTTCTTTCATAATGATTTACAGTTATAAAAATAATGTCAATGCAATAGTATTAAAAAATTATGCAGAGGTATAAAATGGAAGATCAGAGTCATTCTGTAACCCTCTTCCCTTCTAGCTGGTTTTAAATCTTGACTTGGAGAGACAATTGGATAAAAAGAATTTTCTGCTCCCAGATTCTGTGCTTTGCAGTCAGCCCACACATGCCTCTTTTGAATAAGGCTGTCCCTGCCTCCTTTCATGATGCTTAGATTTTTTTTTTCAAAATGTCCTTATCGTTTATTGTAATCTCATCTCATCTTTTTAAAAACATTTGAAGGACCAGGGTCAGAGGGACCTTCACAGTAGGATTTGTCCTGGCCAGGGCTCCCAAGGATGGCTTTGTGTGGGGCCATGTGACCTCCATCTGCTCAGCCATCCAACCCTTCCATCCGCAGATTAAGTGCTGTTTTCCCTGCACTGTCAAATAACAGGGCGAGCATGGTGTGGATGTTCTTATGTCAGGGTGTGCAGGAGTCTTGGAAATGGCCATAGCATTGGCACAGTTGTAGCTCCATCTGCAACATGTCCAGTTTCTGTTGATTTTCCTGTGTGTTTCCGTAAAGTGTATAGTACTTGGAGAACCAGAAATACCATGAGTGCTCAGTCCAGACACCGAGCTCTGATGCCTGGTGGCTCCAGCTGGGGATTTTGGACCTTCCTGATGCCTGCGGATGGTCAGACATATATGCCCTGGTGTCCTAAAGGGCTTAACAACTGAGTTCTGTGATGAGCGGACCATGGAAACAAAGGAGGGCTTCATTAAAGAGGGCCGTGTTTTCTATAGCAGGTTATCAGGCTCGGGCATGGCAGGGCAATGGTGATTGTTGCCATCGAGCGTCACCCGAGAGGTCGAGTTTGGAATTGGTGCGTGGAGAGCTTAAATTAATAGTTTATGTGATCTTCACATAGTGCCCCCCTCAGCCATGCTTCTGATAGGCCTCATACTAGCAAAGCGTTTCCATAGTCTTGCGGAAAAGAATGCCAACAGAAGTAACAATTATATCCTAATTATAAAGTGCTCTTTTCTAAATATACACACTGTTTTGTGTGTGTGTTGGGCATGTGTTCAACTGGATGCAGATGGGAGGAGCTTGCCAACAACCGGGTTCTGGCACGCTTTCCCTGTGCGTGTTCCGCTCCACTGGACTGTGTGTGCCAAAGCCAACAGAGTGCTGTTTCTCCCTCACTTAGATCTGCAGATGCCACATGGGCTTAACCAGTTTAGAAAAAAAATCAAAGAGACACAAAAACCTCATCTGCCTCCCAGCACAGGACATGTTTTCCAACTCTTTGCTGTAGCAGATCTGAAACCCTGTGAGAGCCTGCTTGTTCTGAGGCTGTTTGGGAAAAGCTGAAAGGCAAGATGGAAGCCAGGTTCATCCACAGGATCACGTGAGCACAGTCAGCAACTTTATGATGCAAGGAATACTTAGAGGCACTCTTACCGGTAGGTCAGGAATTTTTAAAATTCTGTTTTTCATGAAAGGGCTGAATAATCCCAGATAGAAATCATTTCAGAGACCCCTTTTTCTCAAAAGTCATGTAGTTTTGATGACATATGATCAGAAAAAGCCAATCTGTCACTTCCATTTTAGGGCCCAGAAGTATCAGAAGCAATTCTATTGATATTGATATCTTCCCTCTTCTCCCTTTTTGTCCCATAAATATATATATTTGACTTTTTTTTTTTTTCTATAGGATGCGTGCACTTGCAGGAGACAGATAGAGAGAGGAAGTGAGAAATCACTCCCCAGGTCAGATGGCCATACCACAATCCCATCTCTTTCATTCTTCTCTCTCTCTCTTTTTTTCCACTCATTCATTCATTCATTTACTTCATTTCATTTTACTTATTTATTTTATTTTTGCTTGGGAACTCACAGGAGGAAAGGGAAACAAATTAGGGTCAAGAGCAGATGGCCAGTGAAGGAATGTGGCAAGTTGTAGGGAATTAGTGACAGGCTCTGTTCTTTTTATTTAATTTTTTAAAGAATTATTTTATTAAACTTTATTATTTTTATTTATTTGTTTATTTAAATTTGAGGGACAGAGTGAGTGAGTGAGAGAGAGAGAGAGAAAGCAAGCTGCCAGATCTGGGACTCAAACTACAGTTTACCATGTTGGAGACAAGTGCCCTTAACCACGCCACCTGCCAGTCCCTCATTCATTTATTTTAATTTGATGAGAGAGAGAGAGAGAGAGAGAGAGAGAGGGAAAGTGAGAGAGCAGGCCACCAGGTCTGGGACTTGAACTGTGGTCGGCCATGTGGGAGTGTCCAGCACCTTTTAACCATCACGCCACCTGCTGGCCCCTCATTTTTCTTGGTATTATAGGAATAATCATGCACATGCGGTCTTCTCCAGCCCTCAGACTGGAAACTATATACTGCCAATGTTCCAGGCCTTTGGACTTAAACTAGAACTGACAGTATTGGTTCTTCTGGTTCTCTGGCTTTTAGTCTCAGACTAGAACTATACCAATGTCTTTCCTGGGTCTCCAATTTGGACATAGCAGATTATGAGACTTCTCACAATCCTACACAATTGCATGAGCTAATTCTTTATAATAAATATTTTTAAGAACTTACAAAGAGATTTTTTTTGAGAGAGAGATTTTTGCTATAGGGTATGTGTGTTCACCAGAGAGAGAGAAAAAAATCACCTTCCCAAGGGGATGGTCACTTCACAGTCCCTTCTCCTTCATTCTCCTTTGGGATCTTGGGCATGTACGCACACGTGCCCAGCATGAGTTTTAAGTCTCCAGGTCCAGGATTTAAACCGTGGTCAACTATGTGGGAATCCAGCAACATAACCATGCCATCTGTTGATCTCTATGAAGAGATTTTTTTTTTTTTTGGAGAGGTTTTTGCTATAGGGTGCATGCGCTCACCAGACAGAGAGAGACAGAGAGATAGAAAGTGAGAAATCACCCCCCGAGGGGGATGGCCATGCGGCAATCTCTTCTCCTCCTTTCTCCTCTCGGGATCTTGGGCACGCATGCACATGTGCCCGGCGTGAGTTTTAAGCCACAGGGTCCAGGACGCAAACTGCGGTCAACTACATGGGAGTCCAGCGACATAGCCATTACACTAACTGCTGATCTCCCTATGAAGAGATTTTAAAATATATATATATATATTCTGTTAGTTCTGTTTCTCTGGAGAACTCTGACTAATATACAGGCAAAACCTCAGCCCTACTCCCTTCTCCCTATTTGCCTATCTGATTCCAGAACCTCCTGCATAATTCCAGGGGCTGCTAGTCCATAGGAGAAATGGGACCACTGTCCCTTTGAGTTGCGCAGTACATCAGTATGAACTTTAGAACTGTCCGAGGCAACTGGCTCTCCCCCAGTTCCAAAATTATTATCTCCCTGAACTCCAGACCCATCCATCTTATAGCCTGTTCAAAATCTCCATCTGAATTTCCAACTGGAGTCTCGAACCTAGTCTGTCCAACACTGAACTCTTGACTTTTCCCCTAGATCTGCTGCCCCCACAAGTCTCACTCATCTCAGCTAGCTCCATCCATCCAGCTACTCGAGCTCAAAGCCCCTAATCACCCTGTCTTCTCTCTTGTTCTCATGCTTCATATGGCCTGCCCACCATCAAGACCTGTTCCCCTCCCTTCAGATAATACCTGGAATCACCACCACTTTCACCACTCTGAGTCAAGCTCATCATCACTCATCTGGCTTTCAGTAGTGAGTTCTGGACTTGGCTCCTTAATTCTGACTTGGCCTCCCACTTCAGGCTATGCACAGCACAGCAACCAGAGAGATCCTATTAAAACCAAAGCAACAAGATGGGGCTCATCTTTTTAGAACCCTCTAATAGCTTTGCATCTTCCTCAGAGTAAAGGTTTGTTTCACCTCAAAGACCAATAAGACCCTACAGTATATTCCAACTACCTCTCTCCTCTCATCTCATTACTTATTCGCTCAGCCCCAGTAACACTAGCCTTGATCTTCTTTAAACACTCCTGCCCCAGGGCCTTTGCATTTTCAGTTTCCTTTGTCTAGAATGCTCCTGTCCAGATAGCTACCAAGTTTTCAGGTCTTTGCTCAAAAGTCACCTTTTTGGGAAGTCTCTCTCTTACCATCCTAGTTAGAATCGCAAGCCACCTCCCGTGGATCCTCTTATCTCCTTTCTGTGCTTTATTTCCATAGCCTGGTATAACCATGTGACGTAATATATATTTTATTCTTTTTAAAATTATCTCAGGTCAGCAGGTGGCATGGTGGTTAAGGTACTAGACTCCCACACGGCCGACCACAGTTTGAGTCCTAGAACTGGTGGCTTACTTTCTCACTTTCCATCTCTCTCTCTGGTGAGGACACATGACTTATAGCAAACTCAAAATGATAATAATAGTAAATAAATAAAATTAAATAAATAATTTTAAATTTTTTTTCTATCTCCTCTGCAATAGAATGGAAGTCCCCTGAGGGCAAGATTGTTTGTTTCTGGCTTATTCACTTCTCCATCACCTAGAAGATTCCTGGCATGCAGAAGACTCTTTGATAAAATACTTGTTAACTGAGTAACTATCTCTGATTCATGCTAGATGGAGAGATAGTACACCTTTATTTTTCTTCTCTGTTTTGGTCATTTTTGTAAAAATTGACAGAGTGTATGTGTGCTCACTAGAGAGAAACAGAGAAAAAGGAAGTGGAGATGGTATCTCCCACGGGGCATGGTCATGCAACAATCCCTTCTTCTCCATCTCTCCCTCCTTTGGGGATTTTGGATATGCATGCGCATGTACCTGGGATATTTTCAGAGCTACCAGGCCCAGGACTCAAACCACTATATAAGATTTGACTCGCTTAACCACCAAACTATGAAGCTGGCACCATAAGAAAGGTGAAGTAACATTGAGAAGATGCCTGTCTATGATGAAAAGGGCTCTTACCAGACACCGAATCTGTGAGCACCTTGACCTTGGACTTCCTAGCCTCCAGAACTGTGAGAAAGGTAGGGCACCTTTCTTATATCAATTTGATAGGATAAAAATCTTGAGGTTCCCTTGAGACTTTGGCATGGAATTACTCTATTCCAAACCCTTCTGAAGCAGGAAAGCTGTGAAGTGGGAAGTAAGGTACCTAGCTGCTGAGTTCTGGTCTTGATTCTTACCCTTAACCAGCTGTGTGAGTTTGAAGACCAACTTTTTTTTTTAAAGAATTATTTTATTTAACTTTATTTATTTATTTTTTAAATTTGACCAGAGAGGAACAGAACATGAGAGAGAGAGTGGGAAAGTGAGAGAGCAAGCCGCCAAGTCTGGGACTTGAATCATGGTCGGCCATGTGGGCATCCAGCGGCCTTAACTACCACACCCCCTGGCAGCCCCTGAAGACAAACTTAATCTCCCTGAATCCCAAATGCCCCATCTGATGAATGGGTATAGTATGACCTATCTTACAGGACATGAGAATTAATTTATGTATAGAAAAACTGGCCTGGAGGACCAGCCCCATAGACTAGTGGTTAAGGGAGTCTGGATCCCACATGACTGACCATGATTTGAGTCCCAGCCCTGGAAGCTTGAAAAAGGTGTCAGGTGCATGTGTGTGCATGGCCCAAATCCCAACAAAATGGAGAAATGGAGGAGAAGGGATTGCTGCATGACCATGCCTAAAGGAAGATTCTCCCGCTCCCTCTCTTTTTCTCTCTCTCTCTCTGACAAATGCATGTGCCCTCTGGCTAGAAACAAACAAACAAAAAAAACCCAAAAAAACAGGAAAAAAGAAAAAGCAAAACTGGCCTAGAATATCATTCAATAAATATGAGTTACTACTGTGATTATTAAGTTTTTTAGCTTGGATAAAATATTATCTATAAATATTTATATCTCATTCATAATTGAGGAATAAGTATAACAAATCACTTTATATTCACTGGGAGAAACAGTATAATGAAACACCACCTAAAAATGGCCTACAATTATAAGTTAATTATATTCTTCCCTATTTGTTGATATTTAAAGAAAGAGGAAAATAATTAAAAAATAACGTCATATGATGGATTTGTGTTATAAATGTTTTCGGGGTTCAGTTTTCAAAAGTCATACTGTTTCATGATCTTGTGCTATATTAACACCAGCCTCCAAGCCTTAAGGGAGCTAGATGATTGAGGTTTTCATAGGTTTCTGCATGTCTCTTAAAAACTCTGACTTTGACACATCAAGGAGCCCTTGCTGCCTGAAAATGATCGTGGAATTGCTGACGTACCCATCTGCATCATCTTCATGCTGCTTTTAGGTAAGTACAGCTTTGATCAATAGCCTTCCAGACTCCTGCCTCTCTTTCATCTTCCATCTTTTTGGAAGGGGTGGCTTTTGAGCAGAACATAAAAGGGGTGTGAGGGAACAGCAGGGAGAAGAAAGGAAGGTAGCTCACATAGGGAGAATTGCAAGAGCCAGGGTTCAGGAGCAAGAGGAGCATCCCTGGGCTGCATGAGGGGAATTTTCCTAGAAACAGAAGAGATATCCCCTGAATAAAGAAAAAGAGGCACAGACTGGGGACACACACAAGGCAGAGTCTTCACTGATGTGTCAGAGAGCTGGGCTTGTTTTTGTGGGCTTCCTCAGATGCTGGAGGCTTAGCCACAAACATGGGCTGGATGGCTGGAGAGTGAGAGTCCAACACTTTCCCAGGTGGGTGGCAGGATGGAGAAGTGGAGAGCATGGTACCTTACCACATGAGGCATCTCTGAGCCAACAAGTAGAGGAGGGAGCCGGGAAGCCAGTCAAACACTAGGCCCAGGGGGGTTCAGAAGTAAGTAGTGGGAGGTAAGATATGGCTTAGTAACATGGTCTGAAGGTTTATGTCCCATCCCCCCAGAGTTCATAGGTTGAAATGCTAACTTCCAAAGTGATAGCATTAGGAACAGGGGCCTTTGGGAGGTGATTAGGTCATAAGAGTGGAACCCTCATGAATGGGATCAGTGTCCTTATAAAAGGGTCCTTGGACAGACCCTAGTCTCTCTCACTATGTGAGATAGCATTAAGAAGATGCCTATCTATGAGGAAAAGGGCCCTTACAAGACACCAAATCTGTTAGCACCTTGACCTTGGACTTCCTAGCCTCCAGAACTGTGAGAAATAAATTCCTATTGTTTATAAGCCACCAAGTCTATGACTTTTTGTTAGACTAAACCAACTTAGACATCCAGAGATAGAAGAGAGAAAGAAGAGGGACCAGCAGTTGGTGTAATGGCTATGTCGCTGGACTCCCATGTAGTCGACCGCAGTTTGAGTCCTGGACCCAGTGGCTTAAACTCATGCCGGGTGTGTGTGCATGTGTGCCCAAGATCCCGAGAGGAGAATGGAGGAGAAAGGATTGCAGTGTGGCCATCCCCCTCGGGGGGGAGGGGTGATTTCTCACTTTCTGTCTCTCTTTCTCTCTCTGTCTTTCTGGTGAGCGCACGTGCCCTATAGAAAAAGAAGGATGAGCACAGCAGACACCAAGCTAGGTGGATCCATTCCAGTGTCTGGAAACTTCCTCCCTGAAGCAGCTTCCCCAGGGCTCCAAAGGGTAGCAACTGGATGAGGGGGCAGCAGAGAGAAGCTGGGAGAATGCTGGGAGAAGCCCAACATTCTGCCAGGCAGATAAATTTCAACAGCAGGAACCACTGTTTGCAGGTGGCCCCAGAGCTTTATCAGAATAAACAGATCATAGAAAATGTCACCCCTAATAATTGTTTCACTTGGTACCTCTATGGCTTCCCAGGAGTAGCCTTGTTTGTTATCACCGATGTCTGCATTTGCACATCTCACTGACTGTGTCTCACGAGATGGTCTTGAAGATCAATACCGACTTTACTGCTGTTTCCACATCTGTGTTACATGAAACCAGTACATCAGACACTTCACAGTACCAGATGGAGAGTGTAAGTTAGATGTTGTCCATGCCCATGTGTCACCTTCCCCCTCTGCTCTTCCTGGCAACAGACTTGAAATGAGAAACCTGCACAAAAGAATGTCGAAGATAGATTCGCTTATCCCTGCCGACCTGTTCACTGTTTCACCTCCTAGAGTTCAAATTTTCTATGTATTCATTTTACGTAGTAGGTGGCGTCCTGCCATCTCAATCAAGTGAAAATTTCTTTTATCAAGTCCAGCCTCCTTAGAAAGACCCTCCTGGATGGTTGAATATGAAGTTGCCCTCATGTTTGGATACCGGGCATTCTCATGGATTTTAGGCCAATATTTCCTAGTGAATAATACTTTTTAAAACAATAATTTTGGTGATTAGGGCGCTGAATCCCAAGGCCAACTCTGTGGCTTGAATCCTGGACCTTGGTGGCCTGAAAAAGACACCAGGTGTGTTTGCATTGTGCTCAAGATCCTGAGAGGAGAGTGGAGAAGGGATTGTGGTGTGGCCATCCCACTAGGCAGTGATTTCTCACCTTCTCCCTCTCTCTGCTGCTTCTCCCTTTGACTCTGAAAAGCCTGTTTGGGAAAAATAACTTAAAACCCCCTGCACTTTGATTTGTCTCATCTTTCCAATCCATTTCTCTCCAATGCTGCATCATCTCTTTGTCTCCCCGCTCTCAGAAGTCCATATGAGAAAGAGGGGAAAAAAAACCCAAAAAACAGAAAAGCACAGATGCGCCTACCTCCAGCTTTCACCGTGCTGTGCATGCCACTTCCGTCCTTCACGCCTGCTCCTAGTCTGTGGGGAATGCCCGCCTTCCTGTCCCCCAGCTCCTGTCTGTCTCTCCCTCCAGTCCCTTGCTCAGGGCTCCTTGCTTGGTGCTCCTGCGCCCATACGCTGGAGGACCCATGGAGGTAGGGTTCCTCTGTGTTGCTGATGGAATCCCCAGGGGTTGCCCTGCACTAGATTCCCCCAAAAGCAGACTCTGCGACAAACATTTGTATGTAGGTGATTAAGAAATACAGGTAGGGAAGTGAAGGGAAGCGAGACAGGGCCGGAGGGCAGCCCATGGAGATACTTATCAAGGAGTTTCCTGCTGTGGGCCACTGGGGCCTAATCCTACTGTGTTGCCAGTGAAGAGCAGGCTTTTATGCATTACTCCCATCAGTCATGGGAAGAATTCTGCTCTTTTGCCTGCCGTGCATGGGCAGAGCAGCTCTGGAAGCCAAAGCAAGCCTTCAGCAGAGACCCGATGCTGGCAGGTGGAGTGGGCTGTTCATGCTGTGCAGAGCCAGGATTGTTGCTTATTTATTCACTTGTCCCACTTCAAACCTGATGCATGCCTAGAAAATGGAAAGAATAAAGTGAGGGCAAAGAGAACGTGGCTGCCTAGAACCACCGGCCAGGTTAGTATATGGACTGACAGCCTAACAGATTATGTGTTGTTTTCCTTTCCTCCAGAAGCTTTCTCTAGAGTTCTCAGTGTCTGGGTATCCCACCACCACACACCTAAAATATTTTAATTTTTTTTTTAAGAGAGACATTTTTTGCTATAGGGCACATGCACTTGCCAGAGAGACAGACAGATACAGAGAGACAGAAAGTGAGAAATCACCCCCCACCAGGGGGGAATGCCATGCTACAATCCCTTCTCCATTCTCCTCTCAGGAGAGGAGACACGCACTCACACGCACTCACGCCCAGCATGAGTTCTAAGACACTGGGTCCAGGACTTCAACCGCAATTGACTATGTAGGCATCCAGCGATATAACCATCACGCCATCTGCTTTAATTGTATTTCTTAAATGTATATAAATCAATAATGGTCGACCGTTCACACTAGTTGGTCCAATCAGAGAAGGAACCACAGAGAATCAGGGGCAAATAGACATGCACCCCCATGAATCCAGTCTTGTGTGCAGGCAGTAAATGTCCCTCATTACTGCTTCCCTTAAGGTATTGTACTCACATAAAAACATTGAATGGTGTCTCTCTGTGCTCTGTTACAGGATTTCCAGTGGAATAGCTCATGGTTACTGACTATGAAAACACAGAGAGGGATACAGATTGCCTAAGGGCCCTTCAAAACCAAAGATCTTCTCAAAGGTGATAAGTACCAGCCTGGAGGCCCTTTTACCTAGATCCAGCCATGCCTAAATCACTTCTACTTTCTAGACAAGTAAATGATGTTAGTCAATAAATTCCTTTTTTTCAAAGGCTAGTTGGAGTTGGTTTTGTATTCTTTACAACCCCAAGAATCCCATGAACCCTCCACTCATTCTTTGCACAAAGAAAATTTATCCTTGTCACAGCAGAGCTGTTTTCTGTCTCGGTTCTACCCCTACCTTACTGATCTGTTGTGCAACTGTGAAAAAACTGCCTACCTCTTCTTGGCTTCAGATCTCTCTCCAGAATTTTAGTGACTTCTGCAGTGATTCCTCTTCTGTGCCTCTGCCACCCTGCTTCTCCTGATCACGCTCCCCGTTCCTTTGCACTCCCCAACCACAGAAGGAGGGTATGGATAAGCAGTTTCTCATGATTAAATGCCTTCTCACTTCTGGTAAAGTTCTGTCCTAGTTCTGAGCCTAATATGGTTTTGTAGCACAAACCCCCCAAATCATGCTGGCCCTACTGTACAGTGATTAAGCAATGTGTATGGGGAGCCAGGTCCTACATGTACAACTGTGGTTCAAAATCTGGCCGCAGCCACTTGAAAAAAAAAACACACTGGGTGGACCAACCAGGTGACATGGTGGATAAGGCAGTTGGATAACACATGGCCAACTGAGCAGTTCCAGACCTGACATATTCAAAAACATACAGAGTGCATGTAATCACATGCTCAAAATCCCTAGAGGAGAGTGGAGGAGAAGGGACTGCAGTGTGGTCAGCCCTCCCAGTGGGTTATTTCTCACTTTCTCTCTCTCTCTCCCTCCCTGTCTCTCTCCACTTCAAACCTGTACTCCAGTGAGTACAAACACCCTATGGCAAGTTAAACACACACAGGTGTGTGTGCCTGAAATCCTGATGAGGTGGAGAAATAAAGGAAGAAGGATTGCAGCATGACGATGCCCCACTGGGGGGCTCACTCATTCATCCATAAAGATACAGGAAATCATTCATCTATAAATATATAAGAAAGGTTTTTAAAAAATAAAACAGTGAAGGCTAGTTTATGTGTCAACCTGACTGGGCCAGATATCTGGTTAAACATTCTCTCTGGTGTGTCTACAGGGTGTTTATGGAAGAGATGGGCACTTGAACAGTGATGAGTAAAGCAGATGGCCCTCCCTGGTGTAGGTGGGCATCTTCAATCCCTGGAGGACCTGAATAGAACAAAAAAGTGGACGAAAGTTGAATTTGCTCTTTTCCTTTTGGCTTGAGCTGGAACACTGAATTTAAACACTCTTGGTTCTAAGGCTTTCAGACTTACACTGGACTCTATGCCGTTGACTCTTCCCCTCTCAGGCTTTCTAACCAGCAGCAGACTTCCTGGGTCTCCAGCCTGCAGACAGAAGAGAGTGGGACAGCTCAGTCACCATGATCATGTAAGTCTATATATATATATGTGTGTATATATATATACTGTTGGTTCCATTTCACTGGAGAACCTTGGCCAATACAAAAATGAACTGGCATCCACTTACCTAACACCTATTCTCTCTACCCAATATCTATTTTCTACCCCTTGTTTAAAAAAAGTAATTATCAATTTGTTTAATTTTATTTGTTATTGTTATTTATTTTTTAATTTGACCAGAGAGAGACAGAGAAAGGGAAAATGAGAAAGCAAGTCGCCAGGCTCAGGACTCAAACTGCAGTCAACCACGTGGGAATCCAGCACCTTCACCACCACCACCACCTGCTGGCCCCCACTTCCCCTCTCATTAGTAACAGAACCCATTGTGTTCCACGATGGTGTCATGCCTAGTTAAAATACTGCATTGCAGCTGACAGACTCAAAGGGGGTTAAACTAGCGAGCAGCTACCTTTGTGTCCTTCATTCTTTAGGTCTGTCCTTCCTGGAGCATGAAGGTGACAGCTCTAGTAGCCAATCATATCATGACCATGCAGGGGGACCAGGTGCAGTGGACACCTAGAAGGAGCCCGGACTGAGAGTGTGTGGAGCTGCCGCCCCAGGCCTGGGTTCTCTACTCACACATTTTTATTACAGAAGAAAAACGATAAAGCTCCATTTGTATAAATCACTTGTTACTCAATACACACTTATGAATTGTCCATGTAGACATAAGTTCTCTAAGCCATTCAAAACAGCATCTTGCTCTCCTTCGACCGCAGCAGGGCTCAATTTTGGCTGCACGTGAGAATCGCCTCGTGTGCTGTAGAAATGGCACTGCCTGGGACCCTCGGAGATGCTTTCATAATTGGCCTAGAGCCTGGCCTTGGCATTGGGATTTTTGAAAACTCTCAGGGTGCTTCTAATGTGCAGCCAAGGTTGAGAACACCCTGCTGTTCTCTTTTCTAAGGCAGAGTAATTGGTTGATTGATTGCTTCAGTCCCTCTCATTAAAGCCTAATGAGGAACACAGTGGACCAGGCTGACAGCCCAGAGGTTCTAAACTTGAGCAGATCAGGATCACCTGGAGAGCTTGTTAAAACAGGTTGCTGGCCCCACCCCCAGAGTTTCTGATTTAATAGGTCTGGGGTGTGCTGGATAATTTGAATTTCTAACAAGCTCCCAGGTGATGCTGGTGCTACGGCCTGGAAGGTGTGTTTTCTTTCCTCCCGTGCCTCCTCCTCCACTCCCGCACCCCCCACCACCACCTCCAGTGCACCGAGGGCTCTCTGGTTTGCTTTACTGTTTGTTTTGCTTTATTGTTTTCCACTACTGAAAGCAGAAAAAGGCTTGTTCCCATTTAGAGGAACTGAGGAGCTTGTGCTGGAACCTGTCCCCCCTCTCCACTTGCTTCCAGGTCTCCTCTGGGATGTTACCTCTTCCAGGAAGCCTTCCTCTGAGTCTATGCCCTCAGAGCCCTTGGTGCAATGGCCTGGTTGCCTCACTAGTCTCCTCAACACAGAAATACGTTTTCTCTCAATGTGCTCAGGTCCCTGCACACGCGGGGGAAACTGAGTCTTCCTGCACGAAGGAAAGAGAGTGGCTTTAGGCAGATTGGACTCCACTTATGGGGAGAATGACTCTGGGGTGGTCCAGCTGAAGTCTGGGGACAGAGGCCTCGGTGAGCTCAGTGAGCCCCTTCCTCACTAGTTCCTTGAGTGCTGGAAGACTTCTCTTCCACGCTCAAGCTGGCCTGATGAACACCCTTCCCTCAAGGCCCCTCCCACCATGAGCTCAGGTCAGGTCCCTCCCTGTATTCCCCAACTGAACCTAAACTCTGCTCTTCCTCTCCCTTCCTAACTCTACAAACGTGCTTGAAGATGTGAAAATTTTTTCTGAAGTTTATTTATTTCTTCATTAAGAGAGAGAGACAGAGATATGATATAGCCAACAAGGTCTTCACGCCATGACCTATCCTCAGCCAGCAGGCCACAGGCATGCATGCACTTGCTGTGTACAGGAAGACCTCAGGACCCAAACCTGGGACCTTCCCATGTGAGCCCAGCATCATGGAGTGTTGTGCCACTATAGGTGGCCTGCTTTGTGGGACATGTGATATTTGTGCAGAAGTCATGAGTAAGCAGTAAGTACAGGGGAGCAGAAACTGTGGGTGGGGAGGGAGGCAGTTATGGTAGCAGGAAGTGCAGAAAGAAGAGCAAACAAATCACTCTAAGGTGGAGGCCTGATTTATTTCTACAGCCTCGGGGGTGACCAGACACCCCACTCTCTGGAGTGCTCATGAATCCTGACTGCCCATGCATTTTCCACAAGGCTCCACCTTGTGACCGTTGGAAGTTGCCATGAGATTTCCATCCCCCTACCATGTAGCCTCTTCCAGAAAACTTACCTTGGTTCAGCGTCTTGCACATAGTAGGTGCTTAAGAAATACCACTGTAAGAATGAATTGCTTGAGACAATTTAAGAAAAGATGGCTGTTATAACACAATTTCATTACCTACCCTCTACGTGTTGGGGGTGGTGATTTGGATCTACTTCCTTTGGGGCACATATAGCTGCCCTTCCTGTCCATCACACAGTCCAGCATCTCACTCATTCTCATTGCTCAGTGAAGGACCCACTGTGACACATCCTGAGCTCACGCAGAGACCAGAACAATCCAGGCACGGGTTGTCAGTGCTCAGTGAGAGAAACAGGCTGGCGCATCCAAACGTGGGAGATCATCTCTGGCAGCTTTGTATCCCCCACAACTGGGAGCCAAGCGGAAAAGCAGGACAGGAAGTGCTATGGGGACGACATGCAGTCCTAAGAAACGGAAAGGACTTGAATTAGCTTTTAACTGGGCTCAATATGCCAGAACCATGAAAAGAAAGGGGCTTGTTCTCTAGGCAGAATGAGATGAGTTCTTGTCTGGTGTAGTTAATGGCTCAACAGGCACTCACTGGAATGATCTCTTCCACTCCTTTTCCTCTCTCCCCCAAGACTTTGAAAGCGAACATCATCTAAATTAAAACCAGGTTCTGCTGTCAGGGAAAGCAATCAGTTTGGAATACTCAGGTAGCAAACCTGATAACAGTTTGTGCCATGGACATTATGACATGCAGGAGCACAGCCTACAACCAGGGGGCAGTATGGAGCACAGCCTGCAAACGGGGAGGGGGGGGCAGGATCCCAAATGAAGGGTGGGCCCAGGCTCAAAGGTGAATAGAAGAATGTTCACTTCAGCTCAAATGGAAGATCAGAGGCCTGGTTTTTCCCTAGTTCAAAATGAAGAAAAGGAGTCCCAGCTGAAGGAAACTTTATAGAGATTTTTACCTAGTTCCTAGGAGAATTTAAAATTCTTCACATACATGTGTGGTAACACACACACACACACACACACACACACACCTGGACCCAGTCACTTGCCAAATAATGCACTGTGCTTCTTTTTAAAAGGTGATCCTTTTCTATGGGGGTTAGGCTGTATTTTTGAGAGGGCAAGATCCTTACCAAAGAAATTTCAGGTTTATAGTTCAAGTTTGCTCTCTGGAATAGCTGGGAAAATGGAAAATTGAAGGTAATTCACTCTCTGTCAAGGTGGAAACTTCCATCCTTCCTTTGCCAAGGTCATAGAATCTGCTTTCATGGGATGGCTGCCTCTTTCTTACACATGCCCTCCTCACACCACAGATGGTGTTCCCTTTCCTCAGGTCCCAAGGTACTTCCTACCTATTGTCAAGAATCTTCAGCTCAATATAGCAATTATTCATTTGCCTGTCCTCACTAGACTGACGACAGCTAGATTCCTTTTTTTCTTCTTAGGTATTTGCCATAGGATGTGTGTGTTCGCAGAAAGAGGGAGTGAAAGGGAAAGTGAGAAATCACCCTCTAGGGGGAAAGGCCATGCCACAATCCCTTCTCCTCCATTCTCTTGGGATCTTAGGCATGCATGAACACATGCCCAGTGTGATTTTCAAGCCTTCAGGTCCAGGACTTGAACCATGGTTGACCATGTGGAATTTCAGTGCCTTAACCACCATGCCATCTGCTGGCCCTAACAGTTGGATTCCTGGGAGAACATCTTACCTTTGAATTCTCTGTGACTAGAATAACACTTGGTACATAGTAGGATGCTGGTTCAATAAATGAATAAAGGAATAAGTTAGTGACTACTAGAGCCTGTCTTACTCATCTTTGCATCCCATACACAGTGTTTAAATTTTCTAAGTACATAGAAAATTCGTGCCACATGGATCTCTTTCCCAGATGAATATGGTAATTCTACTTGCTAAAGGAAGCCGTCCTCTGACCAGGCCCTTTGGCATTTCCAGGAGCTGCCTATGTTTTCCTGAGCTTATATGAGCTTTAGAACCTCTTCTCTTCCTTCAGACAGCTTGGAGGGAAACATGGGCAGCAAAGAGAAAATAGATACCCTATTCTACTTCCACGCAGACCCTGGGGACTCCTGCCATGGGTTTGCACCCAGCAGCTTTCCTGAGCCTGTCCCAGTGGAGCAGAGAGTGGGACAGCAAGGGACAATGAGATGTTCATCTGGTGGCTTTTGTAATTGGGACAGAGATGGTGATGAAGGAAGTGGCCCTATGGCCTGACATTATAAGTATTAACCCAACCAACATCATGAAGAACATCCAACTCACCTTCCACCCAGCTCCTTTGAGGAGTAAAAGTACTTGACAGATATAACTGAAAAGAGTTTCTAACCAACCTCTAATCCCTCAACAGGGCCTCTGCTATTGACGTGCTGGAAAGCGGCGAAGGAAAGGCAACAAGCTCTTCATATCACAACCTCACCGCTCAAAACAAAGAAGTGCCCTTCGTCTATAACCTGTTCCAACTGAATCAACAAAATAAACACGAAGGCATATTTTGTCGGTAATTACAAAAAGACCAAAACATCAGGGACCAGCAGTTAGTGTAATGGCTATGTCACTAGACTCCCATGTAGTCGACCTCGGTTCATGTCCTGGGCCCAGTGGCTTAAAACTCATGCCGGGTGCGTGTGTGTGCATGCCCAGGATCCTGAGAGGAGAATGGAGGAGAAGGGGTTGCGGCGTGGCCATCCCCCCGGGGGGTGATTTCTCACTTTCTGTCTCTCTGTCTCTGTGTCTCTCTCTGTCTGTCTGGCGAGCACACACGCCTTATAGCAAAAGCCTCTCAAAAAAAAAAAAAGAGAGATCAAAACATCAAAGACACAATATTTCTTTATCTGGAAAGAAACCAAGGGTCTAATTAAAGTCTCTTGGCCATTGTATTCGGTGGTGGTACTTAGTACACTGAGGTGGAAATGTCATTGCTGAGGCATCATTTCAACTCCTAGATTGAGAGCAGCTCATGGAAGGGACTGGCCTTCTTTTTTGCATGCCCAGAGCCCAGTACTGTTCCTGGTACACAGTAAAAACCAACCCTTGTCTGTTCAAACAATGGCTGATGATGTGAGGGAAGCAAGGGTGTAAACATCAACTGTTTGGAAAACTCTAAGATAACTGGCCTTTAATTTCCCCATCAGAACAAAGAGTAAACTAATTTTCAGGTCAAGCACTATAGTGCCTTCTGATGCAAGGAAATATGCAAGTGGAAAATACAGGTTTGAAAAGAGTTTGGAAAAACATATAGGGCAGTCATTGACACACAGTGACTACTATGTTATTTCAAAAACCTCCCCTGGGGTTGCAAGGAACATTGGATAGGTCCTAAGTGACAAGTGTAGTGTTGGAGGTACACATTGTGCTGAGACAAAAGGACTAACAGAGACTCACCAGCGTGATCCACAAAGCAAGGTAAGACTCGAGTGGCTTGCCTGACTCCTGGGGAAAGAACCACATCAGTGTGACTGCTCCCCAGCCTGAGCATCCTTTCTAACTGCCTGTCCAAGTGGAGCCTTTCATCTTGCAAACCTCATTTGGAGTGACTAAGTGTTGCCAGGAACACTTTTGTGGAGAGGACTGGTGATAATCATCCCGGGAGGAGGAGGGGAGACGATAGTTGGTGTGGGGAACGATGCCGTCATCAGAGATTTAGGGTAGCAGAATTGGATGGGCGCTGGTTTTAAATTGGGGGTGTGGAAGGTTTCACTATACATAGAGTATGTTCCTGAGAGAGCTACAGAAAGAAGGGGCCTCCCAGCTCAGATGTAGAGCTAATTCAGACAGTAATCATAAGTCATTATCTGAGCCCCCTTGTAGAAAAAAAAAATGTAGAGAACGCCCTTCACATTGCTACCTGGATAATTCCATCTGAGCGAACTCTCAGAGCAGGTGGGAATGAAAAGCAGTGTGGAAGACCACGACCTGCATTGTCCCTGAGTCTGGCAACAGCTCAGAGCCTGAAGCTTCTAGGCCTTTCGGTGCTGCATCAGTTGGCTGGGTCCCTAAGATGGCTGCGCTGTGTCTGCCAAGATTGGCCCCTCCCTTCCTGGACCAAACACTACCAGTTGGATGTTTCTTCTCTTTCATTTCACGATGAAGGCATTCTGTAAATTTGGCTCTTTCGGCATTATGAGCATTCCCAGGGATGGTTCCCAAGGATGACTCATCCCTCTCTTATTTGCATATTTTCCCTCAGACTCCATTGATAAGGCAGATGGGTATAGCTGAGGATATTGATTAAATACTGGTATGATTAACTTAGCATCTACAGAGACTTGGCTATGAAGCATGAGATTTTATGGAATAACCAGGCCAAGAGAGACTATAGGTAAAGCACAATATTTTAGGCTTCAGAGGTTTCAATGTGGAGGTGTGGTTGCATGACTAGATGATTCTAGAACCATCCAGAGTCTTGATTTGCCATCTATGGAAGGAGCTCAAACCTACCATCTTTGCCCTGTGTTGTATAGATCAAATGAAATCATATGTGTGGGAGTGATTTATCCAACAGTAGGGTCCTCTATCAGTGGCCGTCCATTTAGGGCTTTATCCAGAAGAACACACAGATGAGGGAATGTCATTGTATTGGTTATCTCAGGGGCTCTGGCTCTCTTCTTGACAGTGGACAACACCAGAAGAAAGGGCAGTGTAAGCACGAAAGCATCTCCTCTTCATTGGATAGAAGTTTCTCGTGACCTTAAAGCCTTTGCATGGTCCCACTGTGTAGGCTGTACTGCAGTGGAGCTTTCAGCAGGGGCTTGGAATTATTTTGTAAAGTTCTGGTTATTTAGTTCCCTAATAAATGTAATTGAATAATTAAAATGGTCCCCAAGCAGAATGTGAGCCAGTGAATGTCCATCTCTAGAAACAATGTCAGACACATTTAGTCTGAAAGTACCCCCAGTGCCAATGCCAGGGGGTACACAGTAGCTGCTCAGTACCAATGGATTTCCTGAGTGAATGGGTGAATGACTGGATAAACTTGTTTCCGATGGTTGATCCAACCCTGTCGATTTGGTTCAGTACATACTTGTTCATTTAGCCAAATCACAGGACAGAAACTTTAGTTCAGCACAGACAAGACTTACTCCTTTCTTTAAGCACCTCTCTTGGAGAGAGAAAGTTTTCAAAATCAGACCACCCAGTTGGGCCGATTGTTCCAGAAACTGCAGGGGTTTACAATGTTCAAAGGTGTTGTGGCAGCCCACACATGGTTCATTTACAATTTTCTCATAGTAATTCACTGAACCAGAAGGAAGGACCCAGCGTACATAATCAGTGATCAGCCTGGTAATTCATTCGCACCAGCAGGGATGGAATATGGGTTAGAATGTCTGAAAGGTCAGTTAAACCATGTGTAAGTTTATTAGCATGTTGGGTTGTTTTGTGTGTGTGTGTGTGTGTGTGTGTGTGTGTGTCTGAGCAATGGAAAGAGGAAGACTAAGCCAGCAGTTGGCATAGTGGTTAAGGCAGCTAGATCCCGCATGACCAACTTGCACAGTTTGAGTCCCAGACCTGGTGGCTTGAAAAACACATTGGGCTTGTGTGAATGTGTGACCAAAATCCTGAGAGGAGAATGGAGGATAAGGGATTGCAGTGTGGCCATCCTCCTTGGGGAAAGGTGCTTTCTCACTTTCCCTTACCCTCTGTCTCTCTCTGGTGAGTCTGTGTGCCCCATAGCAAATTGGGGGAAAAAAAAGAAGAGGAGGACTTACATACCTTAATCTTGCACCTACATCCCTGCAGTTTTCATCATCGAGATTTAACCCAGTCCTAGTTCTCTGCATCTAAACTTTCCTAACTGTTCATTTCTGCTCAGCAGGCACGGGTGGAATGGGTATCAGGTATGTAGCTTTGTGCTGGCTGTTGGGTGGGACTTGGCAATCTTTTTATGACTTTGAGAAAACATGAAAACTCATCATCAGTTACAGTTTTTAACAACAGCACAGGATAGGCGGGGCTCAGACATACTGGTTCTGGGTACGAGAGACCCAGACTTTATTCAGTAATTACACAAGACTGGAAGCACTGATTTGAGACGAACCTTCTTGCCCATAGCAAACTGATGCCCAGACAGCCATTGAGTCGAAGGATTGCCTAGCAGTAGCTATTTAGTGTGATAATGGCGTTTGATAGCTTGGACACAAACACCATTGTCACACTCCACAGCTCTGCTAAGGAGAATCTGCAGCCATGCAGGTGTTAATGCCCCCTCCACATTTCTCCATTGTCACCGGCCATGATTACAGACCTCGCTAGCTCCTGGCATGTGACCTAGGCAGAGAAGAGAGGGGTCACAGTGGAAAGCATCCTGAGTGAGGGGAAGAGAGAAAGACTCGCAGACGGAAGGCGTCCGTGTTCTGGAACACTGAGCAATCGAGGGGCCCACTGCCTTATGTCCCACCACTACTCGCAAAGGCCTTCTGCTGTCAGGAGCAAAGACTTCCTATGGAAAGGGCTGCGAGGTCTGTCTGCATCAATTTTCTTAAAGGGCAGAGAGAAAAACTCCCTAGAGAGGATACAATTTAGAAAACAGATACTTAGCGGAAGACCACATTATAGATGGGAATGATCCGACGGGATTAATAGATACGCCCCAACTCCTACCTCACGTGTTTCCCAATCCATCATCGGCAAATGTGGCCAATTCGGCAGTCTAAGAACACTAACACGATTTCGTGTGGGGATGAAGCATTTGTATATGCTGACATATACTTTCGGTGACAGCTATTGGCTACAGAGGCATCTAACCTTGCTCAAATATTAAATCATGCTTTCTTAAAGTAAGAACCGATTATCCTGGTCCTAATCTCGATCTTTCGTTCTTTTCCACTAGCAGTAGGTGGAGATGAGGAGAGGTAAGAAAGGGAGGAAGATGAAGAGAAGAGACTAGTACATTTTTAGTTAAGTATACTGATTTTAGCAAAAAAGGGGCTCTGGGAATAAACTCCTGGATTGACTTGGCTTTCCCATTAAATGCAGTTTCTAACTGGTATGCCCACAATGCAGTACGAGAGGCAATAAAACATTTTACCTAATCCTTTATTTTCCCCAAATGCTGGAAAAGGAGAGGGTTGGGAGTCAGTTAATCTTTCCCTAGGATAACTGAGTTGTTAACATTTGACCAGAGCCTGGCTTTATTTAAACTGGTTCATCCTTAACAAGTAAAAATAAACTCTTCTGCCTTTTTCAGCAAAAATGCCCTGTACTTCCAACGCTCTTCTTCAGGCTTCATTCTGCAATTATTGGCACACCGTGAAAGTCAGTCTGTGTTCGTAGGGTGGCATGCCTTTGTTTTTCTCTCTCCTCCTCCACTGTTTCCATTTACCTGTTTTCTACAAATTGACTGATGTCCGTGGGGGCCTGTCTGTGGTCCTGGCATGCCTTCCCGGAAACCATCATTTGCGAAGCAGCAGGAAAGCGCCACTTGGCCTAATGTTGGACACACTCTCTCCAGGAGCAATTCTTCCCCTGGACAGTTTTGCTCAACTCTTAAAGAGAAGGGTATAGGGCCAGCAGGCGGCAGGGTGATTAAGGCCCTAGATTCTCAGCTTAAAAATCACAACAAATAAATAAATGAACAATTCCTTTTTCAAGTAGGGGGGAAAGATATAAACCTGAGGTCCTCCTGGCCAAGCTGCTACCACACACCCTTAGAACTTAGGGAGGACCTGGCTCTCGTACTGCTCCTCTAACAAGCTGGGTAGGCTGGTCCAGCTTCTCCATCTCCCAGTCACTTCTGGGGTGTTACTTACCATTGCAAAAGGATCTAGATATCTCTCCCATTGTTGGGAAGAGTCACAGAAAGATGAACAATCTACTAGTTAAAAGCATCCCGGGAGAGCTCCATAGAACACATGGTCTTGGGCTCGCTGCACCTCTTAGAGCCTCAAGTGTCTGAGCAACTTCCACTTCTCCAAAAAGGCTCGGTTTGCTTTTGGTTTGGAATAATCTGCAAAAGTCAGAAAAGGGAAGGGTACACAGGGAAGATGAGAAGAGAGGAGGAAGCGAATGTGTTATGGGCAATTCTTACCAAGTTCATCACCAAATATACCTCTATTTCTATGACCCAGAAACGTAACTCAGGAGGAAAAAAAAATCAAAATTTGTAGGAAAATTTACTTATAAAATTGTTTGTGGTGGTCTTATTTATAACAGCAAAAACTGGGAACAACCTAACTGTCCAACTGCAGGAAAAGGGTAATGATACAAAATAGTCTTCATTTTAAAAAAGAATTATTTATTTTTCATTTAATAATTAATTTATTTAAATTTGACCATAGAGAGACAGAGAGAGAGAGAGAAAGTGAGAAAGCAAGCCACCAGGTCCAGGACTCAAACCGTGGTCGGCCATGTGGGAGTGTCCAGCGCTTTAACCACAATACCACTTCCTGGCCCCATCGCAATGGTCTTTTAAATTGATGCTGTAGGAAAATGGCGGTTGGTTTGGGAAAAAATTCAAGACATATTATCAAATTAAAAAATAGTTTACAAAACAATTAACATACTATGTGACCCTTTCTGTGAAGAATGCATGTATCCCTGGAGTAAAAATATCAAATTTAACATCAAGGTATCTCTGCCTTCATCTTTCCTCCTTTTGTGTCTCTGTATTTATTAACTTCCATGATTTATCATAGCACTTTTGTAATGAGAAAAATAATTAGAATTGTTAAATTTTGAAGCAATTTTTTTTCCTGGATTCCCTAATCAAAATCTCTTCTTGCAAAACACTCTTCTAAGTAAGAAGGATGGAATATGCCCTACTCAGACACTGATTGCTATGAGCATGAAAAATGCTAGGTTGAAAAAGAGGCTCCAGGCTGATTTCTTGACAAATTATTAGTGAAATACTTCACTATGTGGTATAATAATTTTATGGTATTATTGCACCAATCAATGAACACATATTTATTGAGTGTCAATTTTTTTCTCTGCCTTGCAAACAATTTTTAAACCTTGTTAAAACCACCATTATCTTGTATTACTTCTCTATCTCTGTGGGAGTAAACTGTCAATTTGCAAAGAAGCTTAAGTGAGCAAGCATGTTTTCATTTTTCTCAAATGCCATCCAATAATCTATCACTAATAAAAAACCTAGAAATGGCTAATGCTGGGATCTACTCTTAGATATTTTTAAAATTCTATACTGTCGTTTCTCATTCTGCAGGTTTAGAAGTCTTACGTTCCGGTATTTTCAAATTGAACAACTGACTTCCATAGTACCAGTTACCAACAAATCGAAAGTTTAAAGGACCAACCAGCAAATGCCATAATGGTTGCATCGCTGGACTCCCAGGTAGTTGACTGTGATTCGAGTCCCGGTCCCAGAGACTTAAAATTCACTCTGGTCGCATGTGTGTGTGCCCAAAATCCCAAGAGGAGAATGGATAAGGGACTGTTGCATGGCCATCTTCCCTGGGTGGGTGGGTGGTGGTGGTGGTGGTGGTGTGATTTCTCACTTTCTCTCTCTCTTTCTCTCTCTTTGGGAGCACATGCTCCCTATAGCAAAAATCTCTCTCCAAAAGAAAAAATATATAGAAAGTTTATTAACTGGTTGGGAAATAATAACATCTGTAATTTCCTGTGGAAAAAAATAATGCCTAGGGTATTATTAATCAGGGATATTAATCAGGGAGACATGTCCGAATGCCAGCATGGGGCTTACAGTGTAGAACAGGCCTCGCGGGCTCCTGTTTAGCTTCTCCAGGCGTCTGATTCCATTCACATACATCTCCTACCATTTCCCTTCCTGCTTCGCTTCCTGAGATCTTTCTATTAGAGTCTGAGCACCAGGCTGTCAATTAAAACTAAATTACTGTGCAGCGTCTAGTCTGCCTGCCTTCGTTGTCCCCTCTGTGACTGAATCTCTAGGCATTTCTAGTTTCTCTGATCCCTTCAGAATGCAGTTTCCCTTTAAATCTGAGCATGAAAAACAAGGTTGCTTTGGTCTTCTCTTTAATGACATGCGTTTCTTTTCATAAGCGGGCAAGAAAGTTCATCATGGAGAAAAGTCTTTGCAAAGTCTAACCTTCCAGCAAATTCGTCACCCTGTAAGTATTCTGGGTGTATCCTCTCTCTCAGTAAGATGTCTTAACTTAGATCTGAAAGGACCAGGAACATCACAACACTCCCTATTCATTCTCAGGTCACAACTGGGCACAAGCAGCTTGTTTTTGCTTTAAAATTTTACTCTCAGGGGCTAAGAACATTCTAGGGCCCAGGCCATAAGGCTGAGAAAAGTGCTTTGAAGAATCACAGTGTTAGTCAAACCTAACCCATCCATACCAACAAAAAGATTTCTTAAAAAGCAAAAGATAAATGGGTTGCTTTTTAATTTCAAATCCACATTTACTGGCATTTAAAATAGATGTCTTAGGCATGTCAGTTTGATTCTTTTAGGCTTTTATAGTCTAGATGAAGACAAAAGAAGCCAGTATCATACTTCTGAGTCTTGACATTTTGGAAGCACATAGAAATTTTAAAATAGAATGTTCTTGTCAACAGGGAGCAAAGCAGCACTGGCCTGTCTTTTCTCATCAGAATCCATCTACAGGGGAAAATCTGGAAGGTTTCTCATCCGTGTATCTATTATCTGTGTTTATCACCAACCAGGGATGAAGAGGGGATCATGGGCAAACTCTCAGCCAAGCTGTGGCTTTAGCAAACTCTTTTTAAAAAGAATTGCTGGGGCTCAAGAGTTTCTAGGGACCAGTTTAATTTCTGAGCAGGTGTCCAGCTGTGTCTAGCACCACCGAGAGAGCAATATGAGTTGAACAGAAGTATGCCAAGGAGCACCTCAAATGCCGGCGTTTTAGAGTAAAACTAAGGCAAATTTTGCCGGTGTGTTTGCCCTGAAGCATAGGAAAGGAGAGGGCTTCTTGGAAAAACAAACCTCATTTCAGTCATCATATTGGTGGAGTCCTGTCTGAAGGCCTTGGCGTTACTGTTAAATTGGACCTTTGTTAACTAGGAAATGGCTTCATGTACAGTTCTCTCAAGGGCAGAAATAAAAGCACTCACTGTCTCTGGACCCTCAGTTTCTTCTTAACCTCATCTGTTCTCTCCACAGAGGTGATTAGAACCTTCGAGAAGGTCCCCAGTTTTCCTCAGGCTTTACAAAGAAACAGAATAATCATAGTGGACAAAGTCAAATATGGTGTGTTGAACACTCCATGTTGCTCAGGCTTCACGTGGGCCTGAATCACACCCTCACCCTCATTTCTCAGCATTAGTGGCCACCCCAAAGGACAGCCTATTCCACACAGGGGAATTGTGAGGGATTGGGGAGGAAGGACTTACTGTTTTCACTCAGTTCATGTCTTCTTTCAGATGAGGGCCTCCTCTGTTGGCTGTGCAGGGGCAGCGGTCGTGAGCCCTGAGATTCTGTGGCTTCTAAACCTTTCCCCTCTGCCTTTATGGGATCCAGGCTTTAAAAGTAAACAATTCTTTCTCTCCCTGATAAGTCACATTAAATGATCGATTCAGGGGGAGGGAGGGCATGACCTTAGTCCACTAGGTCAGCATCACCTTTGGTCAAACACACTAAGCAAGACTAGAAAGCCCAGTGTATTCTCTCTGCTGTGTGGGGGTGTTGGCTGACAGGCAGTCATGGAAACCAAAAGGTAGAATAAGCAGATGCCTCTGGTGAACGCATTTTCCCTCAGAAACTCAGTTTTAAACTTGTCCGACTCCTTCCTCACAGGAAAACTGCAGTGTATTACTTTTGTCACCTCTCAGTCTTCTAGACCTAGAAAAGTCATCTAGTCATATGACCCTGTTAAATATATAAATATATCGTTGGCTTATCCTACTTAGAGCTCTTGACCAATATTTGGAAGTCAATCTCATTCTCTGCTCAAACCGGTCACTTCTGACGTAGTTACAATATAATCTGTTCATTTGTTCAAGCCAACAACTATTTATGAAGCTCCTCCTTATCTGATTAGCTCTAGTAATGTAAGGGGAAAGCAAGACAAACAGAACCAACTTTCAGGTAATCAAGACAGATATATGGGAACTTCAAAAATTTTGTGGAAAAACAGACTTCAAATATGAATTTATTCTGGTGCCACAAATTTTGAAATCCATGCTTAGCTTTTCTAAAATATATAGTTTTGGGGAATTTTTTTGAAGCAACAACATATAAAACCATTGGTAGTTGCCACTGGTCCTAAATGTATTCTATTGCTGGATATTATTTTTAATATTTCTGATAATTTCTTTACTTCTATAGAACATTCTGTTATTTTGCTTTCTTATGCTTAAAAAAAAAATCTGTTACTTTCTCTAGTAATAAATGCAGTCTGAAGGGAAGTCTGGGCATTTCAGTCAGAACTGCCAGTGAGCTGAGGAAGTGGCCACCCTGAACTAGCAGATAATCACCCCACCCATACTTTCTTTTAGTCATTATATTTCTTTTCAGGTGAAAGTAAAAAGCAAAATATGCTATTTTGCTTGTTCTCTTTCCTAAGAACTGGTCTCAAGAAATGAGCCCCAAGAGTTACCAGTGCTGCTTGGTCTTGCTGCTGCTCCCTGAGTTCCTGTGGGCAGACTGAGCTCCTCCCCTGGTTGTCTCAGACCACCGAGTTTCCTACACATTCACCTCTAGAAAAGACCAGCTCTTCCCACCAGGGCTGAGGGATTGGCCCACACACTCGTATGATAAAAGCAAACATTTGTCTTGAGATGGGCAGAACATTGGGAGGGCCCTCTGGATCTTCCTATAGCTTTGTGCTCTCTAGCTCACTTCAACAGATATGGCATGAATGTGTTGTATTTTTTTTAAGAATTATTTATTTTAATTTTACTTACTATTATTTTAATTTAATTATTTTATTTTTTAGAGCTTTTTGCTATAGGGTGTGTGTAATTGCCAGACAGAGAGAGACAAACAGAAAGTGAGAAATCACACCCCAAAGGAGATGGCCATGCCGCAATCCCTTCTCCTTTATTCTTCTCTCGGGACTTTGGGCACATAAGCACACATGCTCTGCGTGAGTTTCAAGTCACTGGGTCTGGAACTCAAACAATGGTCAACTACATGAAAGTCCAACGATGTAACCATTACTTAAAAATTTGCTATAGGGCACTTGGGCTCACCAGAGATGGACGTAGAGGAGAGAGGAGAGAGAGAGAAGGAAAATGAGAAAGCAAGCTGCTAGGTCCAGGACTCAAGCCATGGTCAGGTATGTGGGAGTCTAGCACCTTAAACACCACCTCATTTGCTGACCCCTCAACATAATTTTTGAAATTTCCTGTCACTGGCTCTGCATTGTCGGTACTGCTTCTCCTGGTTACAACAATCATATTTCACTTCAGAAAGACTGTGGATTTTCTCTTTTAAAGCAAAAGAGACTCCTTAGGGTTCCATGTGGACATTCTTTCAAAGAGCAGGACTAATCCCCTCTACCCCTAGGCCTCACCCCATGACCATTTGGGTCAATTTCACCCATTTTTCTTGGTCTTTGGAAGTTGATGCATTTTTACAAAGCCAGTAAAACATATTTCCTTTCTTTCTGAAAACCATGAGGAAGACATATGTTCAACTTCAGATGATTTTCTTTAAATTCTCAGCTATGATCATTACAAAAATTCTGAATTTCAGCAACAGGACATTTCTTTTTCAAATATCTTTCGGCAAATCACACAACCCTACCTTAACTGCCTTTAAAACTGACTTTCTTGTTTTTCCCCTCGAAATAAAGTGAGGGGCTGGCCTTGTAGCACTGTGTTTAAACCCTGAGCACTGGGGGCCCGATGTCATATGGCTGACCAAAGGTTCAAGTCCCGGCCCCAGCAGCACAAAAAACATGCTCAGCACATGTGCATGAGTGCTCGTAGCCCTGAAAGGGTGGAGAAATGGAGAGGGGATTGTGGCTGAGCACACCCCACTGGGGAGTGCTTGTTCTTTCTCTCCCTCTCTGTCAAACACGCATGACCTCTGGCAATGAAAGAAGAAAGAGAAAGAAAGAAGAAAGAAAGAAAGAAAGAAAGAAAGAGAGAGAGAGAGAGAGAGAGAGAGAGAGAGAGAGAGAGAGAAAGAAAGAAAGAAAGAAAGAAAGAAAGAAAGAAAGAAAGAAAGAAAGAAAGAAAGAAAGAAAGAAAGAAAAGGGGATGCGTCCTTTTATAAGACAGATTTGAATCCTGCAAGGTTAAAATCCAGCTTGCAATGTCTAAATTCCTCATGCTTCTATTCAGGCACAGGCTGCAACACTGGGCTTCACCAACATTGAGAAGAAAATCAGGTAATTTTCCACCCACTGCAGCTGGAAGCTCCACCCCATGTGGGTGACCGATTCCATGGTTTCCTCATCTTCCTGCCATGAGCTGCAAGGTTTTTGTTGTTGTTGTTGTTTTTGCCATAGGGCAGATGTGCTTGCCACAGAGAGACAGAAAGAGGGAAAGTGAGAAATCAGCCCCTAGGGAAAATGGTCACATCACAATCCTTTTTCTTTATTCTCTTCTTGGAATTTTGGGCATACATGCACACGTGCCTGACGTGATTTTTAAGTCGTTGGGTCTGGGATTCGAACCACAGTTGGCCATGTGGAAATCTAGTGCCTTAACCACCACACCACCTGCTGACCCCGAACTGCAATTTTTTTTTTTTTTTTGAAATGGAGGGAAAAATTCGTTCTGAAGAAGAAAGCCAACATTTTGCTGGGAAGAATGCTGAAGTTTGAGAACTGGGAATCCTGGGAACCCTTTCATTCAAGGGTCTTTGCTTTTTGAACCTTTGTCTTTCAATAACACCCTTCGTCTCTCTGAGACTCATTTCCTTCCTACATAGCAAAGCTGAGAGTACTTGCTTGTCATTTGCTCTGAAAGCTTAGACAGAACAGGGGAGGAATTAGTCTTCTAATGAGGAAAGGAGAAACATTAAGGTGTCTGTAGAAAAACTGCAAAGGTCACAGCCACTTCTCGCGTAGCAAAGGAGACCACAGGAGTCTAATTTACCATACTGGGAAACAGCCAAGTACGGAGGACTGGAAGGAGGCTGAATCATCACAACCTCAGGTTCGTTACCAAGAGAATCAAAACCACTTTCAAACCAATGTCACGATCCAGGACCCAAATGAAAATAGAATGTTGACAGTGAGTCCTTGTGTCTTCACTGTAGTCACATGCCAGTCACCTTCTCTCACTGAAGGTCTTCCTCTTATCAGAGAAAACAGGTCCAGAAAGCTGCTGGTATGTGGGTGGGTGGGAAGTGGGGTGGGCAGGGGCCTGATTGTGGGGAGCCAGGGGCAAGGGTCATCACCTGAGTGAATGGTACCCACTCTCAGGAGGCAGCTGAAAATAAATTGCTGATGTAATATTTTCCCCTAAGCACTCTGGCACATATCCCCAAAGAATAAGAGTATTCGGCTTAACCCGAACAGCATTATCAGAGCTCAATTAGTGGTAATTCTCTAATAGCATTTAATAGCTCATTTAAGCATTTCCCAATTATCCCTCAAATCTCTATTATATCTGGTTTTTAAAGTTTTGAAACCAGGGCCATGCCTGAGTTCATTTTTGTGTGTGTGTGTATGTTTCTTTTTAATGACAAAATTAATCCAGATGTCCTTCACCATTATCAAATGTTTTATTTCTATCATAGTTTTGCCAGGGGCCAGTCGTTCCTCTTGAACTTAAAAAATTTGCAATAATAGGGTGTGTGCACTTGCTGGAGAGAGACTGAGGGCAGGTAAGAAAGCACCCCCTGGGGGGATGGCCAGGCTACAAGGCTGCAATCCCTTCTCCTTCATTGTCCCCTTAGGATGTTGGGCACACATGCACACATGCCCAGTGTGTTTTTCAGGCCACCATGTCTGGGACTCAGACCACATAGTCAGCCATGTGGGATCCAGCTTCCTGAACCACCATGCCACTGGCTGACCCCACTCTTTGGTACCTATTGTTGAAAAGAGGCCCAGAATACAGGCCCTTTAGCCTTCTCTCTGGCCTCCCCCTCTCCAAGGCTTCCCTCTTTTCATGAGTAAACATTCTCAGAGTGAATCTTCCTCAAACATTGAACAAGAGTCTCCAATGGGGCCTCATTAATTTATTTATTCAAGAAATATTTATTGAGGGCCACCATGTTCCAGGCATTATTTAGGTACTGGGCATTAAACCAACACACATAACCAGACTGAAATGTTTTTGCCCATGGAGCTTATAACCAGAAGGAAAGATGAAATAAACAAAATAAAGAAGAACAAGGAAAGAACAGTGAGTTTGGAGGAAAGATGTAAGTTCAAATAGTGTGTGTAGGCAGGGCCCGCTGAGGTAGGTTTGTGCAGAGAGCAGGAGGTTAAAAATAAGTCATGAGGCTTGGGACCGGCAGATGGCATAGTGGTTATGTCACTGGACTCCCACGTGGTTGACCATGGTTTGAGTCATGAACCCAGCAGCTTAAAACTCATGCCAGGCATCTGTGCATACATGCCCAGGATCCTGAGAGGAGAATGGAGGAGAAAGGACCTCTGTGTGGCCATCCCCCATGGGGGCCAATTTCTCCCTTTCTGTCTCTCTGTCTCTCTGTGTGTCTCTGGTGAAGGCAATGTGCCCTAGAGCAAAAATCTCTCTTAAAAAAAAAGTCATGAGGATACCAGAGAGAGAGGGTTACAGGCAGATGAACGTACAAGCACAGGTATATCTCAGCGGGCCAGGAAGGCTGATGTGGTGTGAGAGAGGGGAGAGATAACTATAATAGATGAGATTGTGTGGCCTTCTAAGTCATTTGGAAGACTCACTCTTGGGGCATTTAGATTCCCCATGTGTGCTTGGCTATACACTATCCACAGTAGATAGAAAATAAGTACTTACTTTTAATTGCTATTATTTTTAGTAAAAGAGGATATGAATTAGAATTTGAATAATTATTCAGTAATTGGTTCCACTCAAGTTCATTTCATAATTAATTGACTCTAATTCTTCTTCAAATATGACACATATGAATCACAGAGATGTTAAAATGAAAAAAAAATGTTTTAAAGTCAACAAAATACAGAAATTTGAATGCCTCTTCCTCTCTGCCCTCCTTTCTACTTGGCAGTGTTTTTCGCAGTTGTCAACAGCATTGGCCATGAAGCTACACAGCCTGCGTTCAGATCCCAGCTCTCCCACCCACTAGCTAAATGAACTTGGGCAAGGTACTTAACCTCTCTGTGCCTCAGTCTCCTCATTTATATTTATTTTAATTTGACCAGAGAGGGACAGCGAGAGAGAGAGAGAGAGAAAGTGAGAAAGCAAGCTGCCAAGTCCAGAACTTGAACCATGGTTGACTATGCGGGAGTCCAGTGCCCTTAACTACCACGCCACCTGCCGGCCCCATCCTCATTTATAAATTTGTATTCATAGTAGTACCTGCTTCATAAAGTCACAGTGAAGATTAGATGAATTAATGCATGTAAGTTTAGAATAGGGCCTGGCACAGGGTTGATACTACCAGGTTATTACTATTGAATCCTTACCACCTTGATTATACTTGTTTCAGTTTTTTTAAAAAAATAATTATTTTACTGAACTTTATATATTATTTATTTATTTATTTATTTATTTTAATTTGATCAGAGAGAGATAGAGAGAGAGAGAGAGAAAGCAAGCCACCAGGTCCAGGATTTGAACCGTGGTCGGGCATGTGGGAATCAGTGCCCTTAACCACCACGCCACCTGCCAGCCCCTACATTTGTTTCAGTTTTAAAATAGGGAAAGAGCTGAAAGACATACGTGGTATGTGTCAAGCTGGCACGTGAAGTCCACGTTTCTGAAGACAATGCCATTGCCCTCGGCAGCTCTCCTACCACACGTGTGAAAGAAGCCAGCTTCCAACACCTGTGATTTTGCTTTTCTAAAAACAGCTCAAACCTGGGCGCCGCTGCTAAACTCTTGCGGGTCACGCTGGTTCTGGCTGGTTCGGGTCTGTCATCCAGATGTGCTTTACACACCATTCTGTGTCCTGGAGCATTTTATTCCACAGACTGTGAGGAGAGAGAGTGGGCCTCTGCTGGGGCTGATGTGGGGACCCTGCAAACAGACCTGACAGTCGCAGAGCTCTGGGTATCCTTCCGAGAATTAGGAGGGAGAAGTGCCTTCGCTAATAGGAGTCCTGCATGTAGGGAGACCCAGCGCTCAGGCCAAAGGTTGAATCTCAGACCACAGATCCTTGTCCCGGCCCGCGGGACAATTGAGCAGGGTGCCTGAGTGAGAGAGCGGAGGTCTGGAACCAGCTCAGCGTCACAGCACGGGAGCAACACAGTGTCACAACTCAAGATGGTATGCAGTCGCTCGTTTATTGAGGGCCAGAGAACATTCTTATATACACAGGGTAAGAAAAGGGGGTGGGAATTGTCGCAGAACTGACTGAGGACCTGCCTGAATGAGGAAGTCTCAGGGTGAATTGTCTACTCCCGGAACAAGGATACTTGAAGGTCCTTGTATGAAAGTCATGTCAGCCATTTTGGTGCATGTGGCTTCCTACAGATCTTCAAAGAAAGGGACTAATTTCCTCCTTTCCTAACCCTTTGGGACTTTAAAGAAATCCTGACAGCACCTTCTCTCCCATCATCAGACCCCTCATTTGTAAAAATAAAAGTTACAATGTGAAATGCTGCATGAAGGCTTAGTGGATGCCTTTGTTCATTGGTTCATGCTCTCTACCTAGGCTTGGGCCAGAGTCACAGAATTATCCCTTCCCTCCTCTCTTCCCAGGAGCATCACAAGGCTTCTCCCAAAGGAATCACAATATTTTAAATTTAAGAATTATTTATTTAATTTAATTGATTTATTATTATTTATCATTTTTTAAATTTGCTATAGGGCACATGTGCTCACCAGAGAGAGACACAGGGGGAAGTGTGGGGTGGGGGGCGGGGGGTGTGAGCAGTGAGAAAGCAAGCTGCCAAGTCTGGGACTCAAACTGTGGTAGGCCATGTGGGAGCCCAGTACCTTAACCACTGTGCCACCTGCTGGCCGTGTCATCACAGTATTTTTATTTTTAATTGTTTTTAGATTTTTGCTATAGGGTATGTGTGCTTGCCTGAGAGACAGAAAGACAGAAATCACTCCCTGAGGGGTGGAGGCGGGGTTGCCATGCCACAATCTCTTCTCCATTCTCCTCTCGGTATTTTGGGCATGTGCGCACATGCACCCAGCATGAGCTTTAAGCCAATGGGTCCGGGACTTGAACCACAGTCAACTACATGGGAGTCCAGCAACTTAACCATTATGTGATGTCCAGTCCAGTCCTGCTAAAGCTAAGGATGGGCAGAGCTGGAGAAGCCTCCACACAGTGCCTGAGACTCTCCTCAGCTGTCCCTCTCAAGGGCTGAAGCAGCCTGAGGACAGGAGGAGAAACAGTGGTGGGTAAGAGGGCATGAATGGGCAGTATGGTGCTGCCTCTTAATTAGCATTTTATCTGTTACCTAGATCTTGCCCTGGTCACTTAGGAGACTCGGGCAGAGGCAAATCCTTGGAGCTCAGGTCGATGCTCAGATGTGTCCTCGACCACGTGGTGGACTACTTGAGAGTCCAGCAACATAACCATTACTACATCTGTTGGTCCCAAGGAACAATATTATCTGACTCTCCAAAGTATTACTGTGTAGAATGTCAGGGGATCATTTATTTGAAAATGTTTATAAACTATGGAACTCCAAATATTATAACTTTAAAATCATTGAGAAAAGTCCCAGGATGCTAGAGCTTTAGATGCATTGACAGACATCATTCTCAGGCAAACACTTCTGTGGTGTCCCCTAACAGTCACCTGTGTAACTTCCCTGGAAACCCGGCTCCCTCCTAAACCACATACACAAAGCATAAGCTATTTCACAGGCCATTAGAAAAACCCCAGCTGGTCTAAGGGATGACTCAGCTGATGGTCACAGAAGGCCAAAGGCAATGGAGGATGGCATTTTTCCCAACAGCTTTAAGAAAAGCTTCAGATAGATTCTTGTATTTTTTTTCTTTCCCTTAGATTTTTGCCATGGGGTTCATTCCCTCTCCAGAGAGAGAGAGAGAGAGAGAGCAAGAGAGAGAGAGAGAAATCACCCCTACACGTTGTGGGGGATGGCCACATCACAGTCCTTTCTCTTCCATTCTCTTGGAATTTCAGGCACACATGCACATGCACCCAGAATGTTTTACAAGCCACTGGGTCTGGAACTCAAACAGTGGAGTCAGCCATGTGGGATCCAGCACCTTAACCACCATGCCACCTGCTAGCCCAAATTCTTGTATCTTAAAAGCAAGATTCTAATTAGACCTAAAAGATGCATTTATGGGATGTCTTTTGCAACCCAGGTTGTGTAAAGGGTGCTAAAAAATAATCAATAACTCAAACGAGAGTTTGGAACCAGGAAAAAAAATAGATTGAATTAACCTCAAGTGTACTGGCTATTTTGGCTCAATTTGTGAGAAGGCGAAAATCCCTGTTGGAACTGTGAAAAGGAAGAGCAACTGCTGGCATGTTGTTAAAGTTGTGATGTCTCAAGGGGGCTGAGAGGCTGTGGATACTAGGCTGAATCTTTAAGACGGCCTATAGTAATTGTCTAGTGCTTTACCATCGACAAAAATGTGTATAATCTCATGCCAGGGAATGCATTCTTAAACAGTATATGAAGCCCAAAGCCCAGAATTTCTGAATGTTGGATGATTAAAATAAAGTCAAAACGGAAAAACAAAAACAAAACACAGGAGAATATATTAGCAACACAGAACAATCACATTTCCTCGTTTTTCAGAGCATTCATTTAAAGCAAGATTGAATAATTCAAGATAAAAATCAGGAAAGGATATGAAATCGGAGTTTACAGAACACATGAAGACATCGCTAATTTCCCTCATAATTAAAGAAATGTAGAAGGGATATCAATTCTCAGTGAGCATGTAAGTGGAAATTAAAAAGCTTGTCAATACCCAGTACTGGCCATGCTGTAGACAATCTGCCATCCTCAAACTCTGCTGCTGGAAATGGTAATAATCTACTTTTCAAAGGGCATATTTGCCAATATCTATCAAAACCGGAAATGTACATGCCTCGAGACCCAGTAGTTCCAGTAATGAGAATTGATTCTGTAGATATGTTCACAAAAATACACTTAGACATGTAAATAAGAATATTCCTTACAACAGTTTTTGTCAGAATAAAAAACTGAGACAAACAAAATATCTATATGGCAGACAACTTAAATAGTTAATACAGACATACAATGTAATATTGTGAAGACATTTAAGCAGAAAAAAAAAAAGATCCAGGAATTCGGATATGCATAATCATTCATTCCATACCTTCCAATTCCAAAATATATCAGAATATACTTTATATACATCAAAAATAATCACGAATATATATATGTATATATATATATATACACAAACATACATATATATGTATATATATATACACACACACACACACACACATACATACATATATATACATATATATATATATATATATGTATTTGTGTATGTATTTATTTGGTGGTAATTGCATGCTTTTTTTCTTTTCTTCCTTGAATGACACAAAGGACATAGTACTGGTATTTTCTCTGGGGAGTGGTTGGGAGGTGGTGGTGGAGGCTCTGCATGTGGAGATCAACGTTGCTGCTCTTTACTCGCCTGCATGTTCTGAAGCAGAGCTCTAAGGCCTCTGAGCTTTACAATAGATGCAGGAGACTTTGTCTCTCATCCCAAAGCTGAGGACAAGTGTAGTTAGATGTCAAAGGACCAACATTTCTGGCTTGATGTTAAAGGTCTTGGTGAAGTTGTAAGCACCAACAGAAGTGATCTCCACTCAGAGACACCCAGCTCAGTGTCAGAGAGGGTGGATTTAGGGAGTTTAACTTGATCCTGGACAGGAGTCAGACGGTAGGTGGCTCAGAGTGCCTCAAGGTAGGGTGTTAGATGGATAGAATGAGGGGCCTGACCTAATAGTGGGGTCAAAAAAGCTTCCTCTGAGAAGTGATGTTGGTCCTGAAACTCGATGCAGGACAAGAGCTGTCTGGGCCAAGGGACTAGGGACTAGGCTGGGGAGAGCGAGGGACGAGGGGCCGTGTCAGGGCTGTGCAGGCAGGCTAGGAGTCTGGAGGCACAGTTACTGGCCGAAATGCTTGGAAAGGAGAAGAGAAGAGGAGAAATGGGGATGAGACAGCATGGTTGGTGAAGAATCATCTCCGTACCTTCTTAGACTTTGAATGGCCCTTTAAAGTGTTTTAAGGTCAGACTGAAGAGCACTCTTCCTAACTAATCTGACCAAAGAGTACTTTGTTGTTAATGATTATGTTGGGGACCCATCTGCTAATACTTGTGTTGCTGCAGAGGGCAGGGAATAGCTTCAGCTCTCCAGGGTGTAGACAAGTTTGACTTGACTGAGAGCTGAGAAAAGTCTTCCCGATCTCCTGTAAACCTGCAGTACCCTTACTCATCAGCTGGGTTAATGTCACATCCGATCTTAAGGTAAAGGGCAATGCTTCAACTGTTCCTTATAAGGCAGAAAGGTCGATGCTCATAAAATCCATATGGCCTCCTTATCAAGCATCCCAACCTGCCAATGGAGATTGGCTCTGGATGGCGATGACTGCTCTGTGAAGAGTCCCCCCTACTGCTCAGCCTTGGTTTTCTCATTGGTAAAATTAAGAGACTGACTGACATTACTCTTCTTGAAGCTCTGACCTTGGGGGTTTTCTGACGTTGTTACTCTGTGGCAAGTCTATTTAGTTTCCTGTCCTCTGCTTCATGGCTTCTGCTTCTCCTCTTCCTCTCCCAGGACAAGCCATCTTGTGCGTGCACTTGGGGGTTGTACAGTTGGAGCCAGGCTGAGCACGGAGATTTATCACAGAGATTAAGATGCAGCGGGGAGCCCATAGTTGTTGACAGCTATTCCTGTTATTCCCTGCCAGGAAGACAGGCTGTATCTGCCTGTCCCTCAGGTGGCCAACAGTCTGACACAGGTAAGGGGGAGACACCAGCTCTACCCCTGAGTTTCATACTGCTGTCTCAGCCCCAAAGAACTGTAGCCAATTTTCTTTGGCTAGAAAATTGCCAGAGCCTAAACAAGGTTAGCACTCAGCCTTGTCCTCAGAAAGAAGAGCCTGCCTTCTGCTGACCGGAAGACCAAAAGAGGTCAAAGGTTGACTTCCCGGAGGCCGGGATCAATCAGATCACCTTAGCAGGGGAAAGTGAGGGGAAGGGGCAGGCAAAGTTGGAGCCCTCCTTTTTCAGACTTCATGATCTGTTGGAGAAACCAGATCCCTGCTGGTGTGGAGAACTCATGCTTACTGGCTCCGCACATGCCAGGTACTGGATGAGCAAGAGGCCACCAGCGCATGAAGATCAGCTACTGTGGGTACTTAATTATCTTGGTGCATTTGGGATTCAGTCACACATTTGGATTTTACCTCCCCTAGACAAGAAGCAGGAATATCTGATCCCAAAGCGATCGTGGATTATGGATCATCTCTGTTGGCTCTTCCCTGGCAGGATTGAGCTGGTCTCAGTTTTTCATACCCCTTGTGGCAGCCTGACTTCTTCTGGGCAATGTCCAGTGCCTTTAAGCTTCTCTCCAGCACCACAAGTCCTCATGGGACACCAAGCAGGGCCTAACCACCCTGTAAGGAGGGCTTTCTCACCTTTTGCCCATTTTCAAAATGTACCAGCTTTTCATAGTGTTGGCAAGCGTGGAGGAACAGACACAGAGATGATTGTAGATTTGCACAAATTGCAAGGCAATTTGGTAATACTTATTAAAATTATGCATGCCCACATCTTTTCACACACAATTCCACTTTCAGGAATCTAGCCTACAATGTGTACAAAATTGCTTAGATACTAAAATATTAGAAACATACTAAATATCTCTTAGAAAGATACTGGTCAAATATCCTAAGGTATAGTCATAGAATGAAATATTTTAGGGCCATTAAAAAGAATGCGAAATGTGTTTTTTAAAACAAACTGATGAAGGGCCCGCAGGTGGTGTGGTGGTTGAGGCCCTGGACTCCCACATGGCCTACCACTGTTCAACTCCCGGACCTGGTGGCTTTTCTCACTTTCCTTCACTCACTTTCTGTGTCTCTCTCTAGTCTAATTAAAAAAAATAAAATAAAATGAAAGAAGTAAAATTTAATAAATATTTCTTTTAAAAATAAATAAAACAAGCTTATTAAATAAGCTCAAAGATTTATTGTTCTTAGAGGACCCTCCAAGTTTTAAGTTAAAAAGGAAGAATTAGCTGTATGCACAAGCTACTTCTATTTTAATAACGACAAAGAAGAATGTAAACTATGCCCTATTTGTCTCAAAGGACATTTGGGAAACTGCTCATGGTAGTGATCATGAAAGAAAAACGAGTAATTTGGGTTTTGGGAGTGGTAGGGAGACCTCTCCTTCTGCTCCCTTTTCTAATTTCAATGTTCAACTGTATTAAGTTAAATAGCAATTTGAAAAGTGAAGTGTAAGAGAACATCAGATTTGTTATCTAATCCTTTTGCAGTCTCTTCTACTGCTGGGACTATGCTAAATTAGTCCTTATTAATGTGCTAATGAATTAAGGGACTATGCTCTTAGCCTATGTTCCAGTGGTATTGGAACTTTATCAGGGGGTTTTGGAGATGGGCCCTTAGCACAGAGGTCCTTTCTCAGACCCCAATGGATGGACATCTTTCCCGGCTTCCACATGGGCAGCCGTCTAGGCCAGGCAGCTCTGTCCTCTGCCAAGTTCTTCAGACTTCAGACATATCCTAGTCAATTTTTAAAGCTGTGACCACAGAGTGACAAGGAAGTGAGAAGCATTCCTATTTCATGAATATGCTCAGCATCTGAGGCCTGAAAAGATGAATACATATATGTTTGAAAGATGAAGTCTGACATTCTCTCTGCAACCTCTAAGTCATTTTCTAGAGCAACAAAAATCAGTCACATTGCTAATACTTCCCACAGGAATTGTTTCCCTTTGAGAAACAGCAAGCACAAAGCTTAGTGTTTCATACGGGTGATGTTACACCTCTTCCTTGAGACCTAGATTTTGGGAGAAGGAAGAGTGAAGGAAGGGTTGACATATTAGGTCCATGGAAGGACTTTCTCTATGAAGGACAAAAGGTAAACACAGCTGATAAACACTGGAGAAAGCAGTCCCAGGACCTGACAGAGGTTTGGCCCTGGGTACAATGGGTGACGGTGACACTGGTGGGAGCCAGAAAGATACTAGATCAATCATAGAAAAGTACTGTTTCCCCAAGAAGCCTTCTCCCCACTCATGCCGAGCCTCTTCCATGATGTGGCTCAGGTGACTGTGGGCTGAAGGGAACACTGTTTCACACAGGACTGTGCCTTTTTTTCTTCCTTTTTTTTTTTAATTTGCCAGAAGCAGGTGCTTGGCAGAGAGAAACACAGAGAGCGAGCCTGCGAGAGCAGGAGGTCCTCAGTGGGGAGAGGGACTTGAGCTCGCACATTCATTCAGTAAATATTTACTGGGCGGCTCCTGCATTCCAGTCATTCTGTGAGGTGGAGACACAAACGGAAGCCAGAAAACCAGATAGGACCCCCTAATGCCATGGCTGGGGGCTCCTGCTTTTAAGAATAAGAGAAGTGAGAGGAATTTATCCTTAGCTCTTTCTGTTTCTTTTTGTTTTATTTATTTTTGTTGTTTTTTGTTGTTTGTTTGTTTTTTACTAGGGCATAGTAGAGAAGGTCTCAAAGCCTTTCAAATGGGTGAGGGCCCCCAGAGCACTCAGGAGGTTAGACACCTTCTTTTCAAAACGCTTATAAAGAAGTGGGCACAGAGGGGAGATTCATTCATTCATTCACTGACTGTCCTGGGCACCAGAGATATGTAGATGAAGACTATAAAACTCAGTCTCAAGAGGCACATGGTCTAGTCCCAGACTTGCCCAATATGTAGGACAATCCCACGTGATTAGGAAGAAAAACTGGAAGTGTTGAAAGCAGAACCCTCAGAAAGAAGAGGCTGGGCCAATAGCTCTGATATCTATCACTGAGCAAAATTCCCTGGAGGGTAGGAGTGTACTGACCCCTCAGGGCAGTGAGGTGGAGCTGTTGAAGCTGAAGGGGCCAAATCCTTGCTCTGCCACCCTCAAACTTGGTGACCCTGCCCACGTCACACCATGTTGCCCCGTCTGTAAAATGAGGGCACTAGTAGGTCTGAGAATAGCTGTTGGTGAGAGGACTGACGGAGACAGTGCACATACTGAGGGCCGTGCACGTGGTGGGCGGGAGCATAGCTGCATTCCAGCTCTGGGGAGTCCTGTGGGTATTCTCCTCAGGCCACTAGACTTCTGGGAATGTCTATAGAGGAAAGAATCACACTCAATAACAAAAAAGTGATGTCCATCTGAGTCACCCATCCCAGATGCGTGACATGACCAAGTCAGCCTTCTCACTGCAGGGTTCTCATCTGCACAGTGGGGCTGGTGCCGGCACTCCGCCCCCCCCATACCCCCGCCCCACCCCAGTGGCTGTGATGTTGGAATTAGACAGTGATGGGACCAGCGAATGGCATAGTGATTACATCACTGGACTCTCACATGGCCAACTGCATGTGGACTCCTGGACCCGGTGGCTTGAAAATCATGCTGGGCACACGTGCATGCGTGCCCAAGATCCCTGCATGAGAATGGAGGAGAAGGGACTGCAGTGTGACTATCTCCCTTGGGGGTGATTTCTCACTTTTCCTTTCACTGTCTCTGTCTCTCAGTCTCTCCAACAAGCGTATGCACCCAAAAGGCAGAAGCATCTTTAAAAAAAAAAAGAAATGAGATGGTGATGAGCATGGGCCTTGTAGGAGCGTGGAAGAGTGAATTCTGGATATAATTGTTCTTCAGCCCATTCCGCTTTCCACTTGCTCTGTTCTCTTCTGTTTTCAGGCGAATACATCATCAGCTGCCTCTCGCCCGCTTTAGAAACAGGCCAGGCCTGACTAGCACATTTATTTTTGTAGAAGTAGTATGTCTCTCTTTTCCTTAGCTGGCACCAAGGCCATGCACATGTGTTGGCGAGGCCATCTCCACACTAGGCCCTTTATTGCTTACCTATACTAGGTGGATTCCTTCTCTCTCCCTCCCCAGGTTAACTCAGTCGGCACCTGCTCTGAACCATCCCTGGAGGTCTAAGAGGAAAGCGGGAGCCTAGACCTCATCCCCTAAAGCAACCCTTGTTCCTCAAAGCTCACGTTTGCAGAAACAGACTACAGCAGAGACATCTGTGTGTGCGCCGTGTCCTTCCCTGTTATACAAATTGGGCCACAAGACAGAGTGCTCTGAACCTTGCTTTTGCAATTCCACAGTATATTGTGGGGTTCACTTTGTGTCACTAACAGTCTCTTTCTTCCCCTCTCGTGGCTGAGTGATGGGATGCGATGTGGAACTCTTCCCATTGCCGGAATCACAGCCGAGGGTCAGAGCGAGGTGTCCCTGTTTTCTGAAGAGAGCCCTAGAGCATGGCCTCCCGCATGCCCCAGAGCACTTAGTAAGAGGTCTCAAAAACCTCCATGGTGGGAACCAGCAGTTAGCGTAATGGCTATGTCGCTGGACTCCCACGTAGTCGACCGCGGTTCGCGTCCTGGACCCGGTGGCTTACAACTCACGCCGGGCGCGTGTGCGTGCGTGCCCAAGATCCCGAGAGGAGAATGGAGGAGAAGGGATTGCGGCGTGACCACCCCCCCTGGGGGGTGATTTCTCGCTTTCTGTCTCTATGTCTCTCTCTCTCTGTCTGGCGAGCGCACGCGCCCTATAGCGAAAAACCTCTCCAAAAAAAAAAAAAAAAAAAAAAAAAAAAAAACCTCCATGGTTAGAGTTCCAGACCTGGTGTATTGAAATTCAAACCAGGCGAATGTGTGTGTGTGTGTGTGTGTGTGTGTGTGTGTGTGTGCGCGCGCGCCCAAAACAGGAGGAAAACAGAAGAAAAAAGATTGTGGTGTGGCCATCCCCCTTTGGGAGTGATTCTCACTTCCCCTCTCACTGTCTCTCACTAGTGAGCACATGTGCCCTATTGGAAAAACCTTAACAATTACAACAAAAACAAACAAACAAACAAACAAAAACAAACCCTCTAACTTTCAGCAGCCAGAAGCTGCGTGCCCAGGAACCAGACCACCCGGCCTTGTTGATCTGAGCTATCTCAAGTAGGCAGTAATGTGGGGGTAATGCTCACCCAACCCCTGAGGCCATGTCTTTTGCTTTGTCCAAGACAGCTGGAGAAGGCAGAGTCCTCCAGACAGAGCATTTCTCCAGCGGCTGCATTTCCATCCTTTCACTGACCTCCTCCTCCCTCCCCATCCTTTGGAGGCCAATCTTCCTGTTGGTTCCCTTTGAGATCAGGCTCTGGCTCTCCTGACCCACATTCTTGAGTGGCTCTTACCATAGCCAATGAGAGTCAGCTGAGGGCCAGCCCTTTCTTGCAAAATGGACGAAGATAAGAAATATCATGGATTTGATTCCCAGAACCAACAAGGGGCTCTGAATTCAGTGATTTGTCCTGCTGTTACCGGCCAAGTCTGGCTGCTTCTTGTCAATGAAACAAGAGGCAGAGGCCAGAGAAGGGAGTTGATTTCTGTGACCGGTTACAAGGAGACAGCAAGCACCATCAAACAGTCTTGAAAAGTTCAACCTGTTCTCGGTACTGATAGATACAAGATATAAGCAGGTGCAAATTTTTCTTCACTACAATCAGAGTCGATTGCTTTCCTCTGAGTAATTATCCTGACTCCTTCAAGTACCCATCCCTGGTTCTCATCTGACCATTCCTCACACAGATCTCCCTGTGACTCAGCACTTGGTCAGATTGTTCTTGTTCCAGAGGCCTATCTTAATTTCAAAATGGCTGCCGTCTTGCTAAACCTGAAACTGCTGGCCTCCTTCACTAACATCACCTGACACACCTTTAGCCCCCAGAAGCAAAACTCCGTAAGTCTGTTGATTCCCAGAGCTTGGACTAGGGCAGTTTTGCACATGGCTTGGCAAGGGGAAGGCCTGGCTGTCCTGCATCTGCCTCCCAAGACAGATAGATGCCACGTCTCCACTCTAATGTTGAAATAGTTGAATCCCATTGCTGCAGGCAATGAATGAGTAGGTTTGACTTAGTGCTGAGGCCCATCAGCCCACCTGAGCACCTCCCACACTCGAGTTCACCTGGAAGCCACAGAGACCCAGCGGCAGAGGCAGACCCTTCCTGACAACTTTTAAGAAAACCCAACTTCCAACCGTGTATGACAAAATGACTATTTAACAGATGCAAATGTCGTGCTTATGTATTTTTAGTCTTTCTTGTCAGTGCATGAAACATTTGGAATGACAGGTTGCATTTCAAGAGGGAGCAAGGATCTCTCCACAACATCATCCCTCTTCTAATTTATTTTGTGCCTTTGACTCTCAGTAATTCTCTCAGCAGTTCTGCAGGGAGCTGCCCTGTGCTTCCCGACAGCACCTCAAACATTTGCCGATTGGTTAAACCTCCGCATCCCCATCTGCAGAACTGCAGTGGGGCCCAATGTGAGCTCTGGCACTTTAAAGGGGAAAACACCTCCCACAGAACAGGCACTGCAAATTCTGCTCGTGTCTAGGCCTCCCCTAAATTTCAGAACTTTTCCAGCCAGATTGCTTCTTTTCCTTTAAAGATGCTTGTGGAAGACATTGTTCTTTTCACCTCAGTGACCTCAGAACCCTGAGGATTTTGCTGGGATGCTATGGTGGCCTCCTTTCTGCCCTGGTGACCTATGAAGGATCGTGACAGTCATGACAGGGCTGTCACTTCTGCTCCCTTCCCTCCACGCCAGGGCAGAGGCTCTGAGAGGAATAGGGGAAGTGAAAATGAGGGGAAGGGAGGTGATAACCATGAAAGTGATAACCATGAAACAAGAGTGGCAGCTCTTGTTTCTAGTCCATCCCAGGTTCTAGTCCATCATGAGGCTCATAGGGGATACTTCAGAATGAACTAATCAAAGGTGGACCTGATCATTAAGAACAGGAACTAGAGGAGCTAGACGGTAGCATAGAGGTAAAACGTGATACTTTGTGAGGCTGACTCACATGGGAAGTTTCTGAGTTCCTGTCTGGAGGCCTCGCCTCAGAATACCAGGCACATGTGCCCCTGTAACCTGGGGCTGGCTGAGGCTGGGGGTAGTTGCTGTGTCGAGACCCTCTTGGGGGCACTCTCTCTCTCATGGAAGAAATAAATAAACTTAAAACAATAATGAGGCTGGTCACTGGCATGGTAGTTAGGGCTGCCAGATCTCATGTGGCTGACTGAAGAGTTCGAGTCCTGGACCTGGTGACTTGAAAACCATGCCAGACATGTGTGCTGGAATGCCTAAAATCCTGAGAGGAGAATGGAGGAGGAGGGATTGTGTCCTGGCCATCCCCCTACCCCCACCCCGACCCCTCCGCCAGGAGATGATTTCTCACTTTCTACCTCTCTCTCTGGCAAATGCACATACCCTCTGGAAAAATAAAATAGAAAATAAAATAATAATATGAACTAGAAAGCTTTAGAGACAAATGATAAGGAGTCAAATAGTGCAGTGGGAAAAATCCAACCAACCACAGTACGGGGGCCTGATGAGTGGGCTTAGGGTTACCTGACCATTTGCTAACCAGGTCATCTGGGAAAGAAACTTCCCCTCTATGGTCCTTCTTTTCCTCATCTGTAAAACAAGGGGTTAGGAGCAAATAATCTTTAATGTTCCCTCTCTATTTTTAAACTTCTCCCAGTAGATGGTTGCCATGCCTACTCCTGGAATTGGGCCGTTTTTCTTGCTACACGTATGATTCCAGTCCTGGCTGAATTGGCTTATGCTACAGAGCAGCTGTCTTTGAGCAAGAACTCTGGGGCCATCAAAAAGAGGTTGCCTGGTGACAGTTTGAGCCCACGGATGGTGCACACCCGTTGTGAGGGGAGAAGACGGAATGTTCCAGAATGTTCTCTGAGGCCCATGGTAATTCCACAATGGGCAGATGGAGTCAGTTATATACATAAGCCTGGAGCTTTTCTTTTTGTTCTGAACTGGAGGTGAGCAGATAGAAACATGGATGCCAAAGCCAGTTTAGAGACCTAGAGGTTAAAGTTGAGTTTTCCCTGGCCTGACTCTGTCCAGCATTGCCCAACTCTCTCCAAACACTGCTGAATGGCTGTTCATGTGACGATGAAGAAAAGCTCTCTGTTGACTTGATTTCCAAACTCTGCCTTTTGGAATTGACACAGAAGGGGGTACTCGGTTCACCTGGCCTGGCCTCTGGTCAGCAGACCCCAACTCCCTGTCCCTGCTCTGTGGCTTCATCTCCTCAAACAGAAGCTATTGAAACAGTATCGACAACACAGATAAAGGTAGAGCAACATGGGCTTTGAACCCCAAGGCTAACAGCCTTATCGCAACTGGTCAGCTTCTCTCTGTTGCTTCCAGCCCCAGGGGTGAAAGACCAAAGTTTCACTCCTTCCCCTGAGAGCTGCTCTGTGTAGGGGTCCTGCTCTTGGTGGGTGGGGCACAGGGTATGATCTGCACCTTCAGGGAACACAGCCTGGATGGAGGGAAGGCCAGACCCTGGGCTTGCTATGGCCTGCAGGTGGATGGAGCCTCCCACTCCGGACAGAAGCCTACATCAACGCAAAGGCAGGACCAGGGTTAAGGGCCCAAACCGTGCAACCAGACACCTGGCCTATTGCTTGTAATTTCTGTGACCTTGAATGAGTTTTAAATTCTCTCTATACCTTGCTTCCCACATCTGGAAAGTGAGAATGACAATGTGCTTCCTTGGTAAGCCTGTCAGGAGGATTAAATGCGTTCATATTTCAAAACAGCTTAGAATAATGACACATAGGATGTGTCAAATAAATTAGCAGTCCACAAACTGCAGCATGTATAGAAGCTCCTGGAGAATGCTTAAATGCACTTTGCAGGGCTCCCTTCCCCAAGATGCTTTGGCTAACGCCCCCAGGTTTCTGTGACTCTAAGGCAGGTGGTCAGTACCAAGTGGTCAGTACTGTGCTTGGGTCTCCCACCTGGCAGTGGGACCCTGCTTCCTCAGGACTGGCCCTGGTTGCCCCATGGACTGCTTGAATCTTAGAAGATTGTTTTTAAATAATTATTTTATTTATTTATTTATTTTTATTTATCTATTTATTTTAATTTGACCAGAGAGGGAAAGAATAAGAGAGAGAGAGAGAGAGAGAGAGAGAGAGAGAGAGAGAGAGAGAGAAAGCTGCCAGGTCTGAAACTTGAACCATGTTTGGCAATGTGGGAGTCTAATGCCCTTAACCACCATGTCACCTGCTGGCCCTGTTTAGATTATTGTCTGCTGTGTGTTGGCCCATTCTTCTGGAAAGTTCTTCCATGTCTTGTCCAATAGACCTTTTAAGTTTTTGGGGTTTTTTAAAATATTTTTTTCCCTACGGTGTGTGCATTTACCAGAGAGAGACACAGAGAGAGGGAAAGTAAGAAACCACTCCCTATGAAGGTTGGACACACCACAATCCCTTGTCCATTCTTATCTTGGGATACTGAGCATGCACATACAACTGGCATGATTTTAAAGCCACCAGGCCCTGGACTTGAACCATGGTCAGCCGTGTGGGAATGCAGCGTCTTAACTACCATGCCACCTGCTGACCCCATAAATTTAACTTTTTGTAAATGTGAAGCAATCTGATTTGGGGCAAGAACCTTATCTGATAGCAAAAAACTGGCCTGAGGGACCAACAGATGTTGTAATGGTTACATCTCTGGACTCTCATGTGTTCGATAGCGGTTTAAGTCCTTGACCCGGTGGTTTAAAACTTATGTCAGGCACGTGTGGATGCCTGCCAAAGATTCTGAGAGGAGAATGGAGAAGAAGGGATTGTGGCATGGCCACCCTCCCTGGGGGGTGATTTTTTGCTTTCTGTCTCTCTGGCAAGTACATGCACCCTAGAGCAAAAAAATCTCTTAAAAAAACAAAACAAAAACAAAAACAACAACAACAACAAAAAACATGATCTAGCTATAGTCTTTGTTCCACTTAGTGTAAATATTCATATGTTTGCTGGAGAAATATTAATGGGTTTGCTGGGGGTGTTACATAGTACATGCAATGTATTGCTTTCCTAAAATGCCAAAAAAAAATCTGCATTCCATAACACATCTGGGCCCAAGACATTGTGCATCTGTGGCATGTTTTGCTTTGATTATTGGCTTTCTCCTCTGCACTGCACTAAATGAAATTGTAGGAGCAGAGACCATGAATGTGGCACAACACCGAGTACAGATAACAATCAATTATTGTGTTTTGCATGAATGAATGCTTTTCTAGAAGTCTTTGCTTTTGAATGCCTTATCGCAACTGGTCAGCTTCTCTCTGTTCTTTTTTCTTAAAGAATTACTTAACTTTATTATTATTATTTTAAATTCACTATAGGATATGTTCACTCACCAGAGAGAGACGGAGAGAGAGAGAGAAAGTGAGAAAGCTAGCTATTAGGTCTGAGACTTGAACTGCAGTCGACCATATGGGAGTCCAGCGCCCCAACCACCATACCACCTTCTGGCCCCTTGAATGCTTTCTTGTAGAGGCATTGCACTACCTATTTTTCTTTATTTTAATTAATTAATTTTTTTGCCTTAGGATGCATGTATTTGCCAGAGACAAAGACAGTGAGAGGAAAAGTGAGAAATCACCCCCTGGGGGATGGCCATGTCACAATCCCTTCTCCTCCATTCTTCACCCAGGATCCTGGGCGCACGCACACATACACGCCTGGTGTGAGTTTCAAGTCACCAGGTCCAGGACTTGAACCGTGTCGACCATGAGAGAGTCCAATGACATAACTGCTATGCCATTGCTTGTTTTCTTACTCTCAGTCACATTCCCCATCTCGCCATGACCTTCGTGATGGGATTTGTAAAAGCAGATCTACCCGGCTCCTTGGTTTCTCCTCCTTCGAATCAGGCCTGGGTAGGATGTCCCCAAAGTGGGGTACGTAAGATCTGGATAAATGATGTTTCAAGCACAAGAGACCTCCACTCTTCATTTGAACAGAATTTTGAAAAAAGAGAAAGCACTTTTGGAACATTGGAATGTGTTTAATACAAGAATTTTCCAAGATTGGAGAACTGAATTGACGACGTCACCTCTGAGACCCTCTTTTTCTTCTCTGAACCTAAGATCAAGCTGCACTTACACAATAACTAACGGGGTCAGTGTCCTTCCGGGGCTAAAGGGATAAAGGCAAATCTCGAGGGTAGGGAAGTGGTGAGGGCACCTTGACACCTCCCTGTCCTACTGAAGCATGAGAAGGTGAAGATAGAGTTATAAGAAGCTGAACTTGAGGTGTATATGAGTTAATAAGACCAGGCCCTTGGGAAATATTGTACAATGAGCGAGAAGGGCCACATTCTAAATAAAGAGAATTGGGATGACTTAGGTCATTCAAGTCCAAATCTCACATTGGTCCAGGCTGTCTATGACCAGGTTGTGCCGAGGTTGTAAACTCGAATGACAGTGAATGAAGTGGGCCAGACAGGACAATAGGGAGTTGGGGGGAGTGTGGCAAACTGGAAGATTTCTGTCCCTTTAAAGAGAGCAGTCCCCATATAGCTCCAGGTAATGGGTACTAGGTCTTCTAATTTAAACAAACAAACAAAAAATGTTAGAAAACCTGACTTTGAGGTGGAAATTTTCTATTTAAAAATCTGGGAAGGCAGATGATTTATGAATTTTGTGAACTTTACGTCCTTTCTCTTCATACGACCTTGGTGCTTCCTCCTTGGCCTCTTAAGGAAGTTCACCTGTGAGTTCCTGAAGTGTTCCTATCATCCTGCGATCTGAGGACCCCAGGTGAGGTGGTTATTTTCGTTTGCAGCCCTTAGCCCACACTGCAAAGCAGAGCAGGCTTGCCTCCTCTGGGGCCACCTCCTCCTCCAAACACAAAGTCCTCTTAATCGTGCCCTCATTTAGGACCTAAAGAAGGTCACTAAGCAGCCCCCAGAAATCATTCGCCAGGCACCTCAGCCCCAACAACCTCGTGGGACTCAGATGCTTGAAGGCCTCTGGGGAACCTGCCATCTCTCAAAACAAATTGTTGCGGATACCACGAGGCTGGAAAATGGTGTCTTAAAAAATGAGAGGCAGAGCAAAAAAGGCAACGTGTGCATTTCTATTTTTCAGGGAACAAGGAGAGTCGATAGACACCAAAACAATCAAGCCACGGCAGCCCGCCTGCAGATCGTTTTCTGCAGCCTCAGTGTCATTTGCTGCCTATTGCCTGGTCTCCTCTCTTGTTCTCTTGCCAGAGACCCCAAACGACTTTCATCACTATCACCCGAGTCCATCCATCAGGGTCAAGAGGAGGAAGATCCTCGTCGGCCTGGCCAATGTTTCTTTTTTTCAGGACCGGGCAGAGGCAGAAAAACAGATTTCTCAAAGCTGAAATCCACAGACAACCCCACCGGCGTTCACTGCAGCTTCCCTGGCATCCCGCCACCCATCCAGCTCACTGGGAGCCAGTTTTATTGACCATCCACAATCTGGAGAGGATTAATTTAACCCAGTGCTTCCAGCGTGCTGACAGTGATGGAAGGAAGACAGCTATACAAATAATTGCAAAGAGAGGCAAAAACCAAGTGCTATGGGGGCAGAAGAAAGATGAAACTTCATTAGGTGAGGAGAATCAGGAAGGGCTTCACAGAGGAGGTGAGATTTCAGATGGGCCCTGAAGGTAGGCCAGATTAACTGTATGGGAAAGATACCCTGAGTAACGACAGCAGTAGGAGGAAAGGCAAAAGAGTAGGAACTCAAGGGTGTGTGGGGGGAGCAGTTTCGTTTCGTGAATATAGGGACACGAGGGAGCGTGAGCTAGGAGCCTGGCCCTGCATGACCTGGAATGCCTGCCTAAGGGGTTCAGATTTTTATCAGTTGAGAGTGGCAAGTTTTCCAAGGATTTCTGCAGGGGAATGTGGAACTGGAGCCGGGCTATACTCATAGCTGTGTACAAACAGGATTAGGAATTGGAAAGAGAACAGGTCAAGCCAGACGCCCCTGAGGCATCAGGGTAGCAAGGTGACGGAAAGGTGGTGAGCATACAGACGCCCAAGCTGGTACAGGGTCTCCGCTGTCCCCACTTCTCCTCACCTTCTCTCTGGAGCACATTCTTGTCAGACATTCGCCTTCACAGATCTACCCGGACCTCTCCCATTGGGTGACTAGTGACATCCCCAGAGGCCATTCCTTGGTCCTTAGCCTACTGTCCCCATGAAGCACTCTCCATACTAAGTCTCCACACCTTGGGAGGTCAGCTCTCCTCTCCCACCCCTGGACTACCCCCCACCTCTCTGGCCACTTGTCCTGTCCTGGATCCATCCCATCTTCAGCCCTTGTCCCCTTTTCAGTCTCAGAGTTTTAAATGCCACCCACATGCATTTAATGGCACTTTTTCCAGTCTGGGCCTCTCCGCAAATGTCTATACCCCACTCTCTACCTGCATGGCTAACAGGTGACTCGTACCAGCCCATCCCTAATGGGTCTTTCCCCTATTTCCCACTCCTGGCTAGGCTTTGCAGTTGCTGCTCCTCGGCCCCAGATGCTCTCCCCAGTAGCCTCATGGCTTGCTCGCTCACCTCCCTGAGATCTTCACCTTGACTCAGCCTTTCCAAAATGGAACCCTCGCCTACTCTTCAAAGCATTTCTCTGCTCTTTTCTTGGCCTCATCAATACTTAGCATTGCATATATTGTACTTGTTTATTTATTTATTTTTGGAAAGGTTTTTTTTTTTTTTTGCTTTAGAGTGCATGTGCTCGCCAGAATGACAGAGAGAGACAGAAGACAGAGAGCGAGAAATCACCCCCCAGGGGCAATGACCGCACTGCAATCTCTTCTCCTCCATTCTCCTCTTGGGATCTTGGGCATATATGCACATGCGAGCTTAAGCCACTGGGTCTGGGACTCGAACTGTGGTGGATTACATGGGAGTCCAGCGACATAGCCATTACGCCAACTGCCGGTCCCTGTACTTGTTTATTATTTGGCTCCACTGGAATATGTATTTCATGATGGAAAGGAGCTTGGCTTCAACTGCTGCATCGCAGCCCCTGCACATGTGCAGCTCACGGCAGCCTCAGCGCAGGTTTGTCGGATGAGTGGGTGAATGGACGAGTACGGAACCACATCGTGTCTCGCTTTCAGCTGGGGGGCAGGACGTGTGAGAAGCCAGAGAGGAAGTTCTGATGTGAATGAATGGCTGGAAGACACAAAGCTGCTATTTTCAGAAACCAGGAAACATGGAGGAGAGGTTTGAAAGGAGTATGAGCGCGCCCTGGGACATTTTGTGTTGTAGTGACTCGAGGAATGTCCTGTACTGATGGCCAACGGGCTTTTGAGGATGAAGTGGCGTTAGAGGGAGTTTGGGTAATTGTCCTCATAGGGGTAATGACTTACACCAGGAGAGGAGGGGCCTTGAGAGTGTGAGAGGAGAGAGTGAGCTCACTAAGAACAAATGATTCGGGAACATTACTTGCAGGGGAGGAGAGAAGCTAGTAGAGGCATTTTGAGAGTGAGAGAAAAACCAGCAGAGAGCAATGTCAGAGAGTTTCACAACGAAGAAATGGTGGCTCACAGTGGAGAATGGGAGGGCGAGGACAGGGACGTGCTCCTTAGATCTGACTACCTGGAACTCTATCCCCCTCCTGTCCCAACATCTGCGATGGCCCAGACCCCAGGCACGAGTGCAGAGGGGGGTCGTAGAACACGTCCGGCAGTAGAGGGACACGATCAGAGCTTTGCTGGAGGCAGGCTGGCTCGAGAGTGAGACACGGGGCGTGGGGTGGGCAGTGATATGGACACCCTGTAGGACACTGCAGTCGTCCAGACCAAGAAAGCTCTAGAAGCTGACTTCAGGGCTGGTGGCTTGAATGCTCCACGTGTAGAACAGGACATTAGCCCAAGGACACAGGGACCCCAGTGGCTCCTGGCCCCTCAGTCAGGCATGACCGTTGTTCTTCTCGTGCTGCCAGCAGCAGGGACTTCCCAAGGCTGTGTCTCTCAGCCCTCCCAGTTCATATTTGTCTCCAATTGATCCAGGCCCCAGCCTGTTACTTTTTAACTGGAGTCCAGGGTTCAAAGGCCTTGCTGTTGAAGCATTCATTAGGTTGGGGAGGGCATGTCCCCCTGATAATCTCAACTGATGAGCAAGCAAGGATCTTCTCAGTAAATACGAACTGCAGAGAAGCAAGGGGGGAGGGATGGGGTTGAGCTCAGGGTCGGAGGGTGGGGGAGGCAGGGACAAGACCCTTGAAGTCAAAATCTTGGAATTTATGAGTGCTAAGTGACTAGAATTCGAAAGACAAATCTCAAATTTGAACTTTTTGTTACTAATTACATGAAAGGCATTAAAAGTTAATATCCCAAATTCTTTCTCAAATAGAAATTCTAAAACATATATTGGAGCTCCATCCAAGAGTTCCTGGGAGTAGAAAACCCAGGCTCTGGCCTCTTAGCCCTTCAACTCTATCGGACAAGGTGAAGTTTTGTCCCTGGAAGGAGCCTGGAAAGTACGAGGCACTTGCTTTGCGGTGGGGAAGGCTGGCGGCTGGGAAGGCTCTGCCCTGCACAGCCAGAAGGCAGCACCGCTTCCGGTTAGGAGCCGAGACCAGGCTGCCGTTCACGTCCGGTGAACCACATTCTAGTAATTCCATGGCCTGAGGCAGGTCCCTTGGCTTCAAAAACCTCCCCTGACCAATTTGCTGATCCTAAATGTCATCATTGTCAACATTTATTCCCACTGACATAAGTAAGGCAAGCATTGCTTTAGCATTCTTTAAAAACAGTCCTTGAGGGAACAGCAGGTGGCGTGGTGGTTAAGGTGCTGGAATCCCACGTGGCCCACAGTGGTCCGAGTCCTGGACCTAGTGGCTTGCTTTCTCACTTTCTCTCTCTCTCTCTCTCTCTCTCTCTGTGTCTCTCTCTGGTGAGCATAGTTGCCCTATACCAGATTTAAAAATAATAAAACAATGAAATAAACAATTTAAAAAAATGTATTTATTGAAGGGGACATGTGTTCAGCCTGTCAGAGTTTGGGGGGCACTTCCGGGGTTTCTGAGAACTATGAGCCACTGCCCTGGTTTTGGCAGGGAGAGAAGTGTCAAAAAGAGAGCAGTTCCAGAGAGGGCAGCAGAGCTGCACACAGCAAGGCTTTGTGTCCTACTTCCTGCTGGGGACTCTGGCGAGCTGCCTGAATCTGACCGCTCAGGTCGGGGTGAGGGTGCAGAGCAGCAGGGCCATGGTGATGTGCCAGAAAGGCCCAGGAGCCTAGCCAGGGCACGAGGTGACGGGAGAGTGACCCTGAGCAGCAGGGCTGATTGTTGCTGGGGGGTGGTTGGGGGTCCACTGAGCATCACAGACAAGGGTCCCTGGAGGGTGGCCCTGGAGCACCTGCAGTCATGCAGCGTACAAGAGGGCAAGCCCCCAGAGCCTCAAGGGCCTGAGACAGACCTACCAGGCCCTTCTGGAGGGAAGATGCTCATCTATAAGTTAACTGAGTATTTATCCTGAGAAGGCTATCTATTTTAAACCAGAAGAGAAGTGACACCAAGAACAAACCACTGAAGCTTCTTTGCTCTGCTCCTGTGTGAAACGGCCCCGTGCAAGAGGACGCCATCAGGTGGCCGGGGCACCCATCCCTGCCTGCCTAAGATCCTGTCCCTCTAAGTCAGCGTGGGCAGCTTCCCGACCCTGTGCTCTTCGGCAGTGCAGGCTGGTTCCAGAAGCAGAATGTCTCCTCTAGCTCCAAACCCTGTAATTCACTGCTCAGGTGACAGAAGAGCACAACGTGTTCTGGGGGGAGGGAGCCCCAGTTCCAAACAGCTCCATTGCTTCAGCCTTTTTTAATTTAAACAATGTTGTTATAGGGCATGCATGCTCACTGGGAAAAGTGAGAAAACACCCCCAGGGGAATGACCACACAACCCCTCCTACCCTATTCGCCTCTCCTGATTCTGGGCATGCATGCACATGCGCCCAGCATGTTTTTCAAGCCCCACGGTCTGGGACTTGAACCATGCAGTTGGCCATGCGGGATTCAGTGGCCTTATCCACCACGCCATCAGCTGATCCACTCCAGCTTTTTGAGGGTTTTACTTCAGCTCCAGGGCTTCTGCTGAATTTTGAGGACCAAGAGAAATTCAGAGTACTGGGTTCTGACCCCTCGCAGGAAGGACAAAATACACTGTCGTCTTCCAGAGCCCTGCAGGCTGAGGGGGGCCTGGAGCCGGCAGCACCCCAGTTGATGGGCACTTCCTCTCAGGGCTCTGGGCCCCCTTCCCCTCCTACTGCACAACCTGCCCCTGCCTGGCCCTGTGGCATCCTGTCTGGAGTGGACAGAGTGAGCTCCTTCCTGGCAAGCATTTGGGGAGAGGCCACTTGATGTGCGTGCAGGATTCCCTTGAAAACTCGGTTTTCTGTCTCAGTCAGGGAGCCAAGGGTAGGACCCTGCCAGCCCCGCCTGCTGAGTCTCTGCTGGGGGGGTCTCAAGGTCAGGGAAGTCTGTCTGCCCCGCCCCCGCTGCCCAAGGAGGCCGAGTGCCCTCACCTTCCTTTCCTGGCTCAGTGACGAGCGGCCCCTCTGTGCAGATAAGCCACCGGGCAGAGGGGTCAGGGAGCGAGTGCAGTCACGCCAGCCTCCATCGCCTGCGGGGATGGGGTCAGAAACTGACGCCTTCGCCCTTTGGCGCTTGATTTCCAGTTCTGAGAAACACCCACAGTTGTGCCATTCTGTGCCAGGCAGGGTTACCTTAGCAGCCCCGTAGGGCGCAAATGAGAACAAATCTGGGGCCAGGACTCCCACTGGAAACCCCTTCACGCCTCCAGTATCAGTCACTTATGGAGTGGTCGAGGCAAGAGCCCTGAGACTCAATGGAAAATGAGAGCATTCGACAAGGCAAGGGCGAGGCCATTCTGGGCCACATTCCTCGGCCGCATGACTCGTTTGAGGTACCCTGGGGCACACTGCAGTGGAGAATCGCCTGCCTGTGAGTGTACAAGGCCAAACAGACCGGAGTTCACTTCCTGATTCTGGCAAGTCCTTTTAAAACTCATATGAAGAATGGGACCAGCAGTTGGCATAATGGCTATGTCGCTGGACTCCCATGTAGTCGGCCATGGTTCAAGTCTCGGACCCGGTGGCTTAAACTCAGGCTGGGCGCGTGTGCGTGCGTGCCCAAGATCCCGAAAGGAGAATGGAGAAGGGATTGCGGCGTGGCCATCCTCCCTGGGGGGTGATTTCTTGCTTTCTGTCTCTCTCTTTTTCTGGCAAGGGCACATGCCCTGTAACAAAAACCTCTCAAAAAAAAAAAAAAAAAAAAAAAAAAAAAAAAAAACAAAAACCAAAAACCAACTCATATGAAGGGTGTAGCTTAGAGTTGTCCAGATTTTACTCTAATCACAGAGACACGACACATGCCTCTCTCGCCTTTCACGCTCAGGAACACTGCGCACCTTGGTCTTGTGCTTATTCTAGTCCTGAACACCCCTTCCAGACTAACTTGTCTGCAATCCAGCCCCTTCCTCAGGGAGGAAAAGGGTTTTTCTCCCGAGCAACAAGTGTGGTGAGTGGGCAGAGAAGCTTGAGCACACCCCCCCACTCCCAAGGCCCCCCGTCCAGCTCTGTCCCACCGTTCCAGGTGGGAGCGACTAGCGAGGCTGCAGAACTGCCAGGGATGGGGCCTGGCCAGGCTACAAGGACACACCCAAAATGGCCAGTCTGTGGGGCGCCTGGCCAAGAAGGGGATTGTCACTGCCAGCTCAAATGTTCCCAGCAGGGGGAGCCAGAGGAGCCAACATCCCTTGTGGGACTCTAGACAGTGGTTGGAAGAGTGTGACACCAGGGTAGTCTGTGACCTTGTCCCCAAAGTACTGAGCAGTGAGGAGCCTTGTCCTCTGCAGAGGCAAGTGCCACCTGCCTGGAGCATTCTGTGTGACTCTGTTATAGCTGTGATTTGCAGTCCAGTATGGAACCAGCCAGGGCAACAGAAACACCGGCAGCATGGGGTAATGTGGGGAAGGGGGTGGCAATGCGGGGGTGGGCATTGCAAAGGGATTGGGCAGGACAGGTCAGGCTGGTGGGCAGACTTACCTATTCCATCTGGCCTGAAGTCAGCCCTACGAAGTGCCTAACGGAATTTCCCTCTTGCCGTCCTCAGGCCACAGCTGGGTCCTGCCATGTACTTAAGGAGCCTACTGGGGGTCTTAAGTAAATTCGTGCCCATTTTTTCCCCTTCCCAATTCAAGTCCTATATAATAGCAATTCCCCAGTCTGAGTTCTCTGGGAAGTTTGGAGAAGTCTGCTCTCTCAAGCCAGGGAGCACCAAGGAACCATAAAGTGGCTTTGCATTCTTGCCCGAGACCCAAGTGAGTGGGTTCCTTGGAGCCAACCATAGGAGAGCTATTGTCAGCATGTCAGACACCCGAGCTCATAGCCCACGCTAGGACTAAGGCCTTAACATTTCCAAAAAGCTGAGATCGCTCTTGGACTTCAGAAGGTGAGAGCTTACTAACCTAGCGAAGATGTAACCAATGTAACTTACCCATTCCACCATCTGTGTTTTTCTCCAAGAAAGGATGTATGAAAATTCAGTGACTTGATCCATCTGTACTTTTTTATTTTTTAAAGTTTCTTTCATGAGAGTGAAAATCACTCTCAACAGGGTCTCATGTTGTGATCCCACCAACTGGTCAGGATCAGGAGTGCTAGTGCCCAGAGTGTACAGGTTGACCAGGGAACCAAACCTGTGATCTTTCGCATGAATCCAGCATCACATGGCAGGAATTTGGGGTGCAGTTGATAGTTTTCCAAGATACCATCTAGTGGTAAATGAAAAAGACAAATTGCAAGTAACCAAAGGCTGACCAAATGATGTCCTGCCTGGACCTTCCCTCCTGGCAGTCCCTGGGAGATGGGTTGAGACCACTGAGAAGAGTCCCAGTACTAAAATTCTCCAGGAGTCTATGAGGTTGAATGGGATGAAATGGCATGAAGAAAAACATCCACAAGTTTTACTGGAGAGTTGGCACAAGATTTAGATTTTGATAGTGTCTCTTCTGAGAATCACCTTGGCCTCATTACTGAGTCTCATTAACTCTTACACAAGTTGAGGGTTGGCTGGATAAAACTAGAGGTGAAAGATACTTTTCCAGGAATGGACTAATATGAATTTATAAGGGTTATAGAGAAGCAAGATATTCTCAAGTTAACTTAAAAGACAAAAGTGATAAGAATAAATGTGCGGGGCTGGCAGGTAGCATGGTGGTTAAGGGTGCTGGACTCCCACGTGGCTGACCGTGGTTTGAGTCCCAGACCTGGTGGCTTCCTTTCTCATTTTCCCTCTCCCCCCTTTCTGTCCCTCTCTGGTCAAATTAAGGTTTAATAAAATAACTTTAAAAAAAGAATAAATGTACATCTTATTAAGCTTAAGTCATGTGTTTTGGGCAGGCTTTAATGTTTTTTAAGTTGTGGAACTTTAAATCCACAATGAGATATTATTTAACTCCAGTTAGAATGACTAAGATCAAAAAAATAAAGTAGGGCAAGTGCTGGCAAGGCTGTGGTGAAAAGGGAACCCTCTTACACTATTGATAGGAATGTAAATCAGTATATCCTCTGTGGAAAACAATATGGGGATTCCCCAAAAACTTACAAATAAAACTACCATATGACCCAGTAATTCCACTCCTTGGTATTTACCCAAAGGATAGGAAAGCACTAAATTGGAAAGACACCTGAATATTCATATTTACTGCAGCATTATTCACAATTGCTATGACATGGAACCAACCTAAGTGTCCAAAAACTGATGACTGGGTTGAAAAATGGCGATATATATATATATATATATATATATATATACACACATACATACATATACACACACACATATATATACATATATATATATATATATATATACATACACATGTATACATATATATATCACGGTATATCACATATCTATATAAAAAAATCTTATTGAATAAAAAGTGAATGGGGGCCAACAGGTGGCATAGTGGTTAAGGGCACTGGACTCCCACATGGCTGACCATGGCTCCAGATCTGACAGCTTGTTTTCTTCCTCTTGCTCTGTCCCTCTCTGATAAAATAAGTAAATAAAGTTAAGTAATTCTTTTTAAAAAAGGGGACCGCATATAGGAGACTTAATGTTGAGCACAGTGAACCAGATACACATTGTATATCCCCACTCGATTTGTACTGAGAATCTGCACTCTGGCAGAGGCTGAGATATCTGAAGATGCGATGGTGGCAAGGATGGGTGTGGATGCTAGAGAGTGTAAGGGGAAGAGTGGATGGTGGAGGGTAAGTGTGAGGTGCGGGGGGGAGGAATATGACAGAAAGAAAACTGTAAAATTCTTGGTTAAAAAATATATATATATTGTATACACCATGATGGGGACTTTATTTAATATGTGAAATTAATCTGAAAAAAATTTTTAAGTACTTTGTAAACTATATATATATATATATATATATATTTACATATATATATATATACACACATACATACATATATACATATATACATATACATACATATACATACATATACACACACACATACACATAAACTAAAACTTCAAACTCATTAACAAGAAAAAAAGACAGGAAAGAAGGAAAGGAATAGTGGAACTTTTGTGGAGTTTAAAGAAATGAAAGTATTGGGCCAGCCCGTGGTGTGGTGGTTAAGGCAGCTGGATCCCACTTGGCAGACTGTGTGGCTTGAGTCCCAGACCTGGCAACTTGAAAAACATGTCAGGCTTAAGTGCATGCATGCCCAAAATCTCAGAGAGGGAAGTGGAGAAGTAGGAACCGCAGCATGGCCATCTCCAGTGGAAGGAGGATGCTTTCTTACTTTCTCCGCCCAACCCCCACCCCCCTAACCACCTCTGGTGAGCGTATGCTACCTCTAATGAATGAATGAATGAATGAATGAATGAAAGAAAGAAAGAAAGAAAGGAAGGAAGGAAGGAAGGGGAAGGAAGGAAGGAGGATGCTATACATTTGTAGGCATTTAAACACCCCTCTGAAACAATTAAGATGATGTATTTACGAAGAAGCTTTAAATCAGACAACCCATAATACTTGATGTAGAAAATGTTCCAGCTTCCATAATTCTTTATTAAATATTTGACAAGTTGCATCACTTCTTTACAATGACTTTATTTTGTCACATTACTCTTTTGGTGTCAGGAAAACAATCTACAATTTTTCTTTAGATCTCTCAAGAAAAAAGAAAAGCAAAAAGGATTTGTTCTTCAACAAAACTTTTCCTGTATGTATCAAATTCAACTGTATTTTAAAGCTATTCTGATTGTGAAAATGAGCATTATCTGTAAGTTGTCTTAAAAAAATGTGAAGGTAGTTTGGTTTTGACCACTGTATCAAATAGTACTTGGCTTCATCTTGGGAGGTGGGTTGTTAAAAAGGTATGAAACATTGAGAACTCTTTTGGAATGCTTGAAACTCTCTTCACCTTGAAAGTCACTGTTTTTTTCATGTTCCATCTGACCACAGACACTGAGTTAGGAAATGACAGCAAATCAGCATCCTCCTCAGAAGATTCTCTCAGGCTCCAAGGGTCTGAATTCTCAGAACACAGCTTGGAGAAAACTGGAGATGGGGTTAAGCTTACTCCCTTTTGAAACCAGATTACTCAACAAAGGTGTAAAAATGCTATACAAATATATACAGATATATTTGGACAGCATATGTACGTATATATGCATATATGTGTGTATATATATACATTACATACATAGTAGTAAAGGAGAACAAAGTCACGCAGAGTTAATAACATGAAGGAAACCGTGACAATCTAGGTGAAGTCAGTCTGAGTAAGAGGGGCAACCTAGCTTACACAGGAACACGGGGGTCTGCAGACACAGGGTTATGGTTTGAGAAAGGCTTTCAATGTGCTGATACAAGGTTGAGAATGCAGTACACTAGAGGTCAGGAGCCACCAGCAATGTGGTGGATTGCTAGTTACTCCTCACAAACATAAAACCAGCCAACAAAAAGACATGCACTCCAAACGTGAAACATGCATTGCTTCGAGTGGAACATCTTTAACAAAGGAAGATGTCTAGTGAGGTTTTCTTAGAAAAATTCAGACCAACAGGAAGCTACCCCTTTCCTATAAAACACACACGCTCATGTCCTAATGCTGCCGCATTTTCTCTGACACACTGAAAATACTCTGTGGTGGGGGTGTGCGTATGCGAGTGTATATACACTGTTCATTAAGGCTTACAGAAATTAAAAAAGTGGTCCAAAGTATATCACATTTCGTCCCGGTTTTAAAATCTAAAGTACAAAGTAGAGTTTATAAGGACTTATTAAAAACACATCTCAGTCCTGAATTGGCAGTTTTGACATATCAGGAAGTACCCCAACGCCTGAATGAGAGAGAGGTAGTGCTTGATCTTCAAGGGCTCAGGAAGGGAGAAGGCCAGACAGTTACCCTGTATGGCAACACCCCTACTGGCACAGCAGAAAAGGATACCACACAGCATCCTGCCCCCTCTCTCAGTACGGGGGCGGGGGGGGGGGCGCAGAGTTAGGGTGAGGGTGAGACAGGAAGAGAAAGAGGGCAGCTGGCACAGTAGGGGCAGGCTGGCCAACTGATTAATCCAGGCTATAGACTTTAACATTTCAGAGGTGAGATCTAAGACTGAAGACAACCCAAGAACCAAGCAGTACCTGTTAGAACCATCAGCAGATTGCTGCAGATGTACTTGGGTTTCCAGAGAGCCAATTTGGATCTGGCAAGACCAAACAGCAGTGGTCCATGGCTGTGTACGTAACAGCATGAGATGGACAAAGGGGCTCAAATACTTTGCAAACCATTTCTCAGAACCTGCCGCTGTATCTTTGCACAGGGGGACCGATCCACCTCAGTCACTTTGTTATTCCCCATCTGAATTTAGGAACTATCTGATGTCACCTACCAAAAGGTTTTGGAATAAAAATGAGATAAGTGATTCGTTGCAGGACTGGCTGCAGAAAAGTAAATGTTTGGGGCAAAAAAGGGGAAGAGCATTGAAGCTGGATGCTAAGACAGACAAATGCCACGCGGTTGCCTGTCCCACCAGCAGTGGAGAACCAGCACATGTCCAGAGTTAATCCTGCCGGGTGAACTTTCTAAATGCATCCTCAGGCCCAGAGAGTACAGGACATTAAAAGGACTTTGACATGCAGTACGTGAGCTCTGGCATGCACTTAGCCTCATGGCGAACAGCCTAGAACAACTATAGGTTATGCAGGGAACTAAAGAAACTGGGTTATGGGGATTCTACAGCTTGAGAGAAAGGAGGGGCTAGAGAAATCTGCTGGGACCTCCTCCCGGGACTGGTAGAGGCCCAAGGAATGGCCCAGCAACATGCTTGATCATTCCACTGTGCATTTTCTTGACTGCATCTGCAACAACGTCGTGAAGGTGCCCGAGGATGGCCATTGAGATTTTGGGAACACAAGATACATGACCAATTTTAGCCAAAGAATGAAATTTCAAGAACTGCTGAGGACTAGTGAAACTGATTTTGGTTTAAGCCCTCCTCCAAGCCCAAACCCAACAATATTTAGTTACCATTAAAATCAGATGCTCTTTAGGGATAGAATAACTAGGGATAGAAGTGGCATTCACAACCACTGCCTTTCAAGTGCTCACAGGGGAATATTTTGATAATTCTTGTCTGTTTCTGGCTTAGAAATGATCAGAATGGTTTGTCTTTCATCATTTCAATACTTGGCCTAATGGCATTGAGTGACTATTCTGATTTTTTTCAATATATGGTTTACAAAGTGACAGAAGAACTGCAGTTCTTAGACTAGCATTGGATTTCTCCCTTCTAATTGCAGGATCACTCTCAAAACCCACCGAAGCTACTGCTCAACTCAGGCAGTGGTGAGATTCTTAAAAGGAAAACTGACTCTGGACTATGGGACTTACACAAAGAAGAGTTTTGCCACTGAGACACTTGTTATGCAGACCTTGGGGGGAAAATCTTAGTAACAGACAAAAATAACTAGCAATATTATTGTTTTTTATAATTAGGTAACATCTAAGGTTTCGAACACTACTAGGTATTTTGAAACCAACTCTTCAGCTCTTCAGAAATCCACCTTCTCTGAGAACCCTCAGGCCTCTGCATCCCTTTAGACAACTCATTTGCAGTGACAAATATTCATGATTTCTCCCAGACCACCCAAAACTGGGTAAAAAACGAGTGATTTCTGATTCTGTCTACCAGAAAGGTCCTTCTTACATAACACAGTTCCTGAAACCACAGTATTTTGTCTTATTTATGACTGGCAAGAGCTCCTATCTTAGTGTCCTTTTAACTGCCAGGAAAGGATTTAGAACCGTAGAAGAAAATAGGATGGCAGAGTGGCTGAACTACCACACGACCTCAGGCGTTTTCTCAAAACACGACAGCATTCGGCAAAGAAGACTTGATAGGTGGGAAAGAATCCAACTGGGAAGATAGATCCTCTCAACCCTCCGCCATCTCCAGCTTTGACCCCCGTGGGTCGCCGTGAGTGCCCTCTCTCCGTTTTCCTCTAGCACACAATAGACATAGCTCAGGCAGTCCACAGCACTGAAGCATGCACCGGTCACAGGTAACGACACTTGCTTAGAGTAAGCACATATTAAATAAATGCAGCTGAGTAGAAATCACAAAACAACCAGCAAGGACAGGTCTGTAGGCTCAGCTTTACATCCGGGTTTTTATAAACCAGCAGCCAGTCACAACGGATCGCGACAGCACCAGAAAGCCATGTGCAGGGAGAAGAAATCAGCATTCACATTGAACGTTCATGATGAAAAACAAACCACAAAAGAACCAGACGTGACCTCCGCGTAGTACATAAAGCGCCTTCAGAACTGGTGCACTTAGAACAAAAATCGGTTCTCGAGCGACCGTTAGCAAATACATACAAACAGGCGACGAAATGGATCTGGTTTCCACAGTTTCCAATCAAGCAGTGCTGAGTTTCATTCAAAACGTCTCTAGTACAAACAGTGAAGGGGGTAAATAGAGTAAAAGAAGGACTGTACAGCTTCAGGAAGGGTGAAGTCTTTTCTCTCGTGAGAAAGGATAGTCCAACCCTGTCTCAAATGTGTTGAAGCACACATAGTTACTGCTAAGGAATAATGGTGTGGTTCCTTCCAAGTCAATACAAAATTTGTCATGCTATGGTACAATTCTCACAGCCTGTAGCTATGATCTAAATGTGTACAAAACAAAAACAGAAACAAAAAGACACCAATATGTCAGTATTTCCCAGTTTGTTTTCATTCTGAGTACTGGGGAAAAAAAAAGATCATTATGCCTAATGGTGCATGTGAAATTCTCTCAAAGTATGTGTCTGTAGGTTTCTGGACAAAAATTAGTCTTCCAATTTTAATAAAGTAGAGGGTAGGCATGTCAAAATGCTCCAAAAATAAAAATGCCATTGACATTAAGCTTGGTATGAAATTCAAATACCAAAAAAAAGCTCACTTTTCCAAGTACATGAGACATCTTTAATTGTAATGAAATAAAATCTGAAAATCGGTCTAAATCAGTTTAAAAAGTAAACATGAGTTGTAATACTATACCTGTAGAGTGATTAATTCCATTCATTGTCATTAGAAAGTATGTAAAATATTTATTAAGGGCTTTGCCTACAGAGGCACAACATAAATAGAACAAGTCCTCCTGAAATGTAATTAGTGTACACGTCAACCAGTTGGTAATCTGTGGTGGAAATGCAGGAACTGGAGCGGGGACCGGTTCCCACGTCTGAACTCGGGCAAGTGCAAGGACGAGGGCACCCACCCTGGGAGCCACGCCATGCGCTGCTCTGCTGCCAGGTCTCTGCAAAGGTCTGTTAGGCAAATGCAAAAGTGCAAGCAGAACTTGCTGGACGAACAACCACCCCTGAGGCAGGGGGTGCTTAATCCACTCCTTCAAATCCTTGAGCATTTTCCACGGCCATGAGAAGTTTCTCTCGTAAATCCTCAAAGGTTTCATATGGAGGTAAGTCAAGGCGATTAAAGCTGCAAGAAGAAAAAGAAACGTAGGTAGAAAGCCATCATTGTTACCCTTCAGGATAACAGCACTTCCTCGATGTGGCTAACGGGGCCTCTAGTGCCTGAGCAAGAGAATTTAAAGTCTTGGGACCAGCAGTTAGTGTAACGATTGCATCGTTGGACTCCCACGTAGTCAACCACAGTTTGAGTCTTGGACCCAGCGGCTTAAATCTCATGCTGGGCGTGCGTGCGTGCATGCCCAAGATCCTGAGAGGAGAATGGAGGAGGGACTGTGGCGTGGCCATCCTCCTGGGGGTGAGTTCTTGTTTTATGTCTCTCCATTTCTCTCTGGCAAACACATGCGCCTTTTGGCAAAAACCTCTCTAACAAAAAATAGGAGTATTAACAGGCAATTTGGATTATCAAGAAATAAATTCCAGCTACGAAGCTGTCCACACCAAGCAGGCTATATAATCTGCAGAGGGGAAAAGTGATTTTCTAATACTCTAATACTCTGCTACACCCAGGGGTGCCTCTTGGAAGAGTCCTCGCAGGAAGGGAGAAGTGAAAGGCAAGTAACTGATACACATGCCAACTTTCCACAGCCTTGGAACTCCCAGCCTGTGCTCTGAGGACTCAGGGGTGAGTTGAGACTGCGTCTGTTTCGAATGCTGTCACTTCTGAGTACGGCTCTGGCCATGTGCTGTCTCTATCAGTGCATTTTGTTTTCATCAGCACCCTGTGAGGTAGGTAATGCTCTCTCCACTCTGCAGAGCCTGAAGTGATGTAAACTCACGGTGCCTGAGGTCACACTCCTAGTGACAGGACAGACCCAAGAACAGAACCCAAGCTGTCTGGGGTTCTATAACGCCAGCACTAAGTACTAAGCTACCTCCTCTAACCAAAGTCTGGCACCTAAATGCCATCTGAAGTGAAAAGCTGCATTTATAGCAAGTCCCTACATATCTAGAGCCTCCAATTGGGGGGCTGCACATCACCCTGGCGACAGTGAGGTTTCCAGACAGATGGACAGCACCTGTGGACAATCAGGCCCACTTACAGGACATATTCTGGCTCTGCTATTCGTCAGCTGGGCGACCTTGGGCAAGTCAGCCCAGCTCTCTGCATGCGTGTGCTCTCCCACGAGACAGGAAACTGCTCATGCAGTTGCTGGGAGGACGCACTCCCCAATACGGACGTGGGCCTGACACAAAGCAAGTGCTCAGTAGATGGGGATCGGGATTAACATTCATTCAACAGGTACTGAAAGTCTACACAGGGCTCCAGAGAGTCGGCACCTCCAGTCCCAGAACCAGTGCCTGGGGCAGACTGCTGATGTGGACCTGCCAGGAAGACAGCCACCCACACGTGCCTCAGCTAGTGATGATTTTAGAAGAGCTGCCCTTCGGGGCGGGGTCACATCCTGGTCAGCCTTGCTTCAGTACTGTGCTGGGACTACCTCGCTGACTCTGAGCCCCAACCCTGTACGGTTGTTTCCAGAGGAGGAACTTGAGTTACAGAGATGTTCGGTAACTTGCCCAAGGCCACACAGTAAGCAGGAGAGCTGGGTGCAGAAGCTGTCTGGTTCCAAAGGCCAGCTCCTGACCCATGGTGACTCTGCCATTGTATCCACAGTACACTGTCACATTTCAAACTGTCCCCTCCCAGCTTAGGAGCTGACATGTGAGCCTACTGTGAGCAGAATGATGCGTTATGCTTTAGAAGCTGACCATCGTCAGCACTGGTAAGACAAATACACGCCCATGGTGGCCCTTCAACAACTCTGGGGATGTCTGACACGGTTCCCTGAGTTCCAAGCAGATTTTGTCACTAGCGCTAAAGATGGAAAGAGTAGAGGGTAACACTGTGCCTGTGGACTGGAATTCTCAGATGTCCATGAACCCTAAAAGAGGAAGTCCTAAAAAACATTTAATGTTGTCAATCTGATACTCATCTAAAAACATCTCTCTCCAGTTATAAAAGCAGAACCTCACTCCTGCAGATTGTACCCAAAAGGGCCTTGCACAGAGGGGTTCTGTAGTCTCTAGTCTTCCCGGGGCCTGTGATTGCCATCTGGGCAGAAGATGCATTTGAGGGTCGGTAACATTTTCTCTCCTTTAAAAGGTCTGTACATGGTTTGAGGTTGAGACATGTGGCTCCTGTGAATATCCATCACTAACAGTACTATGAACTGGGAGTTCTGCATCAGCACCATCAGTCCTGGGCTCGGCTCGATACTGGCAGCTTCTAAAATGAGGCTATCGTCCCCAGAAAAGCACATCTCACTCTGACACTGGAATCAAAGCTCTGAAATGCCGAAACATTCTCCCCCTAGAATAAAGGCACAGAACCGTGGACAATGGCGGTTCTGGAGAGGCACCAATTGCAGGCTGCCCTGGGTTGCTTTCAAAGATCTGACAAGCACTGACCATATTCATTCCATTCAGAGTCCTGTGAATGGTGTGAGTGGAGGACCAAAACACCCTTTCCCACAAGGCTAGGGAATCAAACAAGCAAAGAGCTGTTCACAGCCAGTTCTTCGCCAATGCATTTTTTTTTTTTTTTTTTTTTTTTTTTTTCTTTTTTTGGGAGAGGTTTTTGCTATAGGGCGCGTGCGCTCGCCAGACAGACAGAGAGAGACAGAGAGATAGAAAGCAGGAAATCACCCCCCAGGGGGGATGGCCACGCCGCAATCCCTTCTCCTCCATTCTCCTCTCGGGATCTTGGGCACGCACGCACACGCGCCCGGCGTGAGTTTAAGCCACCGGGTCCGGGACGCGAACCGCGGTCGACTACGTGGGAGTCCAGCGACATAGCCATTACGCTAACTGCTGGTCCCCGCCAATGCATTTTCATGAGCTCTCTCTCCTAGCTGGTGCTTCTAGTTTAGGGAGGGCGTTTCCTGTGGCTTATGTAAGCTCAGTGTGGTCGGAGCAGGCATGAGGGCCCTTGCGGCCTGGAGGGAAGCAGGGCTGGAAGCGGTGCTGCTCAGCATTCCCACAAGGCCACTCCCAGCATCCCCTAAGAGGCAAGGACAAAAAACCCCGGCAGGAAACCAACACGATGGGGTCACAGGCGTGGATGAGCAAAAGCTCCCTGAATGTTGCTTTAAAAATTCACCATTTCAGGACCAGCAGACGGTGTAGCAGTTATGTCGCTGGACTCCCACATGGCTGACCACAGTTCGAGTCCTAGACCTGGTGGCTTGAAAGTCATGCCAGGTGCATGTGCATGTGTGCCCAAGATCCTGGGAGGAGAGTGGAGGAGAAGGGATTGCAGCATGGCCACCTCTCCCACCCCCCACCCCCCCCCCCCCCCCCCGCCCCCGGGGAGCGATTTCTCACTTTCCCTCTCACTGTCTCTGGCGAGCGCATAAACCCTAAAGCAAAAACCTCTTAAAAAAAAAAAAAAGTAAAATGTAAAAACCCATTGTTTCACATTTGTGTTTGTGCTGAGATTTAAATAAGTCTTCGAGGGAAACCACCAAGACTCTTCTTCTTAGCCTGCCAGCCTGAGAAGGCCCTCTGTGGACAGCAACACTCATACCATCGCCCTGGGCCATGGGTCACTTGTCAGATCTCTTATACTCCCCCAGCCACAATCCCAGTGCTGCTAAAATCCAGGGAATTCTGGGTTACTGATGGGCACAGAAGGCCTTTGTGCAATGATGTTTCTATGGGAATTTGAAGCTAAGCTCTAAACAATTACTTTAAGGCTGGGGTACAAACCCGATCTGTTAGAGGTTGGGGCTGCCATACCCAGGCACATGGAAGAGGGAAACCTCTGCCATCGAGAGTTCCGAGGAAGGAATGGGTTTGGAGGAAGTCCCCAGAGCACGGAGGGCTTAACCCTTCATATGCCGAACATACTGGGTACATTCAAATCTTGGTTTCAGCTTGACCAGGCTCACTGCACAATTTATATTTCAGTCACTTGGCTGTCGCTTTCTACTCTAAGCTATTCAGGGGCGGGGAGTCCAGCATCATACATAGCTAAGAACATAAAATACTGTTTATTGACACCACTCACCATGTGTGAGCTCTGGGCAGTTTTTCAGGACTGCCCCACTGCTCTATTGTAAACAGCTGAGGACCATTGGAACCTAGACGGAAAGAAAAAGAATCGTTAAGAATGCTTGAGATGGGGCCAGCTGGTGGCATGGTAGTTAAGGCACCAGATACCCACACAGCAGAACAAAGTTTGAGCCCCAGACCTGGCAGCTTGAAAATCATGCCAGGCATGAGTGCCTAAAATCCCATGAGATGAATGGAGAAGGGACTGTGGTGTGGCCACTCCCCCAGAGGGTAATTTCTAACTTTCCCTCTCTTGGTCTCTCCCTGGAGAACACATGTGTCCATATGGCAAAAATCTTTAAAAAAAAAAAAAAAAAAAAAAAAAAAAGTGCTGAGGCATAGGACAAAGTTACATGTAACCTGAAGGGAAGGGAAGAAAGAGGGCCCAGCCACTCTTTGGGCAAGGCTTGTCCTGGGGTGAGTCCTGAGACGCTCGCTTCTGCTGCAACGTAACATGTCAAATTTAATATTGGTGAAGCAAGAGGCCTACATGACCTCACCACACAGACTCCGCAGTCCCTTCCGAATGGACGTGCACCAAGGATGACGGAGACGGCAACAGATGGAAGTGCAGACGGGCACAGCCTCTCAACTGAACCCTGGGACTGAAACTTTAAAACTGCTTTTGGAGAAAAACCAACAAAATGTGTGACCTTCAATATGCAGAGCAGAAAGAGTGCTTTTTAAATCTAGAACGAGCACAGAAGGATTCTGTCTCCTGGAAGTGAGTGTTTTACAAAATGATCAACTTTATAACCACATGGGTAATATTGCAAAACCTCGCTTTTAAGGATATGCCAGAAAACTAAACTAGGAAAAAAAGAAAAAGAAAAAGAAAAAAGAGCAGACCAATGTTATCCTTTCCTCTACAAACTGCCCTCCCATTGCCACACTCTGCAGTGTGACAAAGGTAATCACTCAGATGACTCGAGTTGGACACTGTAGTCTAGCCACACGAAGCAGTGGAACCGTCTTGAACAGCAAACTGTGCTGCAAAGACTTCCTGGCCTTGTGGAGATGCCTGGGAAGCAGAGCATTCTCGGGCCACAGTGGACTCGCGGCTAGAAGCCCCAGGAGGAGATCTGAATTTAACAGGACCCTGCTTACCGTATAGCTCAGCAAATCCGTTCATAGGAACTCGCGACGTCCCTGTGACAAACTGCAGTAACCGGATGCGCTTCTCGGCGTCCATCAACAGCACAGCCTATGAAGAGAAGCAAAGAGTCATGACACCCCTCACGTGGCAGGTGGCACCAGCAGCAGGCATGTGGGTGGGCAGGCTCACTGAATCTTATGTTGATGGCATGTCAGACCTAGAGAGTTCTTTCTAGAAACTGAGTAGTAGTAGTTGTTTTTTTTAATGGCTACCTCAACACTCGCTTCTCCCATCTCAGACTGATGACAATGTCTCCTTCTTCTTCTGCCAATGGCCCAAAATAAATGACATAAAAAGCGAACTCTCTGCTGGCGCTGAACTCATCTTTCTGTGGCTTGCCAGTTCCTCCTCAGCCAATTACAAATACAGTGTCCGAGGCCACAACAAGAGTGAAGCCAGGTTACAGATGGGCTCTATGTTGTTGACAAGTTCCCTAAGGGGAACATTTTATCAAAAGAAAGAAAACCAACCCAGAGGCAAAGCTAGGCCTCTCAAACAACCTGTCTGTAAGTATTTGAATGATTACAGAATCATGCTGGGCTTTAACCTGTAGATACTTGAAATGTAAAGAAGTAGGCCAAATCGAAGCTGAGATTTAGACTAGGATTTGAAGATGCTGCCTTTTATCTCTCTGTATTTTATTGGCACTTGAAATATTATGTCTGAGTAATGACAGTCATTTAGAAATTAATGACTATTATTTCTTTCTGGAAGTAATTGGCCCTTTTTTTGAATGTTTCCTTAGTTAGTTTATCATCGCTCCCTTGGACCAACCCTTTCATTTCTATTTCACTTTCCTCCTAAGGTACACAGGATGCAAACACTAGCCCTAAGACAGTAAATTGAGATTAATATGTATCTTTGGTTGAAAGATACAAAGATCAAAATGTTTGTTGGAATTAAAAAACATTTTTGAGGGACCAGCAGTTACCATAGTGGCTATGTCGCTGGACTCCCATGCGGTCGACTGCGGTTCAAATCCTGGACCCAGTGGCTTAAACTCACGCCAGGCATGTGTGCATGTGTGCCCAAGATCCCGAGAGGAGAATGGAGGAGAAGGGATTGCGTCATGGCCATCCCCCCTGGGGGGGTGATTTCTCACTTTCTGTCTCTCTGTCTCTGTCTTTCTGGTGAGCACATGCGCACTATAGCAAAAACTTCTCCAAAACAAAAACAAAACAAAACATTTTTAAGAAATGGATTTCTTAATGGAAAGCAGCATCTTGGAAAAGTCAGGCCCACACACACTTATGCCCTGGAGTGTCCCATTCCCATTCTCATTCAGTCTTCAGGACCAGTTCTAGTCTTTTTTATTTTTTTTTTTTAAAGTTTTTGCTATAGGGCGCGTGCGTTTGCCAGAGTCAGAGCGAGAGGAAGTGAGGAAGTGAGAAATTACTCCTCAGGAGGGATGGCCATGCTACAATTCCTTCTCTTCCTCTCCTCTCATGACTCTGGACATGAACACGTATATGCACGGTGTGACTCTCAAGCCGTTGGGTCTGGGACTTGAACTGGCCATGTGGGATGCAGTGCCAGTACCCCTGAAGCCAGTTACCTCCTACTCAGTAGGGTAGGCTGAGTAGGATGGGCTCCTTGAACAAAAGCTGCCTAAACAAGATGGCCAAGAAAGGATAGCGAGTTTTCATAGGAGCAAACTTACTCAAGCCTAGCCCACCAAAGTTACAGAAAGACAACAGCTGGGCCACTCACTCCCGTTGCCTCCCCGTCTCCCTCTCAGATACCAGGAGACCCCTTCAGCACCAGTCCTACAGAAAGACCATTTGAAGGGCCTTATGGAGCCCTCTTTCTTGACCCAGGTGAGAAGTTGAAGGACAGGGCCCAGGCCCCAGAGTTACCTTCCAGAACCACTGGATGACAGGGTGATTTGGACAGTAGCCGTTCTTGTAAATAGAATGCTGCCGCCAGTCGTTCACGTCCACGTCACCGAGGCCACACATCAGCAGCTGTGAGGGACATGAGCCCACATACACGAGTCAGGATGTGAAAGTGAGGAAGTCACATGGGGAGAAGTTACCTCTCCTCTATGTCAGCATTCTGTCATCGCAAAGAGAGTGACCTAGCAGTTCACGAAGCCAAACGAGGGCGGACGTACGTTCCTAACCTGAGCTGCCACAGAGGTCACAGAGACAGCAAAGACAATGAGGAGAACGGAACTCTAACCTCTGTACAGGGCCATGATACTTCAAATGGGAAATAAACGCCACACTGATCACCGTCCCCACCCTTCTCATCCTCAGCACAGCGCTCCTGGGTGTTTCTGACACTGCATCGGCCACTTCCCCTCCAGAGAGGGGGTTTGTCTGAATATCTGAAAACCACTCCTGATCCACAAAGGAATCAATGCTTGTGACAGCGAGAAATCACCTCTCCCAGATCAATCAATTTGGGTGACGACGAATCACTGTCCAGAGGTCTGGGGACTGTGGCATGTCTGGAGGCAGTAACTGGTTCTCTGCCTGTCACTCAGTCTAAGGTTTGCTTTTCTGACACTGTAACCCTCCAACAGAGAAGGTTTCCTGTGGATAAATGAATATGCTATTCCTGCAGCGGTATTCGAAGAGATGAAAAGGCAACTGAACTAGAACAACCTGGTTCCTGACCTGACTATGCTAAACCCTTGCTGGGCAAACCTGTGAGGTCATTAACTCTTGCCTCAGTTTCTCACCTTTCAAATGGAAGGCTTGCAGGACCAGCAGGTGGCATGGTAGTTAAGGGTGCTGGACTCCCACATGGCTGACCACAGTTTTGAGTCCTAGACCTGGCAGCTTGCTCTCTCACTTCCTTCCTCGCTCTCTCTCTCTCACTCTGGCCCTCTCTAGTCAAATTAAAATAAAGATAAATAAAACAATTCTTTAAAAAAAAAATGAAAGGCTTGCACTATGTGATTTCTATGACATCGTCTATCTTGAAGTTCCCCTTGTTGGATAAAAGTACAGGAAGCAGCCTATGATAAAGGCTTTTTTTGGACGTGGCTTGGACAATGGCTGAGTCTATTCAACAGCCTGTTAACAGACACAACCTTCCTTGAACTTCTTTCAACAAAACAAAGGGTGAGATACCCCTTTGGATTTTCAACTGCTATCTCCAATCTACGCCAATATCAAGAAGCTAAAATAGATGACCATTAAGCCACCTACGGCTTCGAGACCTTGTTTTTCTGTACTCCACATACACCACTTCAAGTTCAATGTAAGACATCCATCCCACTGCTCACAGCCACCTGTGGTCAAGGCCACCAATATGGCTGCCATGGTGGGGTTGGCGAGGCAACACGTGACACAGGGTCAGCGTGGCCTGGCGAACAGGCTGCTGAGCTCAGAGGACTGCTAGAAATCCTGTCAGCACTTGAGGTGGTGATTTTCCTCATCTGGTGCACAGGGCCACAAACCTGGCCCAGCTCTGCAGGCCTCAGCTTCCCTGGTGGACCCAGAATCACCGTCTCATGGGTAAGCACAGATTTACTCTTCCTTACTCCCACATCAGTGAACGAGCCCAAGGGGCAACCTTCGGAACTCGCCCACCCTGACTCCCCGGACATCACTGATAAGACAACACTAAAACAGCACTTGTAGAAGTAATGCGGGATTCTTTACATAAAATCATGTAGATTGTACAAACCTCCAGCTCGTTTTCATCAAAAATTTTAATCAAATCAATAGGAAGCAGTTCCGTGAATCCCTAAAAAGAAAAAAGAAAAATCACTCTAAATACATTATTCCATGAAAAAAGACCAATTTTAAAGAAAAAACAAAGTTTTAATTAAGCTAGGAAAAATGTATTCGCTACTGGTGATTCACTGGTGACAGTATTAACTAACTACAGTTTCAAAAACACCAGCAGAGTCACAACATGGACGTTTTGGAGAACGGTAGAATCTGGAAGGTTGTGATACTTGAGCAATACGTGAAATCCTCTAATACAGGACACTGCAGGCAGGCAGATTGTGAAAGCATTAATGACACTCGGCTGTGAGTCAGGGTATCCTAAAATGCACAGGCCCCAGATGTGCAAGAACACACTTAAAAATAGTGTGCTGAAGGCCTGAGAAGAAACACGCAGGAAGGCGGCGTGACTGGGCAGAGGCTCTGGGACCGCAACAAACGGTGCCTGGCACCCAGGCCACCACCGAGCAGAGGAGCCATCCAGGCAGACTCTCGCCCACTGGACCTTGCTGCGGCTGACACTGGGTTTCGGAGTGTGGGCCACCTTGGGATGTGCTTCCTGGGGTTTCTTAAACCAATAAAGTGCGAAACTGGCTCCTTGTCAAGCCTGTCTTCACGTTTCATGTCCCAAAGGTGCTGCATTTTTCTGAGTGCTCTGCCTGGGCAAGGGCTTTATTTATTAAACGTGGGTGATGGGGCTAGGAGCAAGCTTAAGGGCACTGCCCAAGGAGACGGGGCACTGGCTCAGAAGAAATCAATGATACGGCCTTGGGGCTTCTTCCTGCGTTACCTTGTAAGTAACCAATACTGCTAACCAATTAGTGGATTTCAAAAGGAATTTCACTTTTGTTCAAAAGGAAAGAATTTTTAGAATGATGAGGCTGGGAGTCTCATAAAAAAGAAAATGTGGGTCTGGGAGGTGTGTGCTTCACTCCTTCATGGATGGACATCGGTACAAGGTGCTGGGTGTGCAGCGAGGACTTGGCTTAAATGACATGCTTTCCATGTACTCGAGTAGGAGAGACTGCCTGGTGGGCAGAAGAGTAAAACAAAACAAAAAACACTGAAGGAGAAGGGCTGCTACAGGAGGGGAGGCCTGACGGGAAACTGCCTTTCTCGGGGGGCGGGGGTGGGGGGGAGCGGGCAGCATCCTCAGACTCCTGGAACCTGCCACTCCACCTTCACTCGGTAAAAAACATCCTCTTTAAAAACAATTAAGGCAAATTTTAAAAAAAGTAAGATAAGCCTGAACACGCTCCACTTTAAAAACATAATTTGGAGGGGTAGCCGAACACTCCTGCCCCAGGGCCAGTCACAAGGTGTGCGCTGTGCAACCGTGGCTTCCCGCAGCGGCCCGCGTCTACCCGTTCTTAGAGTGCAATCAGTCCCACCCAACTGCCCAGAGGTGGCCAATGAGCCTCCACCCAGGACTGAGCTCAGGCAGAGGCAGGGCAGCCAGCTCACCTCCAAGAAGGCGTTCATCTGCTTCTGGACCCTGTTCACGAACCGCCACTGGATGACCAAGCTGAGGAGAAAAGGGACAGCAGTGAGCCTCCTCCATCGTCCCTCACAGCTGCCTCCTGCACAACTGTGACAGCTCTTCCTCAGGCAGGGAAGGAGAGGAGCCCCCACGAGGGCAAAGCAAAAGGGGGCCTACAGCCGGGCCCCTGCTGTAGGCCCTCTGCTTACCCACAGATTCTTTTGAAAACCACTGGGACATCCGTAGAAACTCTAAAACCTCACTGTTCACTGAGGGTTTCAATAGCTGCCTTCCTCCCCCTGCCTCCTGATCAAGCCCTAGAGGAACGAGGCTGCTTTATAAATGCGGCTATGTGGAAAAAAGAGAGGTGGTCACGGGCGGGACCAGCAGATGATGTAATGGTTATGTTGCTTGACTCTCACATGGCCGACAGCAGTTCAAGTCCCAGACCCAAAGGCTTAAAACCCACACCAGGGCGTGTCCAAAATCTTGAAAGGAGAACAGAGAAAAAGAGATTGCGGCATGGCCACCCTCGCCAGGGGGTGATTTCTTGCTTTGTCTCTCTGTCTCTGTCTCTCCAGCTTGTGCACATGCTCTATAGCAAAAATCTCTCTTTAGGAAAAAAAAAAAGAGAAAAGGTCCTGGGTGTGAATTCAGAGTGATGTATACGTAATACGTACACACGCCTGTGCACACGGGTAAATAGGGACATGCATGTGTAAAGAATGCCCAGTACGATGGGCTTTGTTACATGATATTTCATTTTCATGTCCAGTGTACTGACTTTTAGCAATGACACATACATTTTACCAGTGAAATGATTTACACTAATACTGTGATACCCAAATTGGGAGGTGGAGCAGTAGACCCTCTTAAACAACAGAAATTCTATGACACCATTTCCCCTGTGACAGTGTTTGGTGAAGAGCAGGATGTTTCACAAGGCAGATCCACTCTGGCTTTCATTAAAGGTGTCACACTGTCATGGAGAGAGGGGTCTCATGGCCACAGGGCGTCGTGGCCGGCAACGCCATGGCAACAGCCCCCATGGGCCTGCCTATAGCAAAACCACCGCTCAGCTGGGCCAGGCTGTCTCGGCAGAGCACTCCGGCGCCAGGGAGCACAGGTGTCTGGGAGCAGGTGGGCAGTTCACATTTGTTCCAGTGAAGCCAGCTGAACCCTGGCCTGCCCTGGTCCCTGGATTTGAATCCTAAAGGGATTAACTGCAAAGAATGATGCGTGACACACATCACAGATGTCAGGTCCCTCAGACTGCAGACCCCAGTCACCCTGAGCTGCAGTGTTTTAGGTTTTATTTTTAATTTTGCCAGAGGGCACGTGCACTTGTGGTGGGGTGGGAGTGAGAGAGAAAGCATCCCCCAGAGGGGACGACCATGCTGCAGTCCCTTCTCTTCCATTTCTCCTCTCAGGAGTTTGGGCATGCACGCATTCCCAGTGTGTTTTTTTTTAAGCTCCCAGGTCTGGTACATGAACCGCATGGTCGGCCATGTGGGACCCAGCCCCCTTAGTCACCACACCATGGGCTGGGCTGCTGGAGTGTTTTTCAAAACTTATTTCCAGTCTGTGTTTTCACAGGAAGGCAGTGTCGTCTGCTGGGGTGTCATCTACTATGAGGCCGGGACAAGCATGCGGTGAACACGCACAGGGAAGGACGACACCTTGCTTCTGGTTTACGCATTAATAAGCACAACAAGCTTCTCACTCGACAGTGTGAAAACGTCTGCCATGTGACCGTAACTTTCTTTTTCTCAGGGTCTCCAAGTAGAGACGCCAACGCTTTTCATTTTCTCCCTAATGAAGAACGAACTGCAGGATTTTCTTTGCAGATCACATAAAAATATGCCAAGGCTCTTGGCCACTTTTTTGAGTTCAAGACCTTGACCAATTTCAGATGAGGAGAAAAACCAGATCGTTGAAATGGAGCATCGAATGCAAGCAAGGGCTCAGGGCACTGCTGTAACCTACACGATGACAATGAGCAGAAACTAGGACCCAGCACCAGCCACTCTGCACTCGCCTTCTCCCACACCAGGGTGAGGTGAGTGAGGGCGACCTGGACACCCTTGGAATACCCCAGAACTGCACACTGGAAGGGCATACATACAAAGAAAATGTAATGTGCCCCAAATAATGAAAGACCTTTTGTTCCAACTGTTCTAGGCCTGCTAGACTTCCAAAGGGACTTGGTTTAGTTCTACCAACTGAGGCTGAGACTGAGTTAAGAAAACTAAAAGTTATGTTCGCACGTGCTCAATTTCTCCTGACAATTTTCACTACTTCCGTATGTTTTCATTATGGAAAAGGAGAGTGATGAAATATCTTATTGTTGGTGGTTCCTAATTTTACCCCGCTGCTCATCGACACCACGTTCCATTTTGCAATTCGAAATTTTGGGTGAGATATTCGCATACTCTGAAGCAGTACTTGCCACAGTACTCAATGATGTACACTTTTCTCTCTCCTCGGCTCCCTCGCGTGGCAGCTCACTGAAGCCAGGACAGAGGGCCATCTTCCCACCCCACATTCAACCTCCCATTAGCCCAAGCCACAAAGAGACTCCTACATGGACCAGCAGTTAGCGTAATGGCTATGTCGCTGGACTCCCACGTAGTCGACTGCAGTTCGAGACCCGACCCGGTGGCTTAAACTCACGCCGGACACATGTGCGTGCGTGCCCAAGATCCCGAGAGGAGAATGGAGGAGAAAGGATGGCAGCATGGCCATCCCCTCTGGGGGGTGATTTCTCGCTTTCTATCTCTCTGTCTGTCTGGCGAGCGCACGCGCCCTATAGCAAAAACCTCTCCAAAAAAGAAAAAAAAAAAAAAAAAAAAAAGAGACTCTTACAGCTGAACACTCCAATAAACTCACGTCCATAATGAGCTGTTTTGCAAAGGACATCAACTGATTAGACTGTTAAATCTAGTAAAAGAGAAGGTTGTAAATATGTGTATACGTACTCAATATATTCCCTTTTGTTTTCATTTGTCACCATTATTTCTGACCCATTGGGCTTCAAATCCACTTGATACGTCTGTAATTACAAAATAAAACAACAGTCACCATCACAAAGTTATTCTGTATATTATTACCAAGTAATAATGTCTTACTATGGAAAAGAAGATAAGCTAAACGTATTCAGAAGTATTTCCCAGAAAACGGGTTTGGTGTATAAGAGAATGCCTAATGAGGCTTTTAAATTGTTAAGATGTTACGCATTTAAAGATGTGATCATTAAAGGCAAATTATTTTATGGTTATTTATGCATTTTAATTATTCCTCATACATTAGCAATAATGCAGAAGAGCAACATTTGTTCATCTGCTATTCATTTCTCAAGAAATTAATTATGTTTAACAGAGAAGAGAACAGGGTACATCCATAAAGATGATTTACAGAGATCCCAACTCTAAAGCATTTTATAGGTTTTTGAAAATTAAATCTTATAGCCATAAAAAAAGGACATATGGAATTTCTTTCAACAAGGCACAACACAGGGACTTAAAAGAAAGCAGCTTACAAAGCCGGGTTGGAGAGATGGATTATCTGCCTTCTTAAGAACCACAGATGCTTATTTCCATCGGGACACATCTCTGCTCATCAGCCCCGACTGCTCTCCCTTTTACAGCCCCCACGATTATAAACAAATAAAGCCGCTCTCCTCTACTGAAACCCAACCTCAGTGTCATATCCTTCTGTATAAAGCAGTAACCAGCCCAGGGGAAGGGAGAGAGAGGCCTGCCATAAAAAATAAATGGTCATGATCATGCTAGAAATTCTGGGGAAAACAAGGTGGAAAAACACCACCCACAACTCCTCTCTCGAAAGGCACATTGACAACTGGTGAGTTCCCTTGTGGTCAGACTCTCCTCCTGCCCCCACACCAGGCTGTAATACAGAGCACACCAAGCCTGGGGGAGAGGCTTTTCCAAAGTGGAGTATACCCACAGGGAGGGACGCAGGTTTCTATCTGTGACAGAACCTTTGCTTTGGCAGGGGTACTCACAGTGAGCCCCTCCCACCCTGCTGCACACCCAGAATACGGAGCCTTTCTGATCCGAATCGCCACATCTTGCTCATAGCCATTCACCTTCTCTGGGTACCCGATTCTTGTTCCTATCCACACCGAGAGAGCTTTTCCAATCCCAACACACTCATCACTACCCATTCTTTACATTTTCTTGTGTGGCTTTTCCCTCTTTAATTGGGAGAGATCTTGTTTCTCCATGAGATGGAACCCCATTTTCTTTTGTAATGGCCAGAACCCTATTTTCTACAAAGACAATTCAACTCTTCTTTTTTTTTTTTTTTTTTTGGAGAGGTTTTCACTATAGGGCACGTGCGCTTGCCAGACAGACAGAGACAGACAGACAGACAGAAAGCGAGAAATCACCCCCCGGGGGGATGGTCATGCCGCAATCCCTTCTCCTCCATTCTCCTCTTGGGATCTTGGGCACGCATGCACATGCGTCTGGCGTGAGTTTAAGCCACAGGGTCTGGGACGCGAACCGCGGTCGACTATGTGGGAGTCCAGCGACACAGCCATTATGCTAACTGCTGGTTCCCAAGACAATTCAACTCTCCATTGTCCCTGTTAGTGCGTTTTCAGTGTTCAAGTCTCCCTCAAATCTGCCCTGTTTCTCCACCCTCTGCCACCCCAAGTCATCCCGCCTCCTCCCGGTGGTTCTCTGCTCCTGCTCTGGACCGGCCCTGTCAATGCCGAGGAGCAAAGTGGAGATGTTTCCCATTCTAAAACATGCCCAGGTGTTAGTGTGTTGGAGGTTGTAGACAGGCTCATTTACACCCTCTGTAGTATTTTTAAATAAGCCCCACCTTGGTTTTTCTCTCTCTCCGTTTATCCTTCCTACAAGCTCACCCGGCTGAGGGTCAGTCGTGGAGTTTTCCTAGCAGACCCACGCTGACCAGGTCATAAACCCAATCCCGTTCTAGGTACTGAGAAGGCTTTCAGTGGCACTCAGCTGGGACGTGCTCTGTCCTGCCGTCCTTCCCCCATGGGCTCTGCTGTTCTCTAGGCAGGGGAAGTGAGTGAGTAACCAAAGTGCCAGCCATGCCCGCTCCTTCCAGAACCCGTCCTTTCCTCTTCATTTGCTTAGGGGCCTCCTTGGGGGCTGTCTGAGAACTGTGATTTCCAGAGACCTCTTGAACGAGAGGATGAACCACAGCCGAGACAGGGAAGGGAGGAGGACGGAGAAGAACTCTGGTGCCTTTAAAAGCAGCACCAGTGGTGGGAAAGAGCAAACGAAGCCTGCGTTGCTGAGGACAGAGGAACACCACGCGGCTGCAGGCTGGGGGGCTAACAGGTCAGGCATTATGGAAGACCACGTGGCATGGCATCGAGCTTCTAATACACAGACCCCTTTTCACAGTAACTTTTCTTGAGAATTTATACTGGGGGGGAATTGCTTAAGTACACAAAATGGGGACTCTAGGATTACCTGAGTCATCTGTTCCAAATATGAATATTCTAGGAGTCTATGCTTATACAGCAAATACCAACACAGCCTAAATCCCTACTAAAAGTGCATGGTTAAAAGCACATGGTGTGGGGGCCAGCAGGTGGCATGGTGGTTAAGGCGCTGGACACTCCTGCATGGCCGACCATGCTTCGAGTCTCAGACCTGGTGGCTTGTTTTCTCACTTTTCTTCTCTCTGTGTGTCTGTCTTTCTCTGGTCAAGTGAAAATAAATGAACGAATAACTAAATAAAATTCAATAAATAATTGAATTAAAAAAATACATGGTGCATCCATACAATGGATTCAGTGTAGCCATTACAATGGTGTATATTGGGATTTACTAATATGGAGAGGTATCTGTGATATATTAAGTTGGAAACTGAATGCATAGCACAGTTCCATTTTGGTAAAAACAAAACAAAACCCTTGTGGGTCAGCAGATAGTGCAGAGGTTAGGGTGGCTGGATCCCACACAGCTTACTGCATTGTTTGAGTCCTGGACCCGGAGGCTTGAAAAACATACCAGGCAGATGGGCATACCCACAATTCTGAGGGAAGGATGGAGAAGAGATTGCAGTGCAGCCATCCCCCACGGAGAGTGATTTCTTACTTTTCTTCTTTCTCTCTTTCTCTGTGTCTCTCTGTCTCTCTCCAGCAAGCACATACAGCACATAGCAAAAACTAAAAAAGGAAAAAAAATATTGTATGTATATGCTTACAGAGCATAATTCAGGAAGACAAAATCTAAAATTTAATCATAATTTTTCTTGAGATAATAGGAATGATAGCTGATTTTTACATATTTTATATGTTTATATATTATCATACTGGCTTTGTTTATTACATATTATTACTTAATATCAGATAAACTAATAAAATTATTTTTGAGAGAAAAACAGAGGATGTGCTATCCATGCTAAATAATGCGGTCATAAGCAATAACTCAATCTGTGGGTAGCCCTCCAGTTTCATGGTTCATTCTGATCATGGCACAAGTGTCCCCACATAGTGGAGAGGGGAGCTCTGAGGGGTGTTTTCAGCCCTGAGCCCCTGTGTTGGGGTAAACCCCCAGATCCAGGCAGTATCTCAGCGAGGAATTCCCATCTTTCTGGGTTTTTCACAAACCACCTTTCAGCGGGAAGCAGTGACCACTGTTCAAAGTGGCCTTTCTAAGCTGGCTGCCAGGAGCTGACTGCAGACTGTGTGTTGTGTTCAGGCCCAGCCAGTACAATCATATATACATATATAAACTATGGCAAAATCAGCTATCATTACTCTTATCTCAAGAAAAATTAGGATTAAATTTTGGATTGTATCTTCCTGAATTATGCTCTGTAAGCACATACATACGGGAATTTTTTCTTTTTTTAGTTTTTCCCGTAGGCCATGTGTGCTTCCTGGAGAGAGACGGAGAGACCTGGAACTTCCAGGTGAAGTCACAGACTCGCTCCCCCCAGGCAGGTGCCATCCTGTCTTTTCTGGGAGCCTGGGTCTCCACAGCAAATGGAGAGCACCGGGTGCAAGGCCGAGGTCGCCCAGCTCCACGGCGGGGCTGTGTCTCCGTTTCTCTAGCAGCCCTCCGTCTGTGCTGGAAACATGTGACTCCTGGAATCCCAGAGTACCCATTTTGTATACTTGACTAATTCCCCCCGGTATAAGTTCTCAAGAGAGGTTACTGTGAAAAGGGATCTGTGTATCAGAAGCCTGATACTGGGACCAGCAGGTGGCATGGCGGTTAAGGACACTGGATTCCCACAAGGCTGACCACGGTATGAGTCCTGGCCCTGGTGGTTTGCTTTCTTTTTTTTTTTTCTTTTTTTGGAGAGGTTTTCGCTATAGGGCGCGTGCGCTTGCCAGATAGAGAGAGACAGAGAGATAGAAAGCGAGAAATCACCCCCCAGGGGGGATGGCCACGCCGCAATCCCTTCTCCTCCATTCTCCTCTCGGGATCTTGGGCACGCATGCACACGCGCCCAGCGTGAGTTTTAAGACACTGGGTCCGGGATGTGAACCGCGGTCGACTATGTGGGAGTCCAGCAACATAGCCATTACGCTAACTGCTGGTCCCCGGTGGCTTGCTTTCTTACTTTCCCTCTTTTTCTCTCTCACTCTGTCCCTCTCTAGTCAAATTAAAATGAATGAAGGAATAAATAGAGTTAAATAAAATAATTCTTTTTTTTTTTTTTTTTTTTTTTTGGAGAGGTTTTCACTATAGGGCACGTGTGCTCGCCAGACAGACAGAGAGACAGAAAGTGAGAAATCACCCCCCAGGGGGGATGGCCACACTGCAATCCCTTCTCCTCCATTCTCCTCTCGGGATCTTGGGCACGCAGGCACACGCGCCCGGCCTGAGTTTTAAGCCACCGGGTCTGGGACGCGAACCACGGTCGACTACGTGGGAGTTCAGCGACATAGCCATTACACTAACTGGTAGTTCCCAATAAAATAATTCTTTAAGTCAAAAATGAAAATATTTATAGGTATATTTTTTATGTGTCTTTGAACAATTTTGTTTTAATTCAACCTTTTTGATTCATGTGGCTAAGCTTTGTATTTGGTAGAGGTCAAGTAAGAGCTCATAATAAAATAATTGTTTAATAAAAAAAAAGTTGGATGCCATGTCAAATGGTCTTCCGTAAGGACTGACTTGCTAACACCCTCACCCCTGCAGCTGCAAGCCTTTCCTCTGTCCTCGGTAAGGCTCGTGTGCTTCCTGTTCTTGCTGGAAGCATTGCTGGACAAGACCTGTCTGCTGACGGACACTCACAATCCCTGTGGGGTCAGCCAGCGCCCTGCAGGGCCCTCCTGTGGACCCCTCCCATTCCACTGTCTCTGCTGTCGTGGCCGGGCCCTCCTCTAGCTACCCATATCTCTCCTGTTGAAGCAGTGTGCAGACAGTCTGAGGCGCTGGCTAGCTTTTGCCCTCCTAATTCAAATGTCCTTAGTGCCCTCCATCTGACAGTTTCCTTGCCCTGGTCTTGGGGAGTTGGGGTGTCTGTCCTCAGGAGCCTCAACCACCTCCAGGCTCTCTGTCTGGGTCTTCCTGGCCCCTGCAGGACCTGCTGCCCCTCAGGAGCTCACTCTCCTCAGTTGCCAGTTTCTGCCTTTTCACTCCCTCCCTTCCCTCAGCCCCACGTTTCTCAACTCTTTTCTGTTTACGGTCACACCCAAAGACGGCTTTGTAGATCACTGCCCTCTGCACCCATGACCCACCTCCCTCCATGAAATGCTGACAAATGGTCACATTTGTATCGTGCACTGTGCCCTTTGGAAGGTCATAGGCCACTGAACTTTACAGGGACTTTAAGAAGAACCAATTTCTGACCCCTTAGGGTGAGCATCTGTTGAGAGAGCAGGCCTTAACTGCTATGCACCTGGCCCTGAGCTTCCTCATGGCTGCCCACTCTTCCTACTCTCTTTCAGCCCAGCTTCTTGGAAGCCCACGCTTCTAGCCCCTCTTTGAAACAACCAGATCAGATGCTGCTCTGTCAGACTTGCAGTGAAGAACTGTTTGGCTCTCACAGGCCCCTCCTCCTGGCAGGCAGAGGGGTGTGCGTGCATGTGTTCACCAGTGCATAGGGGAATGGCTTATTCTTCCTGCTTGGCATGAGGCAGCCTTTTAAATATTGATGCCTCTGCAGTGGAAACCTTCATGTCAGGGCCCAGCAGCTCCAGATCCTCGTGGGCCAGAAAGAAAATGAATCGCAAAATCATGGCAACAGCTGCAGTTCCGCTACACAAAGCAACAGCTACCAAACTTCATGGTCTGATATTTCAAATTGTGAAATGAAAAAAGAGGGCAAAAAACTCAACAAAACAGCTCAAACTGTGTGGGACGGCCAACTGCTCTCCCTTGGATGGCCATTTCGCCCTGGGGCAATGGTGCTTGGTTTGTCCCGTGGAAGAAATGCCTGCGTCTTTGGCACAAGGAAGGCTGCATGTCCTCTTAGAATCAAAGGCAGCACACAGTGAACAGTTCTGCAGAGGCCAAAAGAGGCACGAGCTTCGGACAGGCTCCACTTCCAGTGGCTCCGAGCACCCACCGCCGGTACGGGAACATACGAAGGTAAGCCAAAGGCAGGCACACGGCGGCCGTCACTGCGACGGAGCCGGGTGGGAGACACAGCTAAACGCATAGTCAGACACGCAGCCATCTGAGGGACATGCCACAGGAAAGACATGGAAGGTACTCTGAAGGATAGGGCTCAGGTCAAGGGCCAGCTTCCTTAGGGAAAGGATGTCTGAGCTGAGGAGTGGAAAGGACTATGTCCCCAACAGAAGGAACAGTGCCAGCAAAGGTCCTGAGGCAGGAGGGAACATCGAGAGTTCAAGAAGCCTAGTGGGACCAGATCCAGAAAGCTCCAGTGACAGTTCTGTGGTGCAAAATGGGCCTGGAGGAGAAGCAGGCAGGGCCAGGCCAGGCAGGGTCTTCCTGGATGAATTAGGAATTTGAGTCTATCTCAAGGACAGTGAGAAGCTCCTGAAGGTGAAGAAATGACATTCTGAAAAGAGCTCCCTGCCATTACAGGAGGCCCCCCTGGATATAATGAGACCAGTTCGGGGCCTGGCTGAGAAGATGGTGGCTGGGCCTTGGGTGTTGGAACAGGTAAGGATAACGAAGAGATGTGGGAAACACCCAGGAAGTACAATGCCCAGAGCCAGCTGACAGAATGGATACAGGAAGGAGAGCAATCCATGGCTGCTTCCTTTGCTCTAAATCCCTTCCCAGACTGCGAAGTTGACACGTCAGTTCCCTGCTAACCAGGTTAGCTCTTTGAGAAGGGAAGGCAGTCATTTAACTCTACTGAGTTCTACCCACAAGTCAGGCAAAGAACTCATGGCATTAAATGAGCAGGTTAGAGAGCTGTTCTTAAGGAGTAAGTGGCCTGATAATCAGTATCTTTACTGGAAATCTGCTTCAAAATCCAAACATCCTGTGTTTGGTTTTCATTTATTAGGTGGAAATAGTTAAGCATTTAACTGCAATTAAGGAAGCTTTTCCAGATCCTTTCTTCTAACTCTGGCATTGCTAATAGTTTCCTGACCTGCGTTATTTAGGTTGGTCACTTGGTTTTCTACAAATGGGTAAAGAAAGACACGATTTTATGATGTCTATCACACACTGACTGACCGTCAGTCTTCCTTGAGCCTTCATTTCTACTCTTTCCTTCATACGTTAAAAAGGAAAAGAAGACGGTTCCAGGATGACTACCCATGTGTTATCTCTTAAACACAGCCAGTTAAGACCCTTCAACAGGGACAGAGGTGGCATGGTGTTTAAGGGGCTGGATCCCACATGGCTGATTCCATGGCTTGAGCCCTGGACTCAGTGGCTTAGAAACCATGAGGGGCACCATGTGCAGGAGGGCATGGTGGTGGTACTGATGAGGTCAGAGCAGAAGGGGTGTGGAGAGGAGGAAAAGGTTAGTGCTGGGACCCAGGGTCTTTTAGGAAGTTATCTAGCCCACAGAAGATAAAGAGCTGGTGGTGGGTAGAGGAAATGTAGATGGTGTGACAGCGGGTAGGAGGCCACCAACTAGTATGGGTGCAATGACACAAGCAGCGGGCAGACAGCAGGCGACAAAGGGACTTCTGTGAATGCAAGACCATAGTCTTCAAGGAGACTGAAAATCAAGGCTCAAAAGCTGAGGAAGGAACCAGGGTGAAAGGCATTGTGACTCATAGGCCTCCCCAGAGCTGGAGGTGTGAAGGGTTTGGATCAAATACAATGGGGGACAGAGAGAAAGAGGGTTGGAGATAGATATCCATGAAGTTAGTCCCGGGGGGCTCTAGGTGACCCTAGAAAAAAGGCCCCTCCCCACCCAGCCCATGCAGGAGGGCAAAGCCCATTGTGAGAGTCCAAGGCACAGAGTTCAACACAGAGCACAGAACAAGCGAGGGGTTGAGGACAAAAGATTTTTAATGGATTCGTGATCATCTACCAGGAAGGAAAACACAGATTCCCAAATCCCACCCACTTCTGGGACGCATGGTAGTGACGGGTTTCCTGGCTTGGCTACATGACACGATAACAAGTGATTCTGACATTTATGAGAACATTTCCTAATTTCACACCTTTGTCCCTGGCTGTCACTAATTCCTTTATATCTAGTGGCATCAGCTTCTTTTCTCTGAGATTCTCTGAGATTTCTCTAACCCCAGCGGGCAGGGACCTGATGTGCAACTTCACCAAGACAGCGTAGCCCTGTGACATGGTAGAGACATCGATGCATTCTTGACAGTGAAAGGCACGTCTGACGATCTCGGAAACAGTAAAGAGCACATCTATTTCATTTCCCACAAGGCGACCCGTAAAGCAGGTTCAAAGATCTCATTAATTTCACGGCCACGTAGGTGTGGTCGGAGAGACCGAAGGAACCTTCTGTGAAGGATCAGGTAAAGGGTCAAAAAACAGGTGAGGGGAACCAACAGTTAGCATAATGGCTATGTTGCTGGACTCCCACGTAGTCGACCACGGTTCGCGTCCCGGACCCGGTGGCTTAAAACTCACGCCGGGCGCGTGTGCGTGCGTGCCCAAGATCCTGAGAGGAGAATGGAGGAGAAGGGATTGCGACATTACCATCCCCTCTGGGGGGTGATTTCTCACTTTCTGTTTCTATGTCTCTCTGTCTGGTGAGCACACGCGCCCTATAGCGAAAACCTCTAAAAAAAAAAATAAACAAAACAAAACAAAACAAAACAAAACAAAAAACAGGTGAGGACACCTCTCCCAAAGCATCATTACTCTGAGGAGCAAAAGAGTCAAAGGTTTCAGACTTAAGACAAAGACATTCCACAGGCCCTCAGGACAAAAATCCCAAGCAGGCAACTTGATCTTAGAAATTGCCTTCTACAATTAATCCAGCCTGACTTGGCACTGTGGAGGCAAAACAAAAAGAAATGGCAGAAACCCTTGAGCCCTAGAAGTCAAATAACTTGAGCCTCAGAAGACAGACTTCACCAACAACAGAACCACACAGCAGAGACAAAAGACCGACGCCCCCGACACCATTCACTCTTGGTGTTACTTCATAAACCACCACATTGTTTCTAAATTCTAAAACCAAAGTATGAATGAAACACTCAGATTTGAATTGGCGTTAGATTAGGAGGGGGTGCTAGTTCATGCCCCAGAGGTCTCCTAGAATTCCTTTAACTTTGTCGATTGTGATCAGGGTGGAACTGGGGACCCAGCGTCCCGCCATGACCACAGGTGCAGATAGAAGCCCTGAAAATCAACGCCTACGGCACCTCTGCTTGTTCGAATTCTCCGGCAAAGTTGTGTTTCCACCCGTGAAGAAGATGGCTCTTTGAAAGCCAGAGAAGAGCTGCGAGGCTCACCCACACATACCTGTCCGAAGTTTTCTTCATCTATACAGAACATGAGGTCCAGCTCAGTAGGATCATTTTCTAAGATCCATTTCAAAGAGTTGTAATATTCACTATCCTATAGAAATGGCACAACAATAAAAATTAGGCTTTTATTTTTCAAAATACGAATTTGTTTGACTTCTTTAAATAACGAAGTCCTTTTAAGGTAGCCCAGGCAGAATGTTTAAGAATGACATTACTCTAATTTACCATACATTTCCTGTCCCACTCCAAAGGAACCAGTCCTCTTTCATTCAAAATACGAACAGCTTCGGCTGTAACAGGGGTTGGTGGCTGAGTCCTGCCCTCTGGGAAGCGTAGTGAAGTGACCTATCTGAGAGGTGGCGGGCCCAGCTGTCGCATACTGTCCTGGTCTATTAAATTTACTGTGGAAAGCGCAATAAACTTCCCTGCTTCTGACAGTTTCATCAGAGGTAAAAAGGAAAGGTAGAGAATGTTGTAACTAAAGCTAACGGTTGGAAGTTATGCCCTTTCCTGTGCTTTCATTGCTTTCTGAAGTTAATTTATGCAAAAAAGGGAAGCTTCTCTGTTTTCAGAATACAGAGCAGGAGTCACAGGGCCATCAGCTCCTCTCTCCAGGCAGACCCAGGGTCTCTACTCTGGAGACATTAAAGGCTCTGCAAAGGCAGAAACCAGCATGCACACTGTGTTTAAACACGAGCTGTCAACATGTACCTAAAATTAGACTCTCAGAGACATGTCTGTGCTCCTAGGTTCCTCTTTATACAGCGATAAAAGCATCAAGCACGAGTAAAAGGTGGAAGTGGAGGAAAACTGAGACCGTGGTGCGCACACCAGCCCAGCACGACTGCAACCAGCATCGCCAGCCCCCTCTCCTCCTGTCCCCCAGTGACGAGGACAGAAACACAAGGTCAGTGCTGGTTCGTACCCGGACAGGGCTCATGTAACTATCTGACTGCATGAGACAGTTGATACAGGCTAGGCCGAGGGTCTGCAGCTGCTCCTTGACTCAAGTGAAAGGACATGAAAGGAGCTCTGCAAATACCCCAAATGGACAAACACGCTTCCCCGTGGGTCCGTGCACGTGCTAGCACACAGGCAGACACCCATAGGCTCTGGAGGTAGATGGTAGGGTACAGGAAAATCGAAAGACAGAGGAAACGTTTATTATGAGAATCATGTCGATTTGTTTCTATAGAAAATTCTTTCAATTCGGGGCCAGCAGGTGGCATAGTGGTTAAGGTACTGAACTCCCACATGGCCGACCAGGGTTTGAGTCCCAGACCTGGCAGCTTGGCTTGCTCTCTCTCCCAGCCCCAAGCATCACTTCTTGGAGAACTTCTGGTATACACTTTCCAACTCCCCTGTGTGGTAGAGGTCCTTGCTCTTCCATAACTAGACGACTGTTTGGTATTCCTCCTATTGTTCTGGGCTTTGCCACTGCCATTTTATGAGGCCCCCCCCAACAGGAACAGCTGAAGAATTAAACTGACTGTCTTAGATGGCATACATCAGCTACAGCGAGGGATCGGATGACCTCTGGATTTAACTTGGTCCCACTCGTCCTGGCCCTGTGCTGGGTGAGCAGAGGTGACTGAGACTGGGATGTGTTCACTAAGAACTGTGAGTCGCAGGCATGTGAACACTGACTTGCTCATTACAAAAATTAAGGTGCTCGATTAACTTCTCAAACAATCACATGCCCCTGTCATTCATACTGAACGACACACCCATAAAAATCACCGTGACGACAAACATGGTCTCAAACATGGCATGAGCACCCGCGACGGCTCGTGAGGATGTGCATTTACTCACCACAGATTCCATGTCGTTCAGAGTTATCTGTTTTCCCAACATCATCTTGTAAAAAGGTCTGATGAAGAAACCTAGAACACAGTAGGAGCCGGGTTTAGTTTCAAGTCTCTGATGCTGCTGTGCGCCAGAGCGTTAAATAAAGACCGGCCTGCTCTCAGTCTGAACCAGAAACCAAGACGATCAGGGACTGTCGACGGCAGTCCCTGACTAGGGGACGGGGGTTGGTCAAGGGGAGTGGGAGGAAGGAGGGACAGTGGCTGAACTCCTGGAGACAGTGCAGAAGAGAGGGGTTGAGAAGGCTTTGAGGAGGTGCCAAACTCGGGGAGAGGACACTCAGCAGAGGGGGTCAGAGATTGGTCAGCCAGCAGTTTGCCAGGGTACAAGCACAGGGTGTCCTGGGGAGGACGGGTCAGGGATGGGTCCCAGCAGTGCACATGCCTCATGGGTGCCAGAGTTTGGGCCACTCCCTGAGGCATGGGGCATCACAGGTGCAAGTCCATCTGCATTTTAGCTGCACTGCTTAGCGGCAGAGGGGAGAAGACACAGGGAGGGGACAAGACGAAATGAGAAGACCACTGAGAAGGCTTGTGCAATCTTCAGGGAGGGAGTACCAGCCCCAGGGGGACAATGGCAGTGAGGATGACTCTGCTTCCCTACAGGTGTCTGCAGGGACCTCCACTTCCCGCTTTCCTTTGTCCTAAGGCGAGGCAGCATCTTGGGTCACCTGGACTACCACCCAGAACCTCATGGTGCCTCTTGCACCATCACCCACCAGGCACCAATGTTTTACAGCATAGGCCGAGTCTGCCTGGCTCAGCGTGGACCCAAGTTTGCAGACTCTGAAACACAGTCATCTCCTGATAGCTGGGGGCCTAATTCCGGGACCCCTGGGATCACAAAATCTGTAGATGTTTAGGTTTCTTATCTAAAATGGTATAGTATTTGCATAAAACCTACACACACCCTCTACACATTTTAAATCCTCTCTAGGTTACTTTAATTCCTTTTTTTCTCTTATTTTTGTTATAGGGCAATGTGCTCACCAGAGAGAAACAGAGAGCGAGTGTGCGCATGCGCGTGAAAGAGAGAGAGAGAGAGAGAGAGAGAGAGAGAGAGAGAGAGAGAGAGATGGAGACAGAGAAAGAAAAGGGGGGAGAGGAAAATAAAGTAGCAGGGAGAGAAAGAGAGGAATGTGAGAAATCACTCCCCAAGGGGGATGGCCACACCACAGTTTCTTCTTCTTCAGTCTCCTTTGGGCACACTCACGTGCCAATTTGATTTTCAAGCTGCTGGGTCTGGGACTTGAACCATGCAGTTGGCCATGGGGGATCCAACGCTTTAATCTCCATGCCACCTGCTGGCCCAACTTTAACTCCTAATACTGTATAAATGCTATGTAAATAGCTGTTCTATTACACTATTAAAAGGTTTGTATTATTTTCCCATTGTAACTTCTACTTTATTTTTTTCAAATATTTCTGATTCCCAGTTGGTTGAATCCATGGATATGGAAGGCCAACTGCACTTCAGCATCTGGGGAGGTAAAGGACACAGCTGAGGTGAGCAGGCGTGCGGTGGGTGTTCTGCTGACATTCTCATGTTTAAGACACTGAAGACATGGCGGACCACGCATGAGCACCCTGCAGCTCCTGACTGAGGCTGGGACTGCTCTGGGTGGGACCACCTCTGCAGTCTCCTAGATTCCCCATCAGGACTTGCTTCTACCCCAGCACCATTTCCCCCTCATGGAGCCCTGGCCAGTCCTCACTGCTCTGGAGAGACCAGCCTCTGAATGCTCATGTCCTGCTATGGCCGCTCCAGCTCAAGATGCAGGGAGTCCTGCAGAGCCCCAGCCTCCAGCCACAGCAGCTTCCCGAGTGCTCAGTGTGCTCCCTTCTGCTTGGAAGCTGTCCCTGCGACTCGATGCTCGTTCTCATTTCTTTTCCCCACTATAATTTAAGCTAGCTGAGGTCAGGATCTTATACTTCTCTATATTCTCTTGTAACAACAGTATCTTCAAACTTGATGGAAATAGAATAAATTGATCTTTTTCTTAGAAGGCTGGAATGAATCTGAAGAGGCTGAAATAATCCCAAAGTTGCAAACTGAAATATGGCCATACTATATACATATATAGAAGGAGTTTTGTGTCCTTTTAGTGAGAATCCCAAATAAAGTATTGAAATTCGAGTGTCAAAACTTGCTAGCAATCAAGAGTAAAAATGTATCAAACGGAAAAGTACAGAGGGTGCATCAATTATTTACTGAACAGCCAAGGCTCTACAAACACAATTAAAATAACTCCTCTGAAAATACCTCTGTCAGAGTCAATCTCAAAAAAAAATTTTTTTTAAGGTTTTTGCCATAGGGTGTGAGCACCTGCTAGAGAGAGAGAGACAGTGAGAAGGAAAGTGAGAAATCACTCCCTGGGGAGACGCCATGCCACAATCCCCTTTCGGGATTTCGGGCACTCATGCACATGTGTCCGGTGATTTTTAAGCCTCCAGGTCTGGGACTTGAACAGCAGTTGGTCATGTGGGAGTCTAGTACCTCAACCACTACGCCACCTGCTGGCCCCTGTCTATCTCGAATTTTACTTGCTGTCTTTTATCCTCAATCATTTCACCCCTGAGTTCTTAAAACATATTTTTAGGGACCGGCAGTTGGTATAATGGCTATGTTGCTGGACTCCCATGTAGTCGACTGTGGTTTGAGTCCTGGACCCGGTGGCTTAAACTCATGCCGGGCGCGTGTACGTGTGTGCCCAAGATCCCGAAAGGAGAATGGAGGAGAGGGGATTGTGGCATGGCTATCCCTCCTGGGGGGTGATTTCTCACCTTCTTTCTCTCTGTCTTTGTCTTTCTGGCAAGTACATGTGTCCTATAGCAAAAACCTCTAAAGAAAACCCACATATTTTTAGGAGACTTCACAGTAGTGTAGCAATAACGCAATGCTCTTGAGGCTGGCCCACAGGGGAGGCTTGGGGTTGGGTCTCGAGACCTCCCTGGACAAGCTGGATGTGTGCATGCCTATGACCCCGGGAGGGTTGAAGCAGTGGGTGGACTGTGGTGTGAAGACTCCGCTGAGGTCTCTCTGTCTCTCATTAATGAAATAAATCAATACATAAAAGTTAAGCAAAATCTCTGATTTATTTCCACTCACTCATGACTTCTGTAGTGTTCCTTAATGGCGTTATTTCTGAAGTGATCAGCTCTGATTATAAGCCTACGGAGATAAGACAGTGAGAGGGTCTGACTTCTAACTTCCAGGGAACCTTGATGGTTTTCTGTCATCTATCTGCTCTAAATAATGATGGAAGTATTTTGTGTCATCTGTCTCAGCAGTGGTTGGAGGTTTAAGATCTCAGCTTATAATATTACTTTGAAATTAATTAGTCTCTTCACACTAAAAACAGTAGTAATTTGGGGACAAATGGAATAATTGTAGGCTACTGATGGATTAGATCATTTTAATGAACTTTTCAATTAGCTTTTCCATCTGTCACATCTAGCGCTTATTAAAAAATCCTAGCCTAGAAAACATACAAAATGCATAAATACGAAATGTTCTGAGCTTCACAGTTAGTTTTTTTTTTTTTTTTTTTTTTTTTTTGAGTTTTTTTGCTATAGGGCTCTTGTGCTCTCCAGAAAGACAGAGACAGAGAGACAGAAAACGAGAAATCATCCCCTGGGGGGCATGGCTACGCCACAATCCCTTCTCTTCCATTCTCCTCTCAGGATCTTGGGCACACACACACACACGCACCCGGCGTGAGTTTAAGCTACTGGGTCTGCGCCTCAAACCATGGTCGACTACATGGGAGTCCAGTGATGTAGCCATTATGCTAACTGATGCTGATGGTCCCCACAGTTAGTGTTTTGGTTGTTTTTTGTTTTTGTTTGTTTTTTTTTTTTGGGAGAGGTTTTCGCTATAGGGCGTGTGCGCTCGCCAGACAGACAGACAGAGACACAGAGACAGCGAGAAATCAACCCCCAGGGGGGATGGTCACGCCGCAATCCCTTCTTCTCCGTTCTCCTCTCGGGATCTTGGGCACATACACACACGCGCCCGGCGTGAGTTTTAAGCCACCAGGTCTGGGACGTGAACCATGGTCGACTACGTGGGAGTCCAGCGACATAGCCATTACACTAACTGCTGGTTCCCAATGTTTTTTTTTTTGAGAGATTTTTGCTATTGGGCATGTGGGCTTGCCAGAGATACACAGAGAAACAGAAAGTGAGAAATCACCCCCTGGAGGGACAGCTATGCCCCAATCCCTTCTCCTTCATGTTCATTTTGGGAACTTAAGCACACACTCACACGTGCCCAGTGTGAGTTTCAAGTCGCTGAGTCTGGGACTTGAACCGCAGTTGACTACTGGGAGCTCAGCGACGTAACCATTAAACCATCTGCTGGTCCCCACACTTAAATTATCTAAAAACAAATTTTAACTGTGTGTAGATGCTATCTTCAGTGCTCAAATTGAGAGCAGGAAAATGTATCTCCATTATGGGCAAAACATGAAAATAACTGAATTAGAGAGAGCCCTATGAAATGGTAAGACAGAAAACGGCACTGTACGCTTTTTACTACTCAAGACTTTTAAACAACTTACCATCTAAGAGTTTCCCATGAAATACTGCCAGACCAGCAACTCTCCCAATAAAAGTGAAATAGGAAAGATGATCTTCATTACAGAGGCCTGAATTGGGGTTGATCTGAAGAGTGTAGTTGTCTCTTTTGGGGAGAAAGAGAGAAGAAAAGCTCAATCGTACTTTCGAATTAACCAATTCAAGCATCTGAATTTCCTTTGCCATCTGCTGCTCAACTCTCCCCGTGTACTTGCGAACATTCCAGACCTAGTGGGAAAAGGCGTCATCTAGAGAACGTGACTTACCCTTTCCAGTCCACCCTTTTTTGTGACCAATCACTGAGGCTGCCTGGGCTGACACACCCTACATTGTAAATTTTTTAAAAAGTGCTGATGTTTGACTATTTTGATCTTCAGGAATGTCACTTTCATATGGTTTAGCCAGGGATCTTGGGAAGATGAGAAATCCCACATAATAAAGGGGATGCGTGGAGATTCCCATGATACAAGTACTGTAAGCTCATTCTGCTAAAGGAAGGTTAATTCCTTCACGAGGCTTCGCCTTGGGGATAGCATCTTCTCCATGGGCCCAACTCTTGGTCTCTTTGACCACCACTCTGTCCTGACAAGGCCTCAGGGTGCTTGGCACAGGACATGGTTATCTCCACAATTCAAACCTCAAAATGCTTGGATATATCCCGTAGTTTTTGCCTGGTCTCCCAAACATGAGGATCTGTGGTTTTCAAACTGGGCTCCATAGAGAGTCTCCCAGGAGTTTCTTTGGTAAAAATCTTGCCTCCCTCCCACTTTGATGGTTTTATTTACATTGTGGGCTTTCTTGTGGGATTTACTGGGTCATTGGAAAAGTCATGACATATATTTGTAGAGAAAAACAGAAAAATACATTATGACTTTCTGACCACCCAACGATAACAAGAACAATCAAACAGGGCAATTCTTGTCTAAAGCAGTAGAGAAGTCCTGAGGCTGCCTTCCAAGTGAACCCCTGGAAACAGTGCCCAGCAGGAGACATGGGGAAACCCCTATGCCTGTACAGCCTGGGGCTGGGGTGATGCTAAATGCCTTTCATTCAATGACTGTTCTAACAGGAGTTCAAGTCCAGCCTCAAACTTGGAAGAAATGGCTGGCCTAGTAAGTAGCCAGTGTTTGAAAGCAGGTGAATTTGTCTCACTTCTATGCCTGGCAAGGATGAAATCCTAAGGCAAGGGGAACCAGATTCTTCCCATAGAGAAGAGGGTGTGGTCCCTCATGTGTTTGAACATGGGTCCTCAAAGTCTTCATATTTGCCTTGAAAAAACGTGACTTCAGGGGGCCAGCAGGTGGCATGGTGGTTAAGGTGCTGGATACTCCCATGTGGCCGACCACAGTTCTAGTCCTGGACCTGGTGGCTTGCTTATTTACTTTCCTCCTTCCTCTCTGTCTCTCCCTCTGGTAAAATTAAAATAAATGAATGAATAAATAAAATGTAATGATTCTTTAAAAAAAGAGTATGACTTCAGAAGCTATTCTTGTTCATGAAATAGCTCTTTTTAAATCCTGATGCTGACATATTCTCTTTGCAAATTAATGTAACATGACAAATGAAAATTGCCTCTTGTTCCTTACCATAATTACCCAACACATTTTCAATTTCAATTCCATGAACCCTAGAGATAAGAATCAATTTTAGGTGTTCAGAGTACATGATTTCATTATGTCGAGTCAAAATCTATTCTAGACTTATAAGGGGCAGGAGTGAGAGAGACTGAAATCAACAGCTAGCTCACCGCAAACGAGGAAACATTTATTCTTGCACTAAGTTAAAATCTACTAAGCATAAAGCTGTTTCACTGGGGAAGCACACTATGAAATACTCCATATACTTACGTGGCAGAGTACTCAAAGAGACCATAGTAGGGGTTGAACATCTCTTTAGACAGGAGGAAGAACCATTCTCTGGCCACACCCCCATAGTCAAGACCTTTCTCGGATTCAAATTCAATCCACAGTCTAGCTTTCAGGACATCTGGTCTCTTCACAGACATGATTCTCCGATAGGATTCTTCGAATATGTTATTTCTGTGGAGTTTCATTTCAAACCTATTTGGAATATCAGCCTACACAAAAGAAAAAGAAAGCACATATTCATATGATAAATACAGTCCTGATTTCCTAATGGAAAAAATAACCAAGGGTAGAAATAACGGCAGGCTTCAAATAAACGAGCCGTGACGGATGGTTCCTACTGAGACACTCTCCTTCGTGGGGTTTTTCTCACATAGACAGGAAGCCTCACTGTGTCATGACGGGGCCCAAGGAGTGGCAGCAGTCACTTGGGCTGAGCGGCCCCTGTGCTACAGATCTGCCTAATAGAGGAAAAGCATCATCTCCCCTCTTACCAACTGCGGCAGGCAACTGTCCACCCACTGACAACTGAAACACAGTCAACTCTATCTACTGCTTCAGTCAAGGAAAGAGACTTTAGTAATCCCCACCTGGCCAAGCTGGGTCTGTTCTGTGTGGCAAGGACTCCAGGCGACAGATACCGTCCATGATGCCTACCGGACCCTGACCTTGTCAAGTCTGGGGAAGGCATCCTAATGTCCATGGTTCACTGACATGAAAATAATGAAGCACTGACTGAGGATATGAGAACTGACTCCTGGGAAGATGAAGGCCAGGGTCAGCCTTGCTATATGAATGGATCCAGGCAGAGGACAGTGCTGTGTAAGTGCCAGAGTGAGACAGGACACCTAGGAAGTCATCGCCTGTGACTGAGGGATGAGCGGATTGTCCTCACAACACACTGGGGGAGCCTGTGTACAGATCAGAGCTGTGAAGGACGGCTAAAAAGTATACTTAGTTGGATCAGGATGTTGGCATTTTTGGGAACAGAGATGATGCCTCCTCCCTAGCAGGTAGGTGCACAGAAAATGACGCATCAGGTAACAGGGTGAGATGGGGATAAAGCATGAGAAACAGGGCTGCTCGGAGCTGGGGCTGACACTCTCCCCTGCCCTCTGGTGCAACAACAGTGCCTGAACAACCTCAGGAGAAGCTGCTAAACTTACACAGGAGAGGGGAAGTTGGCATGTAGAACAGAAGACATGGTAATGTTGAAGAATTTGGGGATCATGTATCAGTAGACAATGTAACATTAATTTTAAAACACTGCCTATAAGAGCTCTACAGGGTTTCTCAATTTTAAACTGCCAGTGAGAATCAAAATCAGAAAACTACACTTGGACCCAGTACTGCCAAGTATTACCATGAAATATTACAAACCTTATTTATATTATAAATGTGAATATTCAAGGTAAAACTATGCTTCTAAATTTAAAGAGAAGGACTTGAACATTTTTCTAACTAGGATCTACTATGACAACCACACGTAATGGCATGGACTTGTCCAGATATTTTTGATGGGGGGTCCTGACTTTTTTCCATAGAAATCATTTCATTGTATGTATTACATAAGAAATGGCCCTTCAGGAGATTTGATATGTAATACTTGGTTCATCTTCACTTACCATTTTTGTTAAAAAGAAAATTCAGATTGAAGATCCAGGTGGATCAAAGTGCAATAAAAAAAGGAAGGTAATATTTTTAGTATACACATAAAGTAACAGACAAGTGTTCTCACTGGAGTAACTTTAGTAACTTACAAATGACTAAAACACAGCATTTTGAAGACATGATTACTCACAGGTTTCTTTAATTTCTTCCTAAAGTAGTCATATTTCTGCTTAAATTCTCTGGAGTAGGGAACAGCCTGGAAGATAAATTTATAAATATATACAATGCAAAAAAAAAAAGTTAAAAACCCCTGAAATTTTATACACACTGAGCCAATGTTCAGAGAACTTCATGAATCATAAATCTTAAACTCTCACTCTTCAGATTAAGCATGGAACATTTATATAATGTCTGCCTAGCACATGGGGAAGTCCTAGAGCTGATTAGGGATAATCAGTATTGAACAGAGCTTTCACCTCTGCAAACAACTAGAAAAGACATCACTTAGGGTATCCCTACAAACGGAACATGCTGCCCACGTGCCTTCTGTTAGAATATGAGCCAGGACATACACTTTTTTCTCCCTGTAGTTAAGAGCTATGGGCTGTGAAACTTTAATGTAGAACACGAAATGACCTGCAGAGCTCTTTCTAACCACGCTTTAAAAATCTCTGTGGGGACATACAATAGGTGGAATAAGCAAGTAAACCAAGACTCTGGTCAAGGGAGATAAAATCAGGAAGATGGCATTCTGGGAAAGTTCTCAGTTTAGGAATCAGCTTGCTATTTAGCAGTTTTCGGTAATTGTTTTAAGTTGCAAATGCCTTCTCTATGAAGTAGAGTGATGGCTCTACAGGTGTGAGTTCAGTACCTACAATCAAAATAGTTGATTGTTATTTGAAAGTTTTGTATCTCTTCAGGCAAAGTAGTAACATTTTTGTGTAGGCATGCAAATAAGCTTCATCTGCTTTGTTGTAAAATAGCTTATAATATCTTAGAGTCAGAGCCCGATTTCAGGCTATTGAAAAAGCTTACCCGCTTTTTACAGAAACAAAAAGGACTGGCTTTTGCACACACAAGGCCAACCTTACACTTTGAGCTACTCATTGCTTTTTAGAGAATGGTATGAAATTTGACACAGAATACTTTTGCTGATAGTAGTTTGGGCTAAGCTAATACAATTCACTGATCCTTAGTAATCTTTAGATGCCAAAGTTTATCCCTTTCACCAGCAAAAGAAGCACTAAAGAACAAAAGCTTCCCTGCTTTAGACGGCTTTAAGGCATGATTACACAAATAGGTATTAAACCCCAACAAAAATAGCTACTCTTACAGAAATTAATTATGTAGCATTTAGCTTCATAATTCAAGAGCAATAAAGGTATCACATTTATATACCCTAACATTCAAAAGCAATTTTCACTGCCTATGCTTGTTCTTAGTTTTGAAGTCAGTCTTCATTTGATTTTCTACTAAACACTACATTTGACTACAGAACCTATCTATTTTGATGAAATCATGCATGCGTTCTAATTCTAGGCAAGGTATACATTTGGTCAGTATCTGGACAACCACCTAAACAGGGGAAAGGATACAGTGTTGGGCCCTTAGCTAATACAACCATCATGGTTTTTTTTTTTTTTTTTTTCCCCCCACTGATAGTACATCCTTTCACAAATTAAGATTTCCATTCTAGTTTATTTATCCCTCATTGGTGGCTCATTGGCTAATTCACTCAACAGATTTTTTTTTTTTTTAATGTCAGAGGGCAGGGCAGGTATGCAAGGTTGAGAGAGAGAGAAAAAAGAGAGAGAGACAGAGAGAGACAGAGACAGAGAGAGAGAGAGAGAGAGAGAGAGAATTCCCTAACAGAGTTCAGTCATGCTGCAATCCTTTTTCTCTAACCCATCAGGATCCTGGACATGCGTGCACAGCCCTGGGATGTTTTTCAAAATGCTGGGGCTGGGGCTTGAACCCTGGATGGCGACATGGTATCTGCCTTCCTCTGCATGGCACTCAGCTGCTTTGCTCTAGGGTTGGCCCATCAACAGATATTTCTTGAGCACCTACTCTGAGTAAGGCATTTTAAGTGCTAAGGAAATGACAGTACACAGGGCACAGCTGTCTTCCCTGGTTTGTTCCCTCTTGGAATTTACAGGCTACTGGGAACAACAGGCAATATGAAATACATGAATAAATGGTGGTAGAGGCTATGAGTGGGAAATCAGTGCTAAGAGTTCCTGGGAGTTACTTTGTATGAGGTTTTCAGGGAAGGCAGCTGGGAGGAAGAACATCAGGGTAGAAACCAGAGTCACAGGATAGAACCACTACAGGAGCAGAGAGCACCAAACATTGAGGAGGGAACGCACCTGGCTGACTGGCACGTATAGCTATGACTGGCTGTGCTCGAGGCGAATTAAACTGACAGAGGTTTCCTTTCTCTCATGCCAGCTGTAGAGGACCTGACTTCCAGGGCAGACTCCATCCGCAGTGAGTTCTGGGACATAGCCTCTCCTCTGAGTAACTGGTTCACAGTCAAGGAGAAGGATTTGACTATCTAAACTTCAAGGCTCTTCCATTTCCAAAGCCTTCAATACTCAGCAAATTATTTTTTGTTTGCATCCCCCAAATATTAAAAGAAAACCTCAAGTATTCATTCTTGTACGAGCAAGCTCAGTTGTCTTAAAAGACAAATTTCCTCAAGGAACAGACTTCCAAATGTTGACCCCCTCCCCCAGCCTGTGATGTCTACTGTCCTGCCTGCCTTGCAACCAGGTAAGTATTGACTTGGTGTGGGTGGAAACAGATGCAGAGAGATTTCTGGTCTTTCTTCTGGGAGATGATGCATGAAAGGTGAAAAATCCTCCTCCTCCTATGCTTATTATCTTTTCTCTCTAGAAGTATTGTAGTTCTCTTGATAGAACAAGAGAAGTTTTTAATTCTGTTGAAAAGATCCCAATAGAACGCCAAGACAAAGGCATCTATACAAAGCAGCTTCTGAAGGGAACTGCATGTACATTTCTTGTATTGAACAGATTACATTATTTCTTCTCTCTCAAAAATCTGGCATTTCCTTTCTGCACATGCAATGTAACATGTACAATCAATCTTTTTGAAAAAGTAAATGTTTGTTGATAACAGTTCTTTTGTTCTGGATTCAGCATACTTTCTTCTTTGCACAGAAAGAAAACCCGCCATGCTGGGTAAGGTGCTCTACACGTCTTTGCATTGCTATCTTCTGGGAGACACTGGTGCTCCCTGGGAGAGGGGCTCACACCTGATGTGGCAACAGCAGTGACCCCGTGGGGTCTGGTCCTCATTCTGACACTTGTAGAGATACAGTTAGCTTCTGAGCTTCTGACAAATTGGGAGTAATCACATCTGTTCTGCCTTCCTGAAGGGATTGTGGGTGTTTCAAATCCACCCATTATAGAGTTCTTGTTAAAGTACAAAGCACTGCACAAACATGAGCCAGTACTCAACTTTTTGCTATAGGGTGCGTGCACTCACCAGAGAGACAGAGAGAGACAAAGAGATAGAAAGTGAGAAATCACCCCCCCGGGGGGGGGGGGGGATAGCCACACTTCAATCGCTTCTCCCCCACTGTCCTCTCAGGATCTTGGGCATTCAAGCCCAACATGTTTTAAGCCACTGGGTTTGGGACTTGAAACCACAGCTGACTATGTGGGAGTCCAGTGACGTAACCATTATGCCATCTGCTAGCCCCCTCCATTTTTTTTTTTTTTATTATAGCAGTGTGCAGACAGCACAATGGGGACAGAAGGAGCACACTGACTTACACTCACGCTGCACCCTGAGCTGCCTCCAAAGGGGCCCCCTTTCACTAAAATATGTAGAAATGCTCAGCCAACTTAGAAGTTCACATTCCAAAAACTTGAGGACAAAGTAAAAATACCAGGTACCAGATAAGCACAAAGATGCAAAATTAAAGAAATGAGGGGACAGTGGACCTAGACACAGGTGCTCAGGTTTGGGTTTTAATCCTCCCATGGGGACACAAACTTGGTCTCTTGTCTGCATGACTAGGGGCCAGAACAGAGTCTGGCTACAATCTAATATCCAAAAAGGGGACAAGAAAACTACGTGAAGGCCCAGGGAAGCTGCGAAAAAGGTCACTTTCTGCATAAGGGCATATATGGGAAAGCATCAAAAAACAAACAGTTCTGAAATAAATCCATACTCCAAGCCTATACTACAATGAGCTCTACAATGATGCCAACTGGGGATGCCCGAACCCGAAGTTAACAGAAAACAGAGATCAGGATTTATAAAAGCCCAACAGGAAAAGAATGCAGATGAGTTCACTTATTCATAAACACAAAATTATAAACTGAACTAGACAATAAGCTAGCACTGAGGACAGTCTCAAACGCCCTAGGACCAGCGATAACACATAAACTGAAAAAGACTATAAAATGTATTTTAAAAATGAAAGATGCAAAAGAATAAACAAATAATAAGAAGAAAGAATAACTAAAAAGACAAAACAAATTTTGAAAAACCAAAAAGAGCTTTGAGCAATTAAATATAGTCCCTGAAATAACAGACTCAGTGAATGGAAGGGAAGGTAGATTTTAAAACAACTTAAGAAATAATGAACTGGAAGTGCATACACACACACATAGAGACCCAGAGAGAGAATATGAACATTAAGAGATAAGGAAGATAATATAAAAGTGAATCAAATGTCCAATAAGAGTTATAAACAGAGAATCAGCGAGAATAAGAAATAGGTCATATGAAGAAATAATAGCTAAGAATTTTCCAGAACAGAGGAAAGATACTATCTCCACACTGAAGAATCCTGAGTCTAAACAAAGATAAACAAAGAGAAATTTACACAGAGCTATGTGATAGTGAAACTGCTAAATATCAGTGACAGAAGCATTCAAAATCACCACAGGGAAAGATTTACGCACACAGAAATTACCATTATATAGACTAACAGCGATCTTATCTCCAGTTATGGAGGCCAGAAGACATGTAAGAGTACTTTCAGAGTCCTGAAGGAAAAGAACCAAGAAGCCCATAATCAGCTGAACTTCTTTAATGGAAAAATCAAACAGGACAATCTGAGTCAAAGACAGGAAGACGTGATGGCTCTCGGACTCACTGAAACTGCTGCTGGGATGAGGCTGAAAACTCGAGGGGACACCAGATCTGCAGGTTGTACCCCCCCCAGATGCTCATGTGGTAGGCTGTGGTAAGATATGAAACTTATGAAAACTGCCTTTCCAGTAAGTCCCCAGTGGATACTGAAGTTGTTGGTCAGCAGATCACACACTGGAAACTGTGAACTATCATTAAGGAAAACCTGTAAGGGGGCCAGCAGGTGGTATGGTAGTAAAGGGTGCTGGACTCTCACATGGCTGACCACAGTTCAAGTCCCGGCTTGCTCGCTTGCGTGCGCTCTCTCTCTCTCTCTCTCTCTCTCTCTCGGGCCAAATAGAAAAAAAAAAAAAAAAAAGATCATAAATAAATATAATAATTCTTAAAAATTAAATAAATGAAAGAATCTGTAAGCCAGGAAAAAAATAACCACGGAAACAAGAACCAAGAGTGGGCAAGGGAATTTGTTTATGTACTGGTAAAAATTACACAAGCGAGATAGCTCCATGGCTCCTGCGATCTAGCCATTTTGGCAGAAAGGAAGATGTCCCACTGATTACTGGGCCTCCAGCATACAAAACCCACATGGTAGGAAGACCCCTTTCAAGTCTCCTGTCTCTGTATCAGACTTTGTCTCTCTCTACCTCTGTCTCTCTCTCTCTGTGTCTTTTTTAAAATTTTTGCTTTTTAGAATTTTTTAAGGTGAGGCATTTTACAGGGCCCTTTGGCCCCTCCTAGCTAGCCCTTTATCTTGTTAATAATCCCCTCTCCTCCTCCCAGAACAGCCCTTCTTCAAGAGACAGACAGCTCCATGGCTCCTGTGATCTAGCCATTTTGCGTGGCGTGCAAGCATGCCACGCGGTTTTCTAATTTTTCAGTTTTATTGAAATTTTTTGAATATTAATTTTTCTTTTTTAGATTTATTTAAAAGTTTTTCTCTTCTTTTTCTCTGTTTCTTGTCTGTTTTTTTTTGCTGTTGTTGGTATTGTTTCCCTCTCTCTGCTTCCTTTTCTGCACACTCCTCGACCCTCAGATTGAACTTCCAAGTTTGGGAAGAAACCGACCATCCACCAGATGACTAGAAATCGCTGCAGGACCACAAGAAATATGGGGAAGCAGGAAAATACCTCTCCCACAAGGGAAACGGATAGCTCCTCTTCATCCACACACAGTTCAATGGAAATCATGGAAATGTCTGATAAAGAATTCAGAACATTCATAATGGCAAAGCTAACAGAGATGGAAGAGGAGAGAGACAAGGAACTGCTGAAAAGGAAGGAGAAAGGAGTTGAAGAGTTCCAGGAGGTGAGGAAATTCATGCAAGATTTAAAAGCGGAATTTCACACTTTACAAAAGAATCAGATGGAACTGTTAGAGATGAAGGCTATAATACAAGAAGTCAAAATCTCCCTTGAAAGTATTAAAAGCAGACTAGATCATACAGAAAATAGAATCTCTAATGTAGAAGAGAAAATGGCTGGCCTAGAAAAATCCACCATGAAGACTGAGAAAATGGCCCAAAAATTTGAGAATAATATGCGAGAAGTACTAGATACAATTAAACGCCCAAACATCCGGATAATAGGCATCCCAGAGGGTGAAGAGACTCATAAGGGCATTGATAATCTATTCCATGAAATCCTGCAAGAAAGCTTTCCAAACCTGGAGAGGCACTCAAAGATTCAGTCCCAAGAAATACAGAGGACCCCAGATAGAATCAACCCAAGAAGATCTTCTCCAAGACACATTATAGCCAGATTGACCAAAATCACAGACAAAGACAAGATACTAAGACTGGCAAGAGAAAAAAGGCAAGTTACCTACAAAGGGTATCCCATCAGACTAACGGCAGACCTCTCATCGGAAACAATGCGAGTGAGGAGAGAATGGGAAAATATATTCCAAGTATTAAGGGAAAAGCAATTTCAACCGAGAATTCTGTACCCAGCAAGGTTATCGTTCATTTGGGAAGAAAAGACACGAACTTTCCCAGATAAACAAAACCTGAAAGAATTTACCAGCACCAGACCAGATCTCCAAGAAGTTCTTAAGGGAGTGCTATGTCAGTAAAATTAAATGCAGACACACAGAAATAAGAGTTCAAAAACTAAGAAAATGGGCAATTTAATTGTAGGGACAAAGTCTGGAGTTGAATATTATATCCCAGAGTTCAATCTGGAAGATCGTACCTCAACAGAAACAGAAGAAAGATTAAGTACATGAGTCTGAACTGATGAAACAGCATTCTGTGACTTGACTAAGATATTGTTGCTTTTCTTCTAAGCTTTGTTGTCCAGTTTTAAAGATTTTTATCCTGTCTTGAGCTGTCAATAGATTCATGTACCTACTATTTGAACAAAATACCAACCTGTTTCTAGGCTTCAAATTTCAAGGAAATATCCTTACCAGTTCAAAACTGCCTTTCTTGAAACCACCAGCTGAACTTGCTATTGAAAGTAGTTAGATTACTTATGATATGGTGTGGTCAACAAAATGTTGGGGGAAAAGGAATTGAAGACAACTGTAGACAGCAGAAATAGTGTAACAAGAGAGTGGAATAGGGCAGAGGGTCAAACATAGGGTAAAAAACATAAATATATGAAAATAGTAATGGAATTTTATGGATGATAACATGCATGATTAAGCCACTATGCAGTTTACTCTAGAGGGGAAACCACATTTAGTATGTTGTGATGATGCTCAGGGAATGAATGCAAATTAAAAAAAAAAATTCAGAGAAAAAAAAATACTAAAATTGTTACCAAAATTGAAAGAAAAAACTGTATTTGATGACCACAGTAAGCTATATAGCCCCAGCTAGGTACTATTTTATAGTATGTTCATTCTACTCCCTGAGGTTTATGCCTAAAGTCAGACATGGGTTCTTGTGTATGTATATATCAGCTGTGCTTGCTATTGCAAATATTTAGACAAATTAAGTTCATTAGCAAATCAATTAAATGGGGGGGGGGGATAGGCATAGAAAGCAATCATGGATACCAGAGACAATGGGAGGAGGGTTGGACAGGGCGGAGGGTTAGGGATAGGGAATCAAGGATAGCAAAAAAAAAAAAAAAAAAAAAAAAAAAGCAAAATATTCAAGACATAAGAAATGAAAAATTGTTTGTTGATAACATGTATGTTGATGTGCTTGATTGAGCCAACAGACAGTGTATTTTGGATGGAAAATTCATTTTGTATACTGTAATGATGTATAGCATATTAATGTTAAAAAAAGAAAAATAAATTAATAAATAAAAAAATAGAAAAAAAAATTACACAAGCATTGACTATTGGGGGAAAAGAAAACTTACTAATGACTATCTGAAAAGTTAAAAGACAAGGTAGTTTAAAAATTCCACCTAACGATGACATGGGAAATGAGAGAGAAGAATGGCCTCCAAATTCTCCCAGGCCCTGGTGTTATTTAGGAGAGCAGTGATTCATTTCAACATTAAGGCAAGAACGTAGCTCAAAAATTGTAATGTGCGCACTGGAAAATAAAAAGGGAAAATACTACTCGCAAGCATGTAGAGAAAACAAAATAAAAAGGATTCTCAATCTAATAGAAGGCAGGAAGAAGGAAAAAACACCCCCAGTTACAGGAGAGAAAAGCTACACCATGCAAACACTAATGAAGAGAGAAAGCAAATATAATTACGTAATCTCAGACAAACAGATGGAGTAACGATCACCATGGAGATTTGACACAACTCTCTTGGCTATATCAAATAGAACAAAAACAAAAAGGGTCTAGATATTCTGAACACCATAGGCTTGACCTCACACACACATAAAAAACCCTAACCAAAGATACCACATACCTTCTTTTTAAACACATAAAGAACAGTTACCAAAAGATGACCAAGCTCCAATGAAGATTCAAATATTTGATTACAAATATCCCCTGGACAATATTCTCTGACCACAATGCAATTAAATTAGAAATTGGTTAGAAATAGATAGGCAAGACCTTCCCACACTCTCAGAAAGCAAAAAGCACATTCTAAACAATTTTTAAGTTAAGAAGAAAAGCTTTGGAAACTGCCAAATACTTGGAAGCAATGACAAATAAGGCCAAATGTTGGCATTCCAGTGATAATGACCTAATCCACGTGTTTCTCTGAAAGAAACATCACTAATACCAATAAAACAGTCACACACTTTTACATTAATAGAAAACAGAAATAGAGATCTTTTTTAGGGTTAAATTTACCCAGATTGATGCTAAACAACTTTAATAATAATAAAGGCTTACACTTGAGTGGAGGTAGAGGATAAATAGCATTACTGAAACAGCTTCAAAATGATTACTTCTTGAATTTATCTTTTTATTTTTTTAATTCTTTAGAGGTTTTTTTTTTTTTTTTTTTTTTTGCCATAGGGTGCAGGTGCTCACGAGAGAGAGAGAGAAAGACAGAGACAGAGAGAGGGAAAGTGAGAAATTACTCTCTAGGGGCAATGACCATGCCACAATCCCTTCACCTCCATTATCTTCTTGGGATTTTGGACATGTACTACGCAGACACACCTGGTGTGATTTTAAGCCACCGTGTCTGGAACACGAATCATAGTAATCCATGTGGGACTCCAGCACCTTAACCACCATGCCACCTGCTGGCCCTCGGAATGTATGTTGTTTTGGAAGATGAAGAAGGTAAAATACTGTTCTAAAATCCAATTGTGACTGTGACTGTATCATAGGAAGGCAGTGCTTTTCAAGCCACAGACAACCTAGGCATTACTGGGCTCTCTGCACGGGAAACAGTACTGAAGCAGCTAACAAAGAAATCCGGCAAATAACTAAAGGGATGCCAGCTATTAAGATACGTTGGCAATACAATTAAAACTTATTTTCTTTATTAATGATGGAATACATGTATGCACACATGATGGGGGAAGAGAGAGGAAGAGAAGGAAGAGGTGAAGATGTTTCACAGGGCCAAGTCACGCTACAATCTCCTTCCTACAACCCACTGGATCTTGGGCTCTCTCATATGCCTGGTGTGTTTCAGGGTGATCGATCACTGGAGATCTGAACTGCGGTCACCACATCGGCTCCAGCTTCTCTTCTCTTACTACTGCCCTGTAGAGCCCACCTTGTAATATCATCTAAGTTTTCAACACACACTCTAGGTTGAATGAGATTAAAGCCATTAAATTAGTACTTTAAATATACCCATTGGTCTCTGAGCTCAGCATTTGACATAACAAACTTTAGTTTGCTTGGCCATTCTTATTTTATTTTTATTTTTGCTATAGGGTACGTGCACTCACCAAGAAGACAGAGAGAGAGAGAGAGAGAGAGAGAGAGAGAGAGAAATTATCCCCCTCCCTGCAAGGTGGAATGGCCACACCATAATCTCTTCTCCTCCAGTTTTTCTGGGATTTTTGGGGCAAATATGCACATGTGGCCAGCATGATTTATGAGCTTTTGGATCTGGGACTTGAACTACACAGTCGGCCATGTGGGATCCGGCACCTTAACCTCTTTGCCAACTGCTGGCTCTGCCTGTCCACTCTTTTAAAGAACTCTGCATTTCAAACTTTGCTGATCCCAGCAGATTCCTGATAATTCCAAATGATCTCCTCATACTCACAACCACTGACAAAATCTGCTTGTGCGCTTCCTGCCAGTGAATGGGGCCCCTTCTACAACTCATCAATGGCTTGTTATACCAAGTGTCTACTGCTGCAGAATGACAGTGGGATTCTTCCTCTTCCGTATACGCACAGCGGGCTGCACTGTTAGGGAGTTAAGCCTACATAGAACAGATGCTTTTTCCATCAGGCATAAATGAGGGCATTATGAGAAAGTTAGTGGGCTGGCAGAGTAAAGCTTCTTAACTTTGTCAGTTCCCGAAGTTAGCTACAAAATCAGCTCAATTCCAGATTTTTAAAGTTGGAAGGGATTTAAAATTTGTTAGCATGCATTTACTACCCTTGGCCTACAGAAATAACACAACTTTACAAACATGGGACCTAGTTTTGCCTCCTATACGAAGGAAGGAAAAAGATATTTAAAAAAAACTGCCAGTGGGCACATGCACTTGGCAGAAAGAGACAGAGAGAGGGAGAAGGAGAAAGTGCCCTCCAGTGGGCCACGGTCATGCTGGAATCCCTTCTCCTCCATTTCTCCAGCGTGTTAGAATTTGGGGCACACGCTGCACCTGCACTCAAAGTGTTTTATTCAAGCCACAGGCCCAGAACTAGAACTATGATAGGCCACGTAGGAACTGGCTCCCTTAAGGGTTACCAGTCTGAGAGAAAATTTTAATTTTAATTTTAATGTACCATTTCATAAAGGAGAAGGAAAAAAGCTTTAATTCTGCTACCATTATCAAACAACATCCTTTTCCTTTATAATAAAAGCCCTCAAGGAAAGGACATGGAGTTGCACCTTCCCTGGAAACTGGAGGAGGTGGAGGAGGAGATGGGAGGAACAGCAAACTACTTAGTAACACCAGTCCCCTGGCATCATGGTAATCAGTAATATACAAGAAATGTATGTTGAACTACAATCAAAGTCTTATACTGAGGAGTCAGAGCTCAAGAATACTGACCGGCCCAGTAATGGCTGGATTCTGCAGTCTTGGGTCTTCCCACTGGGTAATTTTGCTATCTGAAAATGTCAAACAAAAAAAAAAAAAAAAAAGAAAAAGAAAAAATAATCAGCACATTAGTTCATACCCACTCTACGCCAAGATTAGCTTTTTAGCATCTTCAAAAGCTGCCCAGCCCTTGCCCTGTTCCCCACAGGGTAACAGCTTGGCACTCCAGAGTTAGAAGATAACTGACACTCAGTGTGCACCTCCTGAGCACAGTGTTTAGTGACAACCACTCCAACAGAAATGCACAACTGATGTAAAATCATCCAGTCACACTGTTTTTGGCAAGTGATCTGCCAAAATTTCCATTATAAACCCCTGTTCTTTCAAGGATTTATAACTTGATCTTGACTTCTATTTAATTGAAAAGGCATAAAGTCTTAGTTCCCCCAAAGGCTAACACACACACACACTTTTTTCTCATGTCAAATACTTTTTTATTTGCTGGTGGTGTTGAAAAACAGCTTTCAATTAAGAACCCTACATCGAACAAGTGAATAACCCATTACATGCGTCACTCACACGCACACAGAAATCGAAGCAGCCGAGGCAGCCCAACTACTGAGAACTAGATACAACACAGGGAGGTTCTGGAGAAAGGGCTCCCTCTGGCCAAGTTGGCGAGTGGTGTTTTTCTTTTCCCAAATGAGATGATGCAAACAAGACCATCCCATGTACTTCTACCACTTCTTACACAGGTGACGGCACACGACAGCTGCCCTGATCATGTGGGACTTGCACGGTGCATACGTAAAAAGACTTCATGGATTCCTGGATTTGTGCGTGTGCTTGGGTGGGTGGGGGCAGAGGGTGGAGAAGGTTTCACATGAAAATACACAGGGAGGATAGACTGTAAGTCAATGAGTTCCCTGGAGTTTTAGAACATCAAAGTTGGGGGGGGGGGAGGAAAACAATGATTTATTTGAAAAGAACAGGGACCAGCCCATGACATGGTGATTAAGGTGGCTGGATCCCATACGGCTGACAGCATGGTTTGAGTCCTGGACCTGGCGGCTTGAGAAACATGCTGGCTGTGAGCTTGTGCATGCCCAAAATTCTGAGAGGAAGGAGAGATGGAGAAGGGACTGGGACCGTTCCCCATGGGGGCTACATTTTCCCTCCCCCTCTCAACCTCTGTCTCTTTTCAGCAAGTTCACATACCCTCACTTAAAAATTGAGAAAAAAAAAAGAATACTGATTCTGCTTATTTCCTGTGTATTGGTGAGTGGACTGATAAGAATAATGAATTCAGTTTTAATGACTGCACTAGGAATTTCTAAAAGTCTGATATTATTTCAGTGAAAGCAGAAGACAAGTAAAAAAAAGAGGGGAGGGAGGAAGTCAAAGCACAGGATGATTCCAAAATGCTAATTTTGCTTTCATGCGGGTAGAAAAACTACATGAAAAGTCTCAACTGTTTTGGAGAACCCTGATGGAAGCAAAAGGCTCTTTTGGTTTAATATTGGAAACAGAAGATTCTGGAAACTAAAAGTAGCTATTGGGATGGGTAATGAGAAAACAAAACCAAAAAAAGGACATGATACAGCTGAATACAAATAATGTCTTAAATACCAGCTTGGATTATGACCGTTTCAAAGGGATACTGCCATCAGAGCAGAAAATAAAATACTCGCAGCTCATGAGGATCCCAAACCTTCAGACCAGACCTGCACTCCAACTCCACCTCTCACCTCCACACCTGGAGTCCCATGGTTGCCTCAGCTCGACTCTAACAAAACCAAAGCCATAATCACCCAATCCCCCAAACCGTTCAAGTGATCCTGTATTTCCAACTAACAGCATCTCATGCCACTCACCTACTCAATCGGAGACCTGGCCACACCCTCGTCCCTCTCTCTCTGTCTGATAAGGTGCTCACCTTTTCCCTGGATTGTGCTCTGGATTCACAACCATGGTCTTATTCAACCCTGTCCAAGACTGCCTCTATAGCTCTGCCACAAGGATCTTTCTAAAGAGAAAATGTGATTGGGAACCAGCAGTTAGCGTAATGGCTATGTCGCTGGACTCCCACGTAGTCGACCGCGGTTCGCGTCTCGGACCCGGTGGCTTACAACTCACGCCGGGCGCGTGTGCGTGCGTGCCCAAGATCCCAAGAGGAGAATGGAGGAGAAGGGATTGCGGCGTGACCATCCCCCCTGGGGGGTGATTTCTCGCTTTCTGTCTCTATGTCTCTCTCTGTCTGTCTGGCGAGCGCACGCGCCCTATAGCGAAAAAACCTCTCCAAAAAAAAAAAAAAAAAAAAAAAGAGAAAATGTGATCACTACCAGTACCCTCTAGACAGCTCCCCACTGCCTGCAGGATGAATGGGTCTCCACACCTAGCAGGGAACTTCTGACCTGGCTTGAGTGTCATGTGATCTCCCCTGCACACCAGCTCCTTGTAAGTGTGCAGCATGTCTCTGAACATGGCCCAATGGCATGTATTCGTGCATCTACACATCGCCCTGTCCTGGAATCACTTGCCTGGTTCAGCAGGTGAAGTCTGTCTGAGAAGTAACCCATTCTGGAGGGCCCTCTTGTAGCCTCCCTCCGACCCCCTATGCCCAACCACTTCCCAAGCAGGAACAGCTCTTGCTGCTGCTGCTGCTTCTCCTTCCTCCCCTACTATCACACCTGACCTCCCTCCTACTCGATATGGGCCCCTGAAGGACAGGGACTGTGTGTCCTTCATCTCTGCAGCTGCCAGTTAATATGCATCCTGGCATGTAAGAGGAGCTGAATGTGGTAGCTTTATTTCTTTTTTCCTGGCTTGCAAGGGCTGGGGGAGTGGTGAGAAAGCACCCCTCATGGTGGATGGTCACAGTGCAATCCCTTCCCCTCCATTTCTTCCTCCTTTCAGGATTTTGGGCATGCATGCATGTGGATCATGAGTATTTCTCAAGCCACCAGGTCCAGGATTCAAACTGTAGCCAGTGATGTGGGATCCAGTCACCGTATCTGCCAAGCCTCAGGCTGGGCTGGCATATATATATATTTTGAAGTCTATTCATCTATTTCCTCCACGAGCAAGAAAAACAGAGATAGCACTGCCATGTACAATCCAGCCCCATCCTCAGCCAGCCCTGAATTTCGGGCTTGTGTGTCCCCAGCATATTCAGGGAGGTCTCCAGACTTGAACCGGCAAACTTCCCATGTGGAATTGCCTTGCAGTGCTGCATTTTACTACTGTGCCACTGCCTGCCCCCTATATGTTATTATTATTATTATTATTTTTAAATGACTGAATAAATTTGATAGTTAAGACAAAGTCCCTTTAAGACAGTCTTCAGAATCACATGAGTTTCTGTGTGGTTACAACAAAGGTCAATTCTATAGCTAAGTATTGTCAATAAATGAATGTATGGGACCAGCTATCCATTATTCATTCATTTCCTTTACAACTTGTGAGTCTAAACTGACTTATCCTCTTCAAGACATTATAATTTGAATCAAAAGATAAGAAGGAAGTAGAAGAATGATGATGTGGTTTGGATCATATCTACTCCCCAAAGTTTCAAGTTTTAGAATTTGATCTCAGTGGGTGGTGACTGAATGTCCTCCAAAATTCACGTGTTAGAACTTGATGGTATTGTAGCAGTATTGAGTGAAAAGTGAATTCCTTCATGCTGTCCCAGGATGAGGGATAGTGTCATTAGGGTGGGGCCTCTATAATTGAGTTATGGTGGGAATAGAAGCAGAGAGGGTAAGATCTGAATGGCAAAGGGAAAGCCACACGGATACAGATCCCACTCTGATAAAAGTTTGCCTTCTGCTACTCTCTGACGCTTTTGGACTTTCCAATCATTAGAATTGTAAGTTATCAAATGCTCTTTCTTTCTTTCTTTCTTTCTTTCTTTCTTTCTTTCTTTTTTTGAGAGCTTTTTGCTATAGGGCGCGTGCACTCGCCAGACAGAGAGAGACAGAGAAAAAGAAAGCAAGAAATCGCCCTCCAGGGGTGATGGCCATGCCGCAATCCCTTCTCCTCCATTCTCCTCTTGGAATCTTGGGCACACATGCACATGTGTCCAGCATGAGTTTTAAGTCACCGGGTCCGGGACTCGAACCGCAGTCAACTACATGGGAGTCCAGTGACTTAGCCATTATGCTAACTGCTGGTCCCTCAAATGCTATTTCTCTATAACACACCAGGCTCAGGTATTGCTGTTAGTAATGAAAAAACAGACTAAGATAGAAAAACCTAACCTAACTAACAGTTGTGGTTAAGACTGTTGTCAGGAAAGAAAACAGGATTTTATAGAGTCACGGGAATTTTATCTTCTCTTCTAACATTGTATGTAAGGCACCTGCATCCAATTACTCAGCTGCTCCACACATGTGGTCTTTAAGAATGCCATCAATCCTATAAGAGCTAGAGACTCAGTTCAAAATCTTCCCTAAATCTCTTACACCAGGGCCAAGACATAGGGGCTTTTCAATAAATATCAACCAATGAATCAAAGAACCCTATGGTTTGAATGTGTCCCCCAAAATTCATGTGAGAAATTGTATTGAGACAGGATTGAAAGTGTAAAACCTTAATCTGATGATGGGGTTAAGTGGTGGGGATTTGGAGAAGTGATTAGGGTTAGGGCCATTAGGAGGGGCCCCCTGTGATCGACTCCTGCTAGCTTTAAAAGGAGACAAGATGTGTGCTCTCCTATCCTCTTGCCCTCTGCTGCCTTGGGACTCTGCAGGGAGCCCTCACCAGTAAGACCTCCATTACACGCAGCTCCTTGGCTTTTGACCTTCAAAACCATGAGTTAAATAAATCTCTGTTCTTTATAAACCAGCCAGACTCAGGTATTTGTTTTTAACAACAGAAAAGCATCTGGAACAAAAAGTCTAAAGAGAAAATTAGTATTGGGCATTCATTGCTCCTGATGTTAAATCTTTAAGAGAGCTGAATATTGTTAGTCTTGAAAATGTCTAAGCTCTCAAGAAGAATTTATGAAGCAGAAAATAATTAGATAACTGAATTATTTAAAAGACGAGTGTATTCTTGTCTGTAATTCAATACACAGTCACATGTCCCAGCTGTGCTAGGACAGGAGGATTTGGAACCATTCACAAGATGATGGCTTTCACTGTAAAAACGGCATATGGGGGGATGACCTGGGATGACTGGGTTTCCATCCTGAAGGATGGCAAAGCCATCACAATGCTAGAAAACTGGATTTTTATGGGGAAACTATTTAGAGATGCTTCATTCTGGAAGTAAGAAAATTCTTACACATTATCTTTTAGGTAATTAAATTGACTTTGGAATGTACTGGTCAGTTTGATAAAGGCTCTTACAAAGAGAGGTGTATTCTTACTTCTCAGAGCCTGGTTTGGCTACTCTTCACAGGCTGGATTTTAGTGGAAGGGCAAATGAGTTGAACTGTTTCACTATTGTGCATCCCTTTACCACCTTCCATTTCGGTTCCTTGTAAATACATCTTTTTCTAAAATGGTTTTTAGTCACTAATGTGTACTGTACCTGTTTAAGAGAACTTTTCAGTACGGTCATGTGAGGGCAAAATAAACTCTAATCTCCAAAAAAATTACAACAAATATAGTCTTGGTACAGCAACTCAGATCAGCTAGGCTCTGCACGTGGTCAATACCACACCATCCAGCTCCCAGGAGCAAAGAGGAGCTGCCCCATGCCGTTCTGAGCAGGAAGGATGAGACGTCTAGGATGAGCACTGCAGTGACTGGAGGACGGAGGAGGAGAAGGGAGCAGCCCTGGGATCCAACAAGTAGCTCCCCTCCTCTGTCTCCCAAGAAATAGGTCTGGGGGGCGGCTGCTGCTTCTCAAGCCAAGTTCTTTCCATTTTCTAAGACCAATGACAGCAACTTCCTGAGACCCACCCCAACTATCCACAAACTCGACTTTAAGCCACCATTTATTAAGTGTCCACTATATATTATACTAGGTCTATGAATGCCACCTGGGAACTCCCCCGTGATTTCTATTAGTTTTCCCTTCCTTCCTTCCTCCCTCCCTCCCTTCCTTCCTTCTTTCCTTTCTTTCTTTTTAAGAGAGAGATTTTTGCTAGAGGGTGCATGCACTTTCCGAAGACACACAGAAACAGAAAGTGAGAAATCACCCACTGGGAGGATGGCCACACCATAATCCCTTCTCCTCCATTCTCCTCTCAGGATCTTGGGCATGCACACACATGCACCCAGAGTGAGTTTTAAGCCACCAGATCCGGGATTTGACCTATGATTGACTATGTGGGAGTCCAGTGATGTAACCATTCCACCATCTGCTGGTCCTCTTTATTATTTCCAATTATACTAGATTATCCTTTGTAATGGTGTTTTTCTTGGTTTCAGCTCCTTGCAGAATAGTCACAAAGTTGTTTTCAGATTGATCTAATAAGCATCAGATCACTAGCCAGAATACTGTTACGATGGGGTGTGAAATGTTCCCTGTGTGTGAGAGACTAAGACTGTCTTACCAGTTAAGGCCTTATTTTAATGAAATGATCAGTATTAATCATATCTGTTTTTGAAACAGAAATTGCAATGCATAAGAAAACTGAGAAGGAAATTGGTATTTTGTTTTTGTTTTTAGTAGGAAAAAAAGGTGTAACCTCTTTCCTATTTTTGCAAATTCTCTTAAGAGGAGGATTATAAATGATAGTATAGTAAGGAAAAGAGCAGAGCAAGCACTTATGGCAGCAATTTTATATTTATTGTAAAATTCTGGAAACAAGGTAAATCAGAATTTCTTTGCAGCAAAGACAAAAAGCCTATATTCTTGAGTTACATTATTTAAACCAAAGGGGAGCCCACCCTCCTAAGCATACCTAGGACTTCTACTTTTAGTTTCATCTTAAACTGTTGACCTTCTTTGCTTAATAACTAGTCAAATCCTCATACTCAAAAGTGATGCTCCGTCTACAAAGCTCTTGGGACTATAGTAACATCTGGAAGAGGTCCTAAGACTCTGAGGTAGTGACAAGACCTATGTGTATAAGGACTTCTCCCATCCATGGGTTTTTGTTTACTTGTGAAAACATGAAGTGAGACATCTGGTGTAGACTTCCTGTTTATGAACCAAATGAAAACAAAGACCAACATCCCACCAAATCGCACATATGACTCGAACTTTACATCTGTTTTAAGCCTTCTTTTTAATACGCGTTTTCAGAAGGGACATGTAAATCTGATCCCATGAAGAAGAACATGTCACCACAAAAAAACAATCAAAAAACAAAACCAAAAAAAAAACCCCATTGGCTAAAAGCAAACCTGTATTAGTTGGACTTTTAGTTGAAATGAGAAACCACACATTTATTGATAGGCGCTGAAGCAAATGTCTACAGCAAATATACTGCAATTTTTAAAAAAGAACTAAGATATATTAGTGTGCTGGGTGCAGGGAAACATGCTATGAATAGAAAATAAGGTCAGAATGGGCCTCGTGCCCCAAGACCTTTGAAGGCAGTGCTTTAGAAAACTTATATGCTACTTCAAGCACTATTCACACATAGATTTTTGACTAAATCTTCACTTCTAATCTTATTTTCTATTACAAGAGTGTTTATTAAAAGCGCAAAGTCAAGGGATCAACCAAAAATGGTTTTTAAAAATTAAAAAAAAAAAAGTTAATATGTCACAAGATCAAGTTGGGTAAAAGCTTGATGGGCAACTTTAAGGCAAACTCGGGGTGTAGGCACAGTACCGTACGAGGGCACTGAGTCTCTGGTATCATTTTCTCCACATAACACCTGGCTGCCTAGACAGAAAGTGAAATGACAAGGCTTTCACTCTAATATTTGAATAGCCCTCCCCCGCCCTTCACCTGCAATACCTCTATATCCTTAACAGTGCCCACTTACTGTGATCAATATAAAACGTTCGGCCATCCAAGTGAATCCTTTCTTCCCAACCAGGCTAGGATCCAGAGAAGGAGGAAAGAGACAAAAAGAAAAAAAAATATTGCAAACATAACATTAGCTAGCAGTCTCCCAAAATCAAGGGCACAATTTAAAACTATAGGATGCTTTCCTACTCTTCTTTCCTAGGGTACATTTTTACATTAAATAAAAAGAGAAAAGAAAAACGAAGAAAGAAAGAAATATAAACATTTCAAGCTAACTCTTCTAATGACTAGCACATGCTATATCACGTGTTCCACAGTGTCAGATTTGTTCACTGTATGAAGGACAGGAAAATGGGTTGCTATTCAAAAGCTTCAAAGAAAATTTAACCATACCATGGATTAGTTGAGTTGGAAGTTGAAGAGCTCAACTAATTAAATAAACACTGAGTCCTAAAGGGAGAGTTATATAAAGATGTTATTTGTGTTCTCAGGGGCTAAACAATCCCATATTGGCATCTTCTGCTGTATACTTTCAATATTCAAATTCAGGAGCTAAATAGATTTGGATAATTTTTTCAAGATAAGGCTAGTATATCTTCATTGTCTGTACTGTCACTATTTGTTATCTGCACTTTGGGGATGGAACAGTCAAGAGTTTTTCCTCACTCTCTAAACTCACTCTCTGGGTACTTTCCATCTGAACCAAGAACCAAGGAAGATTTAGAGAGTGAGAAGTATTTGTATAACCTAATAAATAAAGATTGAACTCTGACCTTAGTAGCTTCCAATTTTGCTCTAATTGCCATATACCAGGCAACCAAAAGGTTAACAAGAAATTCTCACTTAAAAAATGGTCTTGGACTCTAAATCTTGCCCCCCTATCCTAAATACTTTCTTCTGTTTTTAACTGAAAATGGGTTGTTCAGGAGGGTGTATGGTAAAAGTTTCTTTCACAATCCAGTCTGGAGTAAGAAGCTCAACTCCCACTCAGGCCCCCAAAGAGAACAAACAGGCAAAAATTAGATTTACAAACAGTCATCAACAAGAAAGAGAAAATTTAAAATATTTGTAGCTTAAATGACTTATAGATTACTTTTGTCTTCTTCCCCCACACTATTTTCATTATTTTTGTTCTGATGACTAAATCAGCAATATGGACAGAGCTCACTGGTTGCTAAGTTACAAAAATACATGTGTGCTACTCAGATTGCCACCTGTAGAGAATGTCTCCTGAACATCCTCGTTACAAGGGCTGCCTTCCATTAGTAGCTAGCAGCTCAGATCCTCTTTCACAAGTACTGGGCATATCACATGAACGACAATGTACTATTAGCATTCAGCCAAACAGCTGATTTGGTTAAGGAGCACAGACCAATGGGATTCAACAAGTCTGGAGAAAGACAAGGCCTACAAGACCTCCCCCTCAACACTGGACAGAAAATGCACATTTTTGGACTGTTCAGGTGTCTTCAGTATACTCACAGGAAGAGGGCCAAGGTCATTGGGGTTTAAAGATGCCTTAGACCGCATATGTACTGGAAATTTCAGGCGTGGATCTTCCTGCAAAAAAAAAAAAAAAAGTAAGAGGCAGTAGATGTTGAGAGATTTTCTGTGTGCAGTTACTGGCTCCTTCCCTTCTTGGGTTGAGCACCCTAAGCAATCAGGATGCCTGTGCAAGGAACATGGGAGATTCCATCTTTCTGTTTTGTGTAGATGACTGGCTGACCATTGCTTAGGAGGGTCTACTCTTCCTCCTTGTGCTTGGTGAAAGGAGAGCAAGATGAGTTAAAGAGACAACCATTTTCCCAAAACCTTGAAGGTAATGGGGTAGGAGGGCCTCATGGGAACCAGAGTGGGAGATGTGAATGACCACATGGCCTACCTCACAGAAAAAGAGTGGAGACAATAATTTGTCAAGCTCTCTGTGGATCCGGAGTTCCTGGTTAGGGCTGCTGGCCAAAACGACGGGAATGGCCACTCTACGTGCTTATGTCTGCGGGGCTCCCTCTACTCCTTCCTGAACTAAGTAAGCAGAGCATATGACTCTGGTCTGATAAGTCTTTGAGCTACTCTGGAAAGACCATCTGCTTCACTATCTTACATGATCAATATAATAAATAGAGATGCCCTACTATAAAACTTTACCAAGATTCCTGACCAAGTTCTATAGAATAGGTTCTCATTTATGTCTCAATATTTAAATGTTTATGACAATTTTTTCTTAAGGGATATGCCACGTAAGATACCACAGAGAACCCCGGAGGCGTGTTCTCTGACTTCTTAGGTCTTTGTGATTTACACAGAGTCAAATGTATGATCTTGTAAGTCCCCTGTCAGCAGCTTGGTCATGCAATCTCTGTTTCTGTAGATAAGAAAACTGAGTTTCAGAGAGAATAAGAACATGCCCTAAGGTTATGCATGACCCAGAGGCCAGCAGCTATCTCTGGCTTTCACAGATCCAATTAAAATGCAGTGCAACCTGGAGAAGTTATATCTTTAGATTCAAAAGCTTAGACGACAAATGACAAAACTGAAGCTAATATGCTGTCAATCAAATAGACTAAAGATTAACAGAGAAACCTTTAAGGGATTTAATATTAGCTTCATTCAATTATATTAAAGCTTTTGCTGCTTTCAATTACTAATCGCTTTTCTATTTCACATTTTCCCAGGTCAATAATATCACTGGATCGTAACAAAGTGACAGATTTTCATAAATAAAAAGAATCAAAAGCAATCACCTAAAATCAGCTTTTGTTTTTCTGTAAGCTTTAGCCAACTTTTCCTTGAAGAAATAAATCATATTAGCAGTTTGTGATAAATATTGGCCTTGAACCTAATCTTTCTTAAAAGGATAAGTAAGGCACAAACCAAGTCCAGTATCCTGTAATACACTGGAATGTGTATAGTGTAAATAAATATGCTAAGCAGACTTAGGACTGAGAAAGTGCAATAAGTTGATATCTGGTAAACATTTGTGATTGGCTAACTGCGGACAGAAGGAAAGCTTAAAGCACCAAACTCCATGAGCGCCATCTACTCAAGGCTAACTACACTGTTCAACCAGGCTACCCTACAACCACCAGGGGGCCTCCAGCTCATGACCATGACAATATAGGGAAAGCTGGGCCCCTAGGACACAAAAGAGGGAGGTCCCTTCCTGGATGCTATATTTAGGGCCAGCCATGTTTTAGAAGCACACACAGTGTACTGTGAAAGACAATCAGCCCTTTTGGTAAAAAGCTGGTAATTTTCAAATAGAAGGAACAGATGGAGACCAGCAGGTGGTGTGGTGGTTAAGGCGCTGAACACTCCCACATGGCTGACAACGGTTCGAATACTGGACCTGACGGCTTGCTTTCTCACTTTCCTTCTCTCTCTCTCTCTGGTCAAATTAAATGAATGAATAAATAAAATTAAATAATTCTTTAAAAAAAAAAAAAGGAAGGGGAACCAGCAGTTAGCGTAATGGCTATGTTGCTGGACTCGCACGTAGTCGACCGCGGTTCACGTCCCGGACCCGGTGGCTTAAAACTCACGCCGGGCACATGTGCGTGCGTGCCCAAGATCCCGAGAGGAGAATGGATTGTGGCATGACCATCCCCCCTGGGGGGTGATTTCTTGCTTTCTGCCTCTCTGTCTCTCTCTGTCTGGCGAGCACACGCGCCCTATAGCGAAAACCTCTCCAAGAAAAAAAAAAAAAGAAAAAGAAAAAAAGAAAAAAAAAAAAGGAAGGAACAGAACAGCAGCTAAAATGAATGAAAGAAAAGCGTGGTGGAGGAGGGCTGGAACATGAAGTATGAAATAAACTCAGTGTACCAGGTCTGCCAAATGGCCTTACATGGAAACCCAGACCTCACTAAGGTGAGAGCCAGAGGCCCTAAGGGGTCACATTCTTTTATTATCCAAACAATAATCAAATAATGGCAGCAGCCCAAGGAATTGGGCATCTCCATATCTAACAGCGGCCTGCCCTGCACTAGCTGGGGAGAACTTTAGGGATAATCACACACTGAACAGCTAATAAGATCTTAGATATAACTGTAAATGAGTCAAATATGCAAAACACATCACTTCGCAGCGTTCTGGCTACACTCAGGTGAGGTGTCAAAGTATGTACAACACATACGGTGGTTTTTCCTCTTTTCTCAGTGTAGTAAGGGTACTCTTTTATGAATAATTAACTGCTTCTTTTGATCCAGTTGGAAATGTTTTTAAACAGAATACAAAGATCAGTAACTTTAAAAAATAAGGGGTATTCTTTTTTCCCATCCTGGAAGAGACCAGCAATTCTGTCTAGGTTACAATAAATTTTATTCATTTGAACTTTGGTAGGAGACAATCCTGTAGCTAATCTTTCTTGCTACAGAAATAAGCCAATGCTTTGTCCTGTGAAAGGCATAAATATACTAGCATGCACATGCTTTAAGTTGCTCCCTTAACAGAAGGAATGGCAAGGTGAGGCCTCTTGCAGCTTTCTCAGCCATCTGGAGGCCTCCAGCCTGCACTTCAGTGGGGACAAAGCCATGCTTTTATGTTATTTCTGATGTCGTCAGACTATTCTAAATGGGCTGCCAGCACACTGCCTTCATGATTTGTGGGTATAAGGCTGTGTTTTAGAAATATATTTCAAATGGACGTTTACTCTATAGGTATACACAGGGAAAAGGCTAGTCTGAAAATTTTCACGCCTCTGGTTCATACAAGAATTAACAGGGCCCAGGGTCAGAGCAGAAGGAATGCTATTTTCTTTATTCTCAACCTGTCTTACCAATTCTTTTCCTTTTTTTTATTACAGTGCTCAAACCCGAGAATAACTATGCTGTACTCTCATTTGTTCTCTCTCCTTCAAAACTGTAATAAAGCAGGGCCAGCAGGTGGTATAGTGGTTAAGGCATTGGCCAACTGTGGCTTGAGTACTGAACCTGGAGGCTTGCTTTCTCTCTCTGGTCAAATTAAAAAATAATAGGGACCAGCAGATGCTGTAATGGTTACATCCCTAGACTCCCACATAGTCGACCATGGTTTGAGTTCTGGACCCAGTGGCTTAAAATTCACGCTGGGCACGTGTGCATGTGTGCCCAAGATCCTGAGAGGAGACTAGGGGGAAGGGACTGGAGCATGGCCATCCACCTTGGGGTGGGGGATGATTTTCTGCTTTCTGTCTCCCTGTATGTCTCTGCTGAGAGCATGCACTTTATAGCAAAAATCTCTCTTGGAAAAAGAAATAACAACAACAAATGGAATAATTCTTAACAAGAAATGAAAAAATCTAATAAAGCAAATCCCCAAACTAACTCTAAAGAGATTTGAAGCCGACAATTGCCTTCAGAGTTCTCTTCCCCTCATCCTTTGTCCCAGAAGAGGCAATGACCATGGTGCCCTCAGGTGAACACCCTTTGTCTCTAGGTGATAAGGCAGCTCTGTCAGCACATCTGAGTTTGGTTAAGAAGGGTAGGAATGGTGGAATTTCCAGTTGTTATCTTAAGAATTTTCAACAACAGCAACAGCAGCAGCAGCTGCAACAAGATGCTTATTTTTTAAAAGATAAAAATTTTAAATTAGTAAATGAGTCAATAACAAGTATCTGGGTAAAAAGGGATGACTGGCAATTTAAAGTGGGTTTCATTCAGCAACGATGCAGGCAATAAATAAAGCCCGTGCTATTTAAAATAAGATCTACCCAGTTGCAATTACACTGCAGTTGTGGCGTGAAAGGCTGTGAAAGGTTAGAGGATTTGATTACTAAGCTAGTTCAAATTACTAAAATCATAGCTTACGTTGGCAAGCCACGGTGGCTCCATACACTAATCCATCTACTTTTATAATATTTACCTCCTATTTCTGGAGCTCCAATTTCTGGCTGAGGATTTGAAATTATAGCAGTGCTACCGTAAAGGGGAACCCTAGCAGGACAGCCACGGCTTCTATGTCAACGAGAGAAAATGATTTCAAAACTAATCTCGATTACTGTGTTTTCCCAAGAGTGGCCTGTCTCACTCTCGTGTTGCCCCTAAACCGGTAATACTATCTTCAGACTATGAGGTGAGTCAAACAAACCTACATGTTGTTATACACATTAGAAAGAGTGATCAGTTTACCAAATGAATGTCACTAGATCTTAATGATAAATTCTCTTGGTAGGCAACTTCTTTACTTCAAAATAGGAAGAGCTTTTACAACGGTTCAGTCTTTGGGGTGTCTGGAAGTGTGTGTGGACGGACTATCACTGCAAGAGTAATGACATCTACTAATATTCAGTGGCAGGAGACAAGGATTTATTTCCCATAGTAGTGGGTTGTTGGAAAAGTCACAATGCATTTTCAATGCAAAAACACGTCATGACTTTTATGATGACCCATGGACTGCCCCAAATGCCAAGAACACCCTCTTAAAGAACTGGTATACCATGATCCACGGGATTTTAGAGAAAGCACCTTAAGGGACTGAACTACCATGACCCTAGGGGGAGTAAATTGCAGCCCATGCCACTCTGGTGGAGGCCTCCACGCACAACTGTTGTTAACCAACTGGACAGAGTTGGCATCTATCACGAGAAACAGGAACTTTAAGTGTGTATTCATTGTGGATCGCAGACCAAGAGCGAGAGTCATTGTCAGTCACCAAATTCCATCTGGCTTTCACCGAACATCAGTTCTAAGCTAGCAGCACAGACGACAGGAGGACTGACTTAAACCCTGAGTCCACTCTCACCAGGCAACTGGACAGGGATGGAAGGGGCAGGGAGAAAATGAACTGTGTGCAACATCCCAAGTAGCCAGCAGTGAGAGAACCAATTTCAGCTTAATTACAAGTCTGGAGATTATATGGTAGAAAAATACCAGCTGACTTTTGAAAGAACTATATACTACATCAACAAAGCACCACAGATTCAGCTAAAGAAACGGACAGACAGAGCAATACCCAAAGATGCATATTCACCTCTGACTAATCTCATTTTGCCCAAGTTAAAACAACACATGGATTCTTTCTTGTGCATGGTTGAGGAGTGAATGAAAGAACAGCATGGCTAAAAAGAAAAAAAAATCAATTTTGATAACATCTTAGCCATTAGATTTACAACCAAAGTCACGTAGTACATCTCCTAATCTATGGTTAAAGAAACGAAACTGTAGCATGGGGGGTGTGAAATACTAATCCGAGGTGAACAGTAGAAAGTAAAGCGACAAGTTAAATTAAGGTGGATAATGTCACTAACAATGAAAAAAGAAAAGATGAAGAAAAATTATTTAAAAAAATAATTCCTAATCAAAATTATAGCATGTGATGTGATGCAAAAACATCAAAATCCTAGCACATACAGCGTGCCCTTTGTCCCTAATACTGGGGACTGTTAGAACCAGGGCTCTCCAGGAGTGCTGTGAGAAAGCAGTCGGACCTGAAGCCAATACCCAAGATGGCTACGACCCCATGGCATCCCCTCTCCCCTTACACTTCCCGTCCCGTACGCACAGGAGTCTAGATGCACGCTGAGACAATGACATTCTTCTACAAGAGTTATGAACACTGAGTGAGGAAACAAAGGAATTCACGCCAGACCTCGCGATGAAAACGGAGCCAAATGAAAGCAACAGCCTTACCCAGGTCGTAGTCTTTGTGTTATGGTCAATGAAGAAGGGCCGGCCATTTGGAGCTATCCTCATTTCCCAGCCGGGTGGCAAGAAGCTCTGTGTGACTTTATGTTGTGGTTTGGGGGAGTTGTAAGGTGATGGCTGTGGGGACTGTGGATTGGAAAGGGTATCTTTCACAGCCCGGCGTATGGGCGAATCCTTGGCACCCTAAGGAATAACAATGAGGATTAGAACTCTTAATCACGTGCTATTCCGATGTGTCAAAATGTACCTGGGCATCGTGGAATCCTCCTCTTTGGAAATGGACAGGGGGAAGCTCCTAAAACACCCGATTTTTGCCATACATTTGCTTTTAAATCAATCTAACTTTACATATATATTCTTTCTGTTGGTTTAACTCACAACAATATTGAGTACTTAAAACCACCATCCTTTGGTAGCTACCTACCAAAAAATGGTCCTATAGTTTGTCTTATAGGTGGAGATTTTATAGAGCAGAGAAAAATGTGCCCTTGCTCTTCATGAGCTCACAGTCTAATGAAGAATAGGTTGGCAAATTGTAGCACACAAAAGGAAAAGCCTACATCAATGCAGACAACCATCTGGAATCGCACAGTTGTTAGCCGTGACGCTCATATACTGGAGTTTGGAAGAGATACCATCCGTCCCCACTTATCAGTGTCTTGTCCCAGGGCATGGAGACGCTCACAGCTGTCTCTAAGACACAGTCACGTTTAGGACTTCAAACGCTGGCTCTCTGGCGTCTCTCACTCTGACATTTGTGATGTAAGGGATGGCACTAAAACAACACCAACAGGACAGAGCGCACAAGCGGATGCCCAGCAATGATTTCGAGATGCAAATAGGCACCAGAAACATGTATGCCCATACAATGAGAGCCCCTACAGTCAAAAGAAAAAAAATGATCGAAGCAACAGCTGTGTTTTTGAACTCAATAAAAGCACTGGTATTTGCAGTTCTAATGAGGAAACAGGCAATAAAGAGCAAAACACAAGAAGAATGGCGAAAGTGCCGCAAAGAGAGTGCCACGTCCAGCACAAGTCACCGCGGCCTCAGCCAATGAGAATGGGAATCAGGTGAGAGTCCAGGAATGTTAACCGGGCGAGACAGAGAAGCATGGAGGAGGGCCGCACAGAACACCCTTCACCACCAACACAACGACTACTCAGAGCAGAGGGGGGCTGCAACCAAAGTCAAGGTTAGAAGAGAAGAGAGAATGAGAAGTCACAGGACAGAAGTGACCCCGTAGATGAGGTAGCCTTCTCACCTCCAGTGGGGCAGATAAAGTTACTGTTGGCGAACTGAGGCTACGAGGCCGGCGGATCTGAGGCTCGATTAGATGGTTGTTACTGTTTGTGGCTGATCCGGAGGCACCATCTTCTGCAAGCTATTTCGGAGGCAAAAACAAGTTAGCTTCATCGGAGGAGCTCCCTGTGTGTGTGATTAGGAGTGTGAACCCAAACAACAACACAAACAGCAGTAATAAGAGATCTGGCCTATTTAAAGCATGGAGGAAATAATTAAACATAATAATGGGGGAAAGGACGGGGAAACACATTCAAGGGAAATAAAAATCAATCACGAGCCTGGCATAAAAACTAGCCTCAGAAAAAAGGGGCGGGGAGGGGAGAAGCTAGACACGGCAATAGGCTCTTACTTTGAAAACACATTTGCAAAAAAAGGTATCCGGGGATAGACAGATTTGAGGACTGAATTCTTCCTTAGGCAAGCATTATACTTAAAGTAATGCATTTTCTTTGTGAGAATGCTTTTCTAAAGGTGCGTCCTCCAGAACAATACACAAACACTGGGAACAGGAGGTGGGTCGTGGACGTTTGGCTTCTACGGCCTGCGAGCTTAGGTTGCATGGCGGTCTTCATACCTGCATGATAGGTCGAGTCCAAGTTGTGGTTCGATTGTTATGATTGACATAGTAAGTGCGTCCCTTAGCATCTTTTCTTTCTTCCCAGCCTGAAGGTAGGCCCGGCGTGGTATGTACATAGGCCACTGATGGCTGTTTGTGCAAGAGATCGTTATTATTTAATAACTTGTATTTGCTTTCTGATCACTTTAATCAAGAAATGTATACCCAGAAATTATTTTTTTTTCTAGATAAAGTAACTTCATTCTATTGGTACAGAAAACATTTCAGAGAGTGTCTGAAAACCAGCAACAGACTTTCAATGGCTTCAAATTCAAGATGAACCCTGTACAGCTGTGGGGTTTGAATCCTGACAGAATTCAGTTCTCAGACCCTATAGCCTTAAACGCAGTGTCATTGCTAAGCAGATTATAAGCAAGAGAAAGATACTCTGATCTGCTCTAGTTATTACGTTTTTACCGCCACACCACACAGAGTTTCAAGGTATTTCACACAGGCCAATGGAAGTGTCTATGGGAGAGGCTCTGACTGTTTCTTCCTCAATATAGTGCCACAAGGGTGTTCTTCCAGCTTAGTCCTCAACTCTTCCACCAGTTTAGGACCGATACATTATACCTTTCAGGGAAAGTATGTAAAAACCCAACACGGAGGCCCTTCGGAAGGATATTCACACTCACACAGTGACACATGAGCCCAAGGATCTGTGTGCCCCAGCTCAGGACATCACCCGGCAACCTCAGGTAAAAATCCTAAAGGTGCCTAACACCTGATGCTGGATTTACTCCAGCCCACTGATATAGAGTATGTGTCTTTAAGCTGCAAACAATGCCCAGGCAGTTAGTGGGTTCAGAGACTCGTCCAGTGTAGAGTGACTATATTTGGATTGTCCACATGATTACAAAAGGATTTCTGAGACTCTAGTGCTTGTAAGAAGCAGTGTAAGAAGTGCAGTCTGGATGGAGAAATACTGAATAGTACGGATGTGTCCATGGTCTATGGAGAAAGGGGACGGATGCTGGAGACCGTTCTGTCCCAGAAGTCCTGGAAGCATAGATGCTGTAGGTAAGATCCAGACCCAAGAAAGAGTGCCCTAGGCAGGGAGGGACTCAGAAGTTAAGAAACCAACCATGGCTGCCAAGGATCCTGGGAGAATGTCAAAGAAACAAGAGGCCAAAAGCATTAAACAACCTCTTCTGTGAGGTTACAAAAAGAAGCTGCTGCTTTTTTTGGTTACTCCTTTTTGTAGTTAGGATCTTTTGATACTTAAGCCAGATATTTTAGCAGATACAGTCTTCTAGATATTAGGGCTGAGGTTATAAATTTCCTTTTAATCCGATTAACTCTAGCACATATCCTATTTTTTTCTATCCAACAATGTACCTAGGTGAAGAAAGTCAGTCATAGAGCCTCTTAGGGGACCCCTGGAGTTGGAATGAGAAAAAGCATGAACAAGGAAGGGGCCAGGTAATTTGGGAACTTGTATCTAAAGAGGCTCCATATGTTCTTCATGAGTTTAAGAGTACACTGCAGGGAAAAATAAATTTAATAATTAATCATGAAGCAGCTGATTCAGTGGTTATGTCTAAATAATGTTTACCAGGCCAGGCAAGATTATCAGTAAGTTCTTTCTGCTGAAACTACAGCAGTCTTTTCCTGGACCTTTTTCCAGATAAAGTCCTAATGGCTCCAGAAAGATGATTCTGATACTCTGACTATACAGCATCTTGGAGATTCACAAGAGCAAAATAAACATCAACATACAGACTCAATCGTTTCCTGCATATGAAAGCCAGATAAATTTTATGCAACCACCTCTCTGTGGTATCAGCATTAAAAAGCTAGCTCTAGGCTATTTTTATCCCGACACTAAAAAATCTACTCTCTTGGACTAAGGTAGCAACCCAGGTTGTAACCTAGGTTAGTGGTCAACTGGTACTTTTGGCAAAGTACATGCTAACAAGTTTTGACTTCCTTTTGTTTATAATGACCAAAATTCTTTGGTTAAATGGAATACTAAAAGGCATTCCTTTGTTTTCCCTCTCTCTACTGAGTTACTTTTTAGAGAGAGGCAATTATGGGTTGTCAGAAATCACGATGCATTTTTGTTTTTCTATGCAAAAATGTGTCATGAGATTTTTGACGACCCTATAGCTATGCCCTCAGAAAACGCAGTCCTGGAAAATGTGATCTATTTTTACAGCTACGGCACCCCTGGAAAGGATATTTGCGAGGTGAATGATACACTAAAATAACTTGGATATGTCAGAGATAATCTCAAAACTGAATTCTAAAGCTGTATGAATTCCAGAAAACACACTATTTCATAGATCCACAGTGAACGGGACTAATTGGTTTATGGAAAATTCGTAGTGTAGCAGAGAACATTGAATCTGATCAAAATGTTCATTCTCTTTATTGGGACTTCAACTGACAACCTATAATTTAATTATATGTATGAGACTTGATGTTTTAAAAGTGATTCTTTCCAGCATTCTCCTCAGGCAGCAGGTCTCAGCTTCTGCAGAACACCAGTGAGGTAGCCAGGCTTTCTACTGTTCCATGCACGTGTGCATGTTTCGTACTACCTCAAGAAGCAGGTTAAAAACTACTCATTGGTTTAATTTAACATTTTACAGTTTTGCATCTGTAGACTGAATCTAGTTTCGTGATACTGAACAGCCATCAACTAGAGCTTCACAGAGGTTCTGTTTCTGTCATTAAAACAAACAACTTGATTATTAAACTGGAGAAGTATGACAATGCTTATAAAAATAACCACTGACATCAACCATCACAGATTCTCCAAGACTTGTTCAAAGCCGGCCCTACTGGTCCCTTGGTGTACTTTCAGAACCTTTTCAAAGATCAGAAGGGCCATGCGATCCCTCTTTCCCTGTAGCTCACAGAGGGGGCCCTAGGTGGCATGCTGGAAAGTGACACCAGCACGTATTTATAAGTTGTAAAACCAAAGGGCCGTGGTTTCCCAGGTAAGAATCAGGTCCTGCTCACTGTACTAGAGGAATGAAAGCACTTCCACAGAAAGACAGACACGGCAGGATGGTTACTGCCACACAGCGTGGTAGAGTCAAAAAGGGGCAGCAGGGATACCCTTCGATGTGGGGAAATGACATAAATTGTGGTGTGTTCGTATCCCTGAATGCTGTGTGAATATCAACACGTCCCCGAAAAGTGGCCCTAAGTTAAAAAAATAAAAAATTCAAGCTGTTGAGAAGTACGGATATGCCATCCCACTTTTCTAAGTAAAATAAAACAGCACAATGCGTGTGTGTAAGTCTACACACTGATGTCTACACAGAGAGAAGTGAGCTGGGATGTTCCAGGGCGACTCTGATGGGTGGCAATTCGTTTCCATGTAAGGCGATGTGGAGTGGCATGGAGGAGGGTGTCCAAGAGGAAAGAACTGTGTTTGGACATGGAATTGGAGAGAAGTCAAGGGCGTTCAGGACCAGGGATGTGGAAGAGAAACATTCATGTCAGGGTGGGAGACGGACGGACAGACCCTTTCAAACCTACCTAGGTGTACAGAAAGCAAAACATGAGAGTAGGTGGGGCACTTGGGAAATACTAGTGCCGAGTCTAAATAGCCACAACCAAATCAAACTCATATTTTAATTCATTGATGAGGAGGAGAGAGAGTACAGGCAAGAGGGCAAGACACGGGCAGTCTCCAGAACCCCATGGATCACTCTGTCCTGCCAGGTGACTTTTACCACAGAGCCTGGTATTGCAGTAACTCAGTTGATCCTGTCATTACACATCAGCTATCACAACACTCTTACAGTAAGCACAGGTCATAAGGCCAATAAAAGGCAAAAATAGATGACATGTAAGAAGATGCTCATCAGCATAACAAAATAATAAAATTTGATGAACTGATCGTGTCCCCTCGTGGCTTCATTACTCCCAAGGGAATGACTAGTGCACAACAGGAAATATGAGAGTTCACTTAGGATTCCTGGAAGTTCTAGAGGTTGAGCCTGGCTCACCCCATGTGTGACTGCCATGCAAATCACTGCAGCTCATACCTCGAATTGGGCTGGTGGGCGCTGGCCGCCAATTTGATTTTCCTCTCTACAATGCTGAGCACTGAGTTCTAACAATATAACGGAACTGTTCCTTTAAATCACTGACATGCTCTAGAAAATCAGCAACTGTGGGTATAGGTTCTTCAGAAGTACTAAGTGGGTTCAGGAGATACAACAAGGTGAGACGATACAGAAACATCCTTGGACAGCTATGGCAGCTCACAACATAAACTAGAAGCAAGCCTGTCTTTAGCAAGCAAGTAGAGTAGGCAATTAAAATACAAGTCAAATCGAAGTCACCCACGAACACTATACTATACTCAAAATGAAAAAAAAAAATAGATGTTTGGCTTAGGAGATAGCAATTTTTGAAGACCATTTAGATATCTTAGTTATGTGCCCAGTCCTGGAATTACATGAACACTTGTTCGTTCCTGGGAATGGAGCCCCTGGTAGCAGTGAAAGGGGCTTGTTCATGCTGGACACACAGAATGTCTAACTGTTAAAAATGACGGGGGGGGGGGCAGCTGGTGGCATGGTGGTTAACATGGTTCGAGTTCCAGACTCAGTGGATTGAAAATCACACTGTGTGTGTGTGCATGTCCAAAATCCCCAGAAGAGAATGAAGGAGAAGGGACTGCAGTGTGACCATCACCTTGGGGAGTGATCTTCTCACTTTTTCCTCTCTTTTTCTCTCTTTGGTGAATGCATGCACCCAATGGCAAAATAAATAAATAAATAAATAAATAAATAAATAAATAAAAAATAAATAAAATAGTAAGTGGGGGACGCAAAGGTGAGAAGGCCTTATGCACATCCAGTACAATCTCATGCAATCTTGTGCCATTCTTGCCCGTTCTGTGACTATTTTATTTTAACCAAGTATTCTAATAAAATGCAAAGGTCTGGGACTAGCAGTTAGTGTAATGGCTATGTCGCTGGACTCCCACGTAGTCGACCGCGGTTCGTGTCCCGGACCTGGCGGCTTGAAACTCACGTCGGGCGCGTGTGCGTGCATGCCCAAGATCCCAAGAGGAGAATGGAGGAGGAGGGATTGCGGCATGGCCATCCCCCCTGGGGGGTGATTTCCCGCTTTCTGTCTCTCTGTCTCTCTCTGGCTGTCTGGTGAGCGCACGTGCCCTATAGCAAAAAAACCTCTCCAAAAAAAAAAAAAAAAAAAAAAAAAAGAAAAGAAAAGAAAAAAGCGAAGGTCTATTAGGAGTACAAATACCAAAAGGCGAAAATATATCCTAAATGGTTACACTAAACACACATTGCTATAACTAGTCCTAATAAAATTATCTGTGACTAAAAATCATTCCATTACCTAGGACCTTTGAACGATCCCAAATTGAGAGGATCAAAATAAGAAACCTATGTAGCTTGGTAGTGCAAAAAATGCTGATCTTATTTAAAAAAAACAGAAATAGAGTATATTCAATATGGTACAAAATATTCAAACCTTCCTGCACACTTCCGCATGAATGTCTGATAAGGGGTATCATTACCGTTGGCTCCTCACCACCCGTGACAGTTGATGAACGCGCTCTCCTAGTTGGGGCGCTGGGCTGTTAAATGATAAAGTACATCAGTGAAATGCACTTGGGGGAATGGCCCACTGCGTAGTGATCAGAAATCATGGCTGTGGTAGCACCACGCGAGGCAGGTGGCATGAGATCGGAATCCAAGACATGCTCCCCATCCGCACGAAGCCCAGCAGTCAGTCACTGATGACCAGTAGCAGAAAGCAAGCAGGATAACCCTACCCTGGGAGGCTCAGGCAGCACCCTCCATCTGGGTAAACAATGACGACCTCAAAAAAGTGACATACCATCTTGTGAGAAAAATACAAAGCTGAGCTGTTTTGTCCTGCTAATTAATCCATAATTAGTGGATTCTTACATCTGCCAGACTCAAAACTCAGGGCAGAGGCCACTGGTGATCAGCGAGTTTACAGCACCACAAAATGTAGGAGGAATCATCAGTTTCCAGAAAAAGGGAGCTCTTGGGTAAACACAATTTGACACTGATTTTGAAAAGGAGAGGAAGTGCCATTAAATCATCAACAAAAACCATCATTAGGCGGAGAAGGATCCCACAAGTACACAGCATTTGATTGTTCTGTTTCGGGGGGCCAGAAGCTATCCCAGAAGCGCTATTCTTTTCAAACTTATTACTATAAACCGTTCATTTCATGTTAAGCCATGACTGAACCTGTTATTCTAGCTGCTTATTTGACTCTTCTACTCATTAATTCATTCTTTAAAAATTAAAAAAAAAAAAAAAAAAAAAAAAAAAAAAAACAGGCAAAAATACCTTTTGAAGCCAAAAACGAAACAAAAGTTAAAAAATTCACAATAGGGGGAACCAGCAGTTGGTGTAATGGCTATGTCACTGGACTCCCATGTAGTCGACCGCGGTTCGAGTCCCGGACCCGGTGACTTAAACTCCTGCTGGGCGCGTGTGTATGTGTGCCCAAGATCCCAAGAGGAGAACGGAAGAGAAGGGACTGCAGCATGGCCATCCCTCCTGGGGAGTGATTTCTGGCTTTCTGTCTCTCTGTCTCTCTCTCTGTCTCTCTGGCAAGCATACGCGCCATATAGCAAAAACCTATCCAAAAAGAAAAAAAAAAAGAAAAACACAATAGGGAAGACACTGTGATTTCAAAAACATTAAACACATTTTTCCTTCAAATATGTATGTAATAAAGCTTTGTTCATAAAAATGATGAAATGTTTATGGCAATAAAAAAATTAGCTAAGGTCAAACATGAAACTGAATACATTAAAACATAGTATCTTCACTGCTGAAAGAAGAAATACATTTACGTGAAATTTCTTAATGTTAATGAGTACGTCAAACATTTCCCAGGCAGTCTGGTCTTGTCTTCCAGTTTGAACACTTACAAATATTTATGTTCATGCACACACACATGTTGTACGTATGATGGTATTAAACCCCTACACATCTAAATTTGCTGATTAAAACTATGGAAGAGTGAGGACTAATTATAGTTAATCCTTTGGTCAGTAGGTCTATTTTTAAGAGCAAGAACAGGGCTAGCAGGTGGAGAGGAGGGTAAGACACTGGATCCCACCTGGCTGATTGCATCGTTTGAGTCCCAGACCCAACAGTTTGAAGATCACACTGAGTACGTGTGTGTGTGTGCACACAAAATCCCATGAGGAGATTGGAGATTGGAAAAGGGATTGTATGACATGTCCAAATCCCCTGGGGGGTAATTTCTCACTTTCCTTCTCTATCTCTCTCTCTCTCCCTTTCTCTCTGATGAGCACACGTGCCCTATAGCTAAAAACTTAAAAAAAAAAAAAAAAAAAAAAAAAAGAAGAAGAAGAAAAGAAAAAAATAGGAGAGGGTACAAAAGCTTTGTGGAGTTAAGAGTTTAGGTCATTAGTGGTAGTAAGGGCCAGTGGGTCATCGACTGAGAAGAGTTCTTCCTGTGTGAAGGGATTCAATGAGTTTCAAGCACAGGTCACTGGAGCACAGCTACAGTGACACACCAATTTAAGTAAAAGGAATTATTAATACCAAGTAGTTTCAGACAATAAGTACACAAGAATGGAGATAAATTTGGGTGAAAAAGTGAAAGCAACAAAGTGTCTAGCATTTTAGAGACTTTGGTGGCAATAACAATTTTTGGGGGGTATTAGAAATCCACTCTCCTTGGACAATTTGCTAGGAAATTTTATGTCTCATTTATACTACGTAGACTTGCACAGGAAGAACTCTTACTCAGCAGCCCAGATGATTTTAAATAAAAGCCAAAAAAGCCAACTGATGACTAGAAATTAGTGTGGGTTACCGGTGGTAGGTGGGCCTGTTCAGCAACCGCATCGGTGACGCTGCATGACCTCAACCTTGAGGAAGGCTCTCTCTGCTGCAAGGGAGGAGAAGACAGGAAGCATTAAGAAAATTGTATTCTTAGAAACAAGTTTTGCTAGTATAAAAAATACGTATCACTCAATCCTATTCCCTGCTCCTTGATATTAACAGGCACGTAAATGAAGAAGAGAGCAATCTTTAAACCAAATTATCCTCCATTTTAATTCTTCGTGTTTTGAGCACACTGGGATTTTGATTGGTCCTCATAATGAGCATTCTAGTGGCCCTTTAAGGACAGAAATAAGTTAGCTGTCATGTTTTCTGCTTTGGGATGCAGCTGTGGGTTACTTTAATCTGACAGGGACACAGGAGAGATAGGAAGAAATAGTGACAAATGTCTATTTAGTATTTATTGACTATTACAACTGACAAAGAATTAGTAGGATTCTAAGTCTCATGGAACTCAAACATCATCTTGTCCTACTTTTGAAAGATCAGGCATGTATCATTTTAGCTTCGGTGTGGAGTTCAAGTAAAACTGAACAAGAATGAGGGAAAACAGATTTGAGCACCGACGTGACACCACAAATGGCAAATTTTCAGATTTTGGAGTATTTTGGATTTCAGATTAGGGATACTCAACCTATAACTAGACATACGAACTTAATATTGAGAAAACTATGATTTCTCTCACTTGGTTGGCTAGCAGTGTGTAATTACTGTGGTTTCTGTAGTATTTCTTTTTCTTAATAGGTTTTGAATTTATGACTTCATTGCTTATATTGTTTCCATAGCAAGAGTTTTATCAATTCAAATATTCCATGTAGTCAATCTCTTTTTTCCTGCCCATTTAGTACTGTATTCCACCACTATGGAATTTCCCTTTTTGAAAAATATTCATAGAATTTAATATAAAACCATATTAATCGAGTAATCATGGCAACTCATAGGGTATGGGTCAATAGTGTCTTTTAAAATAAAAACACCGTAACTCAGGGAGCACCCATTTCGAGAGCACTTATTTTATGCAGCCTTCCTATCATTTACAATAGATATGGTCACAACGAGGACTGACCTATCCAGGCTGCTGTTTCTAGCGAAGCATCTACCACCATTTACTACAGTACATCTTCAAGCTCAATTTCCTGAGAAGCACTGAAATTGGCATTTGTTCCTAATTCTACACACATGCAGGAATTCTCTATGGGCTTCTTACTGAAGTTTTATAGTCTCAAACATGGTGGTCTTCAGGACTGATTCCCTTGCTTTTCACTGGGGTTCAGTCCCATGAGAAGCCTTAGAAAGTTATCTTTCCAATGGCTGAGGAACCCAATTCAAGTGCTCAGGGATCTGTACGCTGGAATCCTATCGTGTCTTCTATCACTCACTCAAGGCTTGTTTGGGATGGGCCAGGTAAATACCTTGCCTCTGTATTTGAAATGAGAAAGACAAAGCATGCAGGGTATGACTTCAAATGACTGATAAGGAGGTCCGATGACCTCTGATTCCACCGTAAAATACTACCATTTTGATAAAGGTACTACTTTTATGAACCTCCCAGCTGGGAAAGAAATTTAACCACAAAGTTAAAGCTATTCCTTTGAGATCTATACAAGTTAAGAAGGAGTGCTGGTGGCACAACAGTGATCAGAGTTGTTTTCCAGGTTCAGATTCCCGCTCACATAGGCTAATTTTAGTATTGTCCTGCTTGTCTTGGGAACAGAGGAACTTTGGCAAATGTCAGAGCTAACCAGAAGCTAGAAAACCGTGGGTCATTGTTTGCCTAAAAGATTCTCCTAACGCGACAAAAAATGTAAGATATTGCTCAGTTTTTCTTTCAAACAAGAGCACTACTTACGATCAAAGAACCGAACTGTTCGCCATTGGAGTCTGGAGTGATCTGAAGCCTTCTGCTCAGCTCCTCTGACAGCTCCTGAGGGCTGGTCCGAGACACCGGGGAGGAGGGCGGTGGGGGCAGAGTCAGACTGAGAGAGTCTCCAGTGATATTCACTTCTTCTGAAATGGTCTCCCAAGGCTTTCAAGGAAGGAGACACTGGGGTTAATGCTGGGAACTGTGGATCCTCCACCTCGACCCCAACAAAAATATCTAAGCATAACCTTTATGATAGTTATAATTAACTTCTACTCAAACACTTAGCAGGAAGCACACAAGCTTCACAGCAACCACGAGGAAGACTGATTACCACTCCAGGGAACAGATGAGGAAACTGAGGCACAGCGTAACGTGCCCACGGTAAGAAAGCTACCAAGAGGCGGGGCCATGACAGTATGAAGCAAGGCAGAGTCTGAGCTCTTATCCCCTCATACCACCACCTCTTTGAGCAGGGAGTCATTTCCAGCAGTTGGTACAAAACACATGGGTTAAAACTCCTTCTCGGGAGTTTATAAATGATAGCAGTGGCTTTTCTTTCACTCTGATAAGCATCCTTAATGAAGGCAGCACAGGTATGTTGCACTGCAATTAAACACTCATATAAAGTGACGTTTAGTGAATTTATTATGAACTCATTAATTTTGCTTTTCCAGTTTTGATCACTACGATATTTTGTGAATGACAGTCTTCCCAGCACAAAGTTTGTTTTTGATTTTTGCCAGAGGCCACATGCACTTGTCCGAGAGAGAGAAAGTAAAAAATTAACCCCCAGGAAGGATGTCTACCCACAATCCCTATTTCTCCAGTCTCCTCTCAGGATTTTAAGCATACATGCACATGAACCCAGAATGATTTTCAAGCCACTGGGTCCGGGGCTCGAACTATGGTCAGCCATGTGGTAGTCCAGAGCCTTAGCCACTACACCACCTGCTGGCACCATCGTAACACAAGGTTTAAAAAAAATTGATTTCTAGTAAATAAACAGAGTGGTTAAGACAGAATGGAAATTATGCTTCTTGTTAATTTGTTGCTGAGTCCCTAAGTTTGTCCAGTAACACATGTAACCCTTTACAGAGAAAATTACAAACATTTCAATTAACCCAAATTTGTATTTTCGTGCTAACAAATCTCATTCGAGATGTCAAAACAACTCAGTGAAAACTTGTGTGTGATGCCCTAACAAGTTACAGGGCTCATCCAGCTGCTCAAATATGGTAACCACTTAATGAGACACAGTTGGACTCCAGAGAAAAATAAATGACGAGGTAAAAATACCTCAAGATTTTCACACTAGAAATAATGTCACTCCCTTCCGTAATAATAAAGAGCCACCTGTACCTTTCAAATGTGACTCTCATAAGCACTTGCTAAATTAATATCCAGATGGTAATCCATTAACTATGAGGGCCATATCACTTTTACATTCTAGACAATGTTTATAAGAGAAGAAACGCTGACATAAAATCCCTCTAGGAACAAGAAAAGAACAAGCTGCAAAGCTTGGCAGCAGTTTGGGGACATCATACCTCAGGGGCCTCGCCGCCTTCTGAGGGCTCAGGCTCTAGGTCCTCGCTGATGTGCCGGCGGGAGCGGAAGCGCCGGTGCGCCGCCTCCTGGTTGATCTGTCTGATGTTATTGTCTGACTCAGAGGACACGTCCCTGAGAGCAGGTCGGGGTGAGAGAAGAGGGGACATGGCATTGAGAACTGGCCCTTCAACAGCAGCACGACTCTCAGTACTGGTTGGACACTCCTGTAATGTCAGCATCGACCACTGACCATTAGCTGGTCATCAAACAGGAGCACGTCCACCGTATCCTGGCTAAAGTATATCAAACTTATACCATCAAGTAAGTACAGCCCTTCCACCCCACCGACACACCCCATATAGGGTCTGTGTACTTGCTGGAAAGACAGAGAAAGAGAAAGTGAGAAATCACTCCCCCCCACCAGGGGGGATGGCCATGCCATAATCTTTCTCTTCCATCCTTCTCTAGGGATTTTGGTCATGCACGCACATGCACCTGGTGTGAGTTTCAAGCTACTGGGTCTGGAATGCGAACCATGATCCATCATGTGAGAGCCCAGCACTTTAACCACTATGCCACCTGCTGGCCCCAATAAGCATAGTTTTTAAATGTACCAGTCATAGTATATGAGCATCTTTCAAACATGTGTTTGAAAATGTATTTTAGTATTTAAGAAAGAGCAGAAATCATAGTCTTCCACCCAGGGTGGAAGGGTCTGGAAGCATTCTCTGTTGGAAATATTAGAAAATTTAATAGTGGGGCTGGCCCAGTGGCCTGGTAGTTAAGGAGCTGAATCCCACAGAGCCAACTGCACAGTCTGAATTCTGGTCTAGGTAGCTAGAAAAACACGCTGGAGCATGTGTGCGTGCCCCAAATCCGACAGGATGGAGGCATGGAGAAGTGACTGCCGTGTGACTGTGCGCCATTGGAGGGCGCTCCCTCCTTCTTCCCGTCTCTCTGTCTTTGGCAAATACACATGCCCTCTGGCAAAAAGAAGGAAAAAAGAAAAGAAAAAGCAAACCTAATAGTGTATTTTTGATTTTATGTTCCTACTGTCATTTTTATGACATTCGATTCTTAACCACACAATGATTATATAAAGTAAATCGTTAGAGAACAGAAGAAAACTGGAAGATGATCAGAATGCATTTGGAAGATATGTAAAGTATTTCCGTAGTGCCTAAGAAGGCAAAGGAGACAGTATGGTACCCTCTCCATCACTTCTGATGAAGGATGAAAGCTATCTCATTGTATAATGATCAGCCTCACTTGAAATTCTTTTACACGCCAGAGTTTCATTAAAATTTGAGAAATTTCCCTTGAAATGTCAGTTGTGGGGCTGGTGGGTGGCATGGTGGTTAAGGGCGCTGGACTCTCACATGGCTGACCACGGTTCAAGTCCTGAACCTGGAGGCTTGCTTTCTCACTTTCCTTCTCTCTGTCTCGCTCTGTGTCCCTCTCTGGTCAAATTAAAATAAGTAAACAAAGTTAATTAAAAAAAAAAATGTCCATTGTGGCTTTTATTTAATCCTCACGGAAGGACTAATCTTTGTGAGCCTACTATGAGCCAGGTCTAACAGGAGGCACTTAATGCTCCTTGAAGTCTCCCAAGGCCTTGTGATAGGCTGAGAAGAGCAAGGCTTTAATATTACTGTGGCTGCAGTTTGCGTCCTTTGGAAGTATATAGAATTTCGTTGTCCAGGAAGAACTGACTTAAAGGGAAAAAAGGGGCATGTTTAAAACCAATTATGATGATCAAATAAACAGCATAAAAAGCAAGATACTTTCTAGTTTGAAATTCCAACTAGAGGCTTTTATGGGCTTAAGTGGTAACACAAAAACATCCACAGCAGTGGCCCTTCGGCCTTTAACTCAGCAAGTTAGTGAGAGGCTGCTGAGACTGACTGAAAGTTCAAAAGGCCACTGATGGCATGGGAAGATGGCCAGAGCTGACAAATAAAAACAGAAATGTGATTTTTTTTTATTTGAGCAAGAAATAATTTAAGAAATGGCTACTCCAATTTTCTTTCAGGCATTAATCTGCACTTACATTCTCCATTTAACGTGCATGGGAAATGACACAAAAGACAAGAGAAACCATCAGCCTACCAAGAAAGTGAGCTCAGTGCCAGTTAAAATCAGGTGTCAGAGTTCCATGCACACCACCATGGTGCCTGTGATGCTGACCTGAACATCGGGACCTGAGAGACTGAATCCCACATAGCCCACCGTGAGGTCTGAATCCTGGCCCAGGTGGCTAGAAAAACACGACTGCTGAGTCGGAAGGTGAACGGGGTGTTTTGTAAGAAGACGGGTTAAAGGACCCAGCAGGTGGTGTGGTGGTTGAGGTGCTAGACTCCAGACATGGCCAACCATGGTTTGAGTCCTGGACCCAGGGGGCCTGAAAATCACACCGAGCGCATGTCCAAAATCCTAGGAAGAGAATAGAGGACAAAGGATTGTGGTACAGCCATCTTCCTTAGGGGGGTGATTTCTCACCTTCCCTCTGTCTCTCTCCTCTCTGGCGAGTGTACTCATTCTACGGCAAAACCTTAAAAAAAAAAAAAAAAGAAAATGAAAAAAGGAAGAGAGGCTACAAACTAAGCATTTAAAGACTTTATTTTATCTGCAGGATGTCATAATTTGTTTTATCTTTTTTTTTTTTTTTTTTTTTTGCCATAGAGTACATGTGCTCCCCAGAGAAGAGAAAGAGTTGCAGGGGGTGGGAGTTGTGAGAAATCACCCTCCGGGGGGATGGCCAAGCCCCAATCCTTCTCTTCAATTCTTCTCTAAAGATTTTTGGGCACACACACGTGCACCCAGCCCCAGCAATTTTTTTTCAAGCCAGTGAACCCTGGATTTGAACTCCTCAGTTGCCATGAAGGATCCAGCCACCTCAACCACCATACTACCAAGCTGGCCCCTTCATCATTTTTTTAAATAACTGTTGCTTGCATAATAGGAAGTGTACAGTTTACATTTAAATGGACTAAGGAGAAATCTAAAATTAGGGGTGTCCTGCCAGACTTGAGTGGGCTGGGGTACCGTCTCTGGTCACCTTCCACTCTGAAGTTCTGAGTCGAGCTCTAACCCTGGCTTGGACAGCTCACTAAGCCTCATGTCTATGAGCGCTTTCTGAAGCAGCCCATCTGTAGTCGTTCACTCCTTTAAAATGTGTTTGCTGAGCTCCTACTTTGTGCTGGGGATAAGAACACATGGTCTCAGCTTACACAAACAATTAGAATATTACCTGCTCAAAATAAAAGCACATGGTGTCTGAGATCAGGAGAGGAGAGGTGGGTTTCCCAGAGGAAGGCCTATTAGCTGAGAATCGAAGTTAGCCTGGGGAAGGGTATGTCCAGGTTTTTGGTTTGGGGGTGACAGGGTCGTACTACGTCCACAGGACCCAGCAAGAACAGCTATCAGAGAGCAGTCATGCACGGACAGGCCATGAACGAAGTATCTGCTTATGACTGTGGGTGGCGAATTCAGCAGAAGACCAGGGTAAAGAAGGGCCTTGAAAGAGTACCCTGAGGGCACTGGGAAGCCGGTGATAGAACAAAACCTCTATTTTCAGTGGGATGAAGTTTGGGGCACAATTTATAACAAACTGGGCAGGAATGAAAGTTGCCTCAATTCTCTGCTTAGCACATGGTAATCACCATCCAATTTCCTTCCATACTGCCTTTTAATAAAGATACCAGAGACTTCTTGTAGAAAATATGAGTTTATTTAGTGCCAAAAAACCTGCAATCTGTGCATAGTTTTTTCCTGATAGGATTTTTACTGAACATTTTGAAGACCCTAGTACTTTTTAAAAAATCATTATCGGTTTTCCTCCTAAAGGGAACTTTAGCATTTGGTAAAAACCAAATTAGGAAACAGTTACTTTTGAATGAAAATTGTTCTTGGAAACAATCCTGAGAATTTGTGACCAGAGCAAATAAAGTTAAGGAGAAAGAATTCCAAATCCATAAGCCATTCTGATAGGATGAAGAGGCTATTGTGAAAACCAACACATTTTCCTTATCCACCTTTTCATTTGCTTTCTAGAAGTCACGCCCATCCGGAAGGAGGCACTCCTTGGTTCCACCCAGGGTACTGCTGACGTCTGTCTTGGCTCAGTCCCTCTAGCTGACATTGTTATCTTCCGGATGGGGACAGTCATGCCACTGATTTCCCCCTAAACTACACCTGAACCTGAACTTGGATTAAGAATGGCATTTTCCCCTTGCTGCGTCTGGACAAGCGATGAGCCAGCATTCTACAGTGATATCTTTTGCTTTGTTTTGGTTCTACAGGAGACTGCCACCAAAAATGGTATCATTTTTCTAACAACTCAATTAGGTATGATTGACACATCAAAAGCTGTATATATTTAATACAGACATCTCAGGGCCAGACAATGCCATAATGGTTATGTTGCTGGATTCCCACATAGTTGACTGTGGTTCGAGTCTTGGACCTAGCTACTTAAAACTCATGCTGAGTGTGTGTGCGTGCATGCCCAAGATCCCAAGAAAAGAATGGAGGAGAAGGGATTGTGGCGTGGCTATCCTCCTGGGTAATTTCTCACCCTCTGTCTCTGTGTCTCTTCAGCCAGTGCATACACCCTATAGCAAAAATCTTTCAAAAAAAAATATATAGACATCTCGATGACTTTGGGAATAACTTATGCACCCATGAAACTGTCACAAAGTGTGAAGTGTCAGCACAGGAATTCCCTCGTCAAAATTTTATAACACTATGAGGTAGGGAAAACAGCCATTACCCCTATTCATCCCCAAAATAGAGATGTCAATTTGTTTGACTTAGTAATGAAGCTAAACATTTTCTATATATGTGCTAGTTGTTCCTATTTCTTCCTTTGTAAGTCACCTTCCTACTGGTTACCTTCCTATAGAGGTCGCAGGACATGCTGGTCTCCACAGAGTGCTACCTCTTCAGGTACCATTACTGATGTAGTTATTAGCAAAGGCAGGTGGTGGTGCTTGGCTCAGGGTGCTGCGACCAGGATTTCATCAGCTGATTCCTGCATGTAACCCACTTCAAGGTAGGTCCAAAGTCATTTTTGCTACAAACAGCTACAATGGCTTATGGGAGTTTTAATAGCTATAGTGATTAATTAAAGGGATATAGTAAAAAATAAATAAATAAAAATTTAACAAAACCATTTCCACTTATATTTCAATGAGAAAGACTTTTTTTTTTTTTTAGAAAGAGATTTTTGCTATAAGGTGTGTGCATTTTCTGGAGAGACAGAGACAGGAAGTGAGAAATCAACCCTTTACTCTAGGGGGCCATGCCGCAATCCCTTCTTCTCTATTCTCCTCTCAGGATTTTGGGCATGAACACAAATGCACTCAACATGCATTTTAAGTTGCCCAGTCGGGGGCTTGAACCGTGATCAACTATGTGGGGAGTCCAGCAACATAACCATTATGCCATCTGCTGGTCTCACAATGGGAGACTAACAGAGTAGTCAATGTTTGTCAGAAGTTGTGATATTTATACTGTCCTGGACAATGAGCTGATGCTCACACTGGGAAAACTGACTAGGGACAGCTAAAATTCAGGAGAACCCAATTGGGGCTAGGGAAGATCAGCGATCTTTTGTTTCCAGGTTCTGCAAACTTTTCTCTAAATTAAATTAAACAAAGCCTAGACCAGATAACCTGGCCACCTTCCCCTACCCAAACTCCTAAACAGAACTTCTTTGTGATTTGTAAAAACAAAGGGGTTTTTAAGAACACCATCCATCATATGGCTAATATAACTGATTAAAGAGCTGATATCAGCAAATTTCCTCCAAAGTCTGGTTAAAGAGAAAATTATGTCACCGAGTATATTTGCTTTTATCCTATTCTACTGAAATACAGTTCACTGATAATTATCTCCTTGTCTTGGCTGCTGGGAAGCTCATGATTTCTAGAATGTTTCCTTTTGCTTAATACTTTTTTTTTTTTTTTTACCCTTTAGAGTATATCCATAGATATAGGTCTTAGTGAATAGAGATTTAACAACAAACTGCTTCAAGACTATTTTTATAGCGGTTGAGGTTTAACTGGTGTTTATTTGCTATCAATTAAACCAAAAATTGCTCAGGGAACAAAACAGTAATCGGTTCACTGCCTCCCCGAGGGCTGCTGAGAGATTAAAATAAACAGTAATTACTAATTTTGATTTTGCAACCCTCCATGTGTTTCTAATTATATCAGGGGTGTAACATATAACTTTCTCCCAAAATTAAAAAAAGTTTCTGGGAGGGTTTCCAAATCAAATAATAAAGGGAATAAAAATCCAAACACTTAAAACAGAAAACTGCAAAGCCAATTTGTTTGCTGTTTTGCCTTCTGGGTCAGTTAGGAGAGGATGCTAAAGAGGAAAACAATACAACCATCAATCATGAGACTAGAAAAGCAACCTGTTTCATATTTCGGGGATCTATGTAAAGACAACGCACAAAGTACTCCCGGTCTTACTGGGAACGGCAGCAGCGGAGACGAAAGCTTCCTCCCTAGAGTCCACACACTGTCTCGTGCTCTCTGTCTATAGGAAGAGGAATCCCGCGGCAGGACACAAACACCTGCTTTTACAGGTGTCATGTTCTTTCCCAGCCTCATCCCAACAAGCTGCGCGTCCCCATCAAGCTGTGTGAAGCATCACCACGTGCTCCTCACTACTGTAGAGTACTCACATTAAGCTCGGTCGGTGCCACTGAGTGGTCCGGTTGTTGTGGTTGACGTAGTAAGTACGGCCTAAATTGTCCACTTTTTCTTCCCACCCGGGGGGCAGAGGAGGAGGAGGAAGCTCCTCCTGGTGCTGAGAAGCCGAGTCGTTGGAGTCGACGACTTCCCACCCATGCTGTGGAATAAAGCATAATGGCGGATTGAGAGGTTGGCTCTCCAGGTGTGAGGCAGAGGCAAACGCAGGGCATCCCACGTGCTTCCCTGCTCTGCTGCACTCCGGCCCTTGTGATGGCTTTACGTGCCATGTTGGAGGAAATTTCTCCCAAAGGGCAAAATATCAATTCTAGAAGCATCTCTCAAAACTCTTCTAGCAATGGCCAACTAACTGCAATGCCTTCTAAGAGGACTCCATTGCAGGGAACACCAGATTTGACTACGCAGACCGTGACCTAAGTCCCACTATATTCTTCATATTTCATGTTTGTTATTTTGACTTGAAGGCCTCCAGGGCCTCACAAAGCCATGCCAATGACATGGGTCATGTTACAGCTGTTGTCTTTCAACCTCCATAAGGTAAATGGGAGCAGGGAAGACGAGCCATCTCGCACGTGTGTCCTAACAGAAACATGGCATGGGGGCCTGGGGGCCCAGGCTCTATGGCTCCCCAGGGAGGGTGACACCCAGGCGGGCTCTGTGAGGAGGTGACGTCTTCACTCTGCATCTAGTACAATCACAGGAGCCAGAAGTCTGGAAGCTGCTGCTCTCGACTTCAGCTGCTGCCACCAAAACAGGCTTCACGGTACCAGAGTTAGGGTTACATTTTTGCAACGCATAGTTTAGGCATTAGGTATTTCTTTCCTAACATCCTTAGTAAAGTCACTGGAAAATTAAGTAATTCACTGGTTACTGCAGTTGGAAGGCCAGGGGAGTGTAAAAAATTTCTTGGATCCGAGATAAAAATCTGTTGATATGCTTATGAAACCTTAACATTCATAACTGTCTACCACCCACTTCACTCCTCTTCAAGTACGTGGAGAGATGAAAGTTCACAGATGAAGTACTGCCTGGAAATACGACCTCTCAGCCACAGGGGTTTTGGTTAGCTTGCCCGTGAAACATGACTCACATATCACGTATATGCAACAGCTGCAACCAGATGTGAAATACCCCATAAAGAGGCCTTGTTTAATGGACACTTCCAGAACAATATGAGAATTTAGCTAACAAAACAACACTGGCTGATCCATGCCCTGAGAAGGTAGAACGGGACCCCCAGGTATTAGCGTGTGACCTGAGAGTTGAAAGGTAGCAATGCAGAGAGGGAGAAAAAGGAAACGCCCTTGGACAACGAATGCTAAAACAGCATTTCCAGAGGAGGGCTTCTGAATGCATACTTCTACCTACGGGCCAAAGAAAAAGAAACTTGGAAAAGATTTCTAAACCACTTCATCCACTTGGAAGCAATGTCAAGTGCTATAAGAAATTTACAAAGAACTGTGAGTTCAAATAATAATCAAATACAATGTGTGAGAAGTTCACCTAATAGTGGGTGAGCAATAGAATACGGGTGTAGCGCTATCCAAAGAGAAATCTCTTCAATTATTGGCATCACAACAGAAAATTAAAAACTCCATCTGTTCTTACTCAACAAAGGTGCTCACAGACTATCAAAGACTCTTGAATGTATTTAGGTTTTTGCATATTCAAGCTTTTATTTCCTTCAGTTATAAAGTATCATAGTGACATACGAGTTGCGTTTTAGGCAGAGAACAGACCAAGGTCTGGAACAGATACCAACTGGCCCTAAAAAGGAACTCACATAAGTAGCTAATTAATCCTTTCATCTTAGAATTCATTTCTGCTTACCTCCATATCGTCCCTCTGCTCACTGTTTTCTTCATCTTGACCTCCATTTTTCGGCATATAGGCCATTTTCAATCGCAAAAATCCCTTAACTCGAGATTTATGACTGCATAATAGAAAACCACTGGTTATAAAAAATCTGACTCAGTAACATATTTCATTTTTTTTCTTTTTAAGAGATTTTTGCTATAGGGTGCATGCGCTTGCCAGAGAGAGAGGAGAGACAGAGAGAGAGAAAGCGAGAAATCACCCCCTGGGGGGATGGTCATACTGCAATCCCTTCTCCTCCATTATCCTCTTGGGATTTTGGGCACACATGCACACATGCCCAGCATGAGTTTAAGCTGCCGGTTCTGGGTCTCGAACCGCAGTCGACTCTGTGGGAGTCCAGCGATGCAACCATTATGCCATCTGCTGGTCCCGTAGCATCTTTCACATTTATGGTGACTGCTGAAATCGTCCTCTGAGAAAACCAATAACCAAAGCACGTAGGATAGGCAGCCAGGCAGCTCCCCAAAACCCACACCCCTGGGCCTCACCTTCTTGGTCTGAGGAGAAAGTCTTTAAATGTATAGGGCCGCTCCATGGTTGGGTCTTCTGTCTATGGGAAGAAAAACAAATTAAGTTTCAATACTCCTGACCAGCTTGTATTTTAGATACACCAAACTAGATTACAGAGAGTATAGTAGTGTACTTTAGAACACGGCAAGGACGAAAAAGGAGCTGATTCCTCCGCTGGTCCTGGACAATTCATCCAACCTTTGATGGGTCATGGAGCTTCATCTACTGAAGATCCACTAGATGTCACTATCCACATCGGGTTTTAGGAGCCAACCCCAGCCATAGACAAATGACAAAATTACAGCCATCCTTGCCAAGAGTAATTTCTAACTGCAGGGTGTGGCCCCAGTCTCATAGAGCTGATTACTCCAGAACCAGTGGTCACTGGGCCTTGTGGTTCTCATGCCTCAAGAAATCTAAAAGTGGAGCGAATGGGAGAATACCCAAGATCTAATCTCTGAAGGCCACGTTTCTTAGTTTTTCACATTAAATACCACATTGTCAGCCTAACAAAACAGAAAGACTATCTCTTATACAGAAATCATCCTTGACAGGACCACCGATAAGTCTCTGCTGGGGCTTTTTTCATGAAGCTATTCACGCAGCTGGGGTATTTGTTCATTTTAAAAGAAATCAGTGTTCGTTTCGCTGTGCAAGGTTGGTTGGCCTAACAAAAGGGGAAATTAAAACCAAGCTACAATTTCATTTATTTTAAAATGCTATGTGTAGTAAAATCTCAAATACCAAGTAGGCCCTTCGGTTAAATACAAATCAAAAAATTTACTTATGTAGCAAAAGTGACAAACCACAATACAGTAATTTCTTACACTAGGTTGTGTGTATGTGTACACACATTTATATTTTAAACACTATCTGCTATGCCATTTCTCTCCTTAAACTCCCAATGGCTTCCTACTGTTTTTATAATAAAACAAATTTCTCCCCTATGACCACATAAGGCAAATATGGTCTGGCTTCTGACTACCTTTAACGTCACTGAATCGGTCTGTTCACTTGTCATTCTCCAACCATCCTGGCCTCATCTGTCATGTGTCACATCAAATCCTGCGGTAGGGTCCATGCGCTGGCAGCTCCTTCTACGAACAGCTCTGACTGCAGAAGGCAGAGTTGTCTCCACTTTGTCATCCAGGTCTGAGATCCCAAGTCACATCCTCAGAGTTCTCATCTTAAATCACCACCATCAGCCCACTTTATCAGCTTCTATCACATTACCCTGCTTTCTCTTCTCCTTAGCACCCTCTGCAATAATCTGGTTCATTTATTTGTCTATCATTCATCGCTTCTAGAATGTAAGGACATGAGATCAGAGACATGAATTTGCTCACCATTGTATTGCTGGTGCCAAGAACATTGCCTGGCACTAAGTAGGCATTTGCTTAAGTGCTGATTAATGCACTTGACCTACAGTAAACTACTCAGACCCTGAAAATTCACCTTAACTGAAGAAATTCAATGATACATTCTAGACTGTTTTTTTTTTTTACCAGGACAGTAAAGTAAACAGACAGTTTGATAATATTTTCTACAATAAAATGCTTTCAAATTACATAATTTATAATCGAAAATTTATTAATCAAGGATACTATTGCATCCCTTCCTTTTTTTCACTTATTCAACCAACATATAATTTTAGAGTAACACCATGTGAAATGCATGTGGCACCTCAGGATAGCAGCTAACAGCTAGAAACTGAGGCAGAACACGCTCACTGACATTAGTGGTTAGATTCGTGAGTCTTGGGGTAAATGGAAGAGATTGATTCTGATTTAGGAACTGGAATTTGAGCTTTGGATGAGTGGCACCATCCAGATGAAAAAGAAGGTAGAGAACTGGGAGGGTCATTAAGTTAAAAAAAAATTAAACAGCACATGGAGAACAATATGGAGGTTCCTCAAAGATCTACAAATAGAACTACCATTTGATCCAGCAATCCCACTTAGGAGTATCTACCCAAAGGACAGGAGAACGCTCAGTTGGAAAAGCGCTTGCACATCAATGTTTTCTTGTGGCATTATTCATGATCACTAAGACATGGAACCAACCCAAATGTCCACAAACAGATGAATGGATTGAAAAAGTGTGGCATATATACTCTATGGAATACTCTTCAGCCATAAAAAACCAACAAGACCATGGCATTTGATAGAAAGTAATTGAATATGGAAGATTTATTGCTGAGTGAAGCAAGCCAGGCTATGAAAGAAAGCTATTGTGTATATACATACTGACTACCCATACTCTATGGTAGAGATGAAATGTTGGAGGGCCATAAAAACAGTGAAAATAGTTATGGATGCTGAAGACAAGTGTCGAATGGGGGGAGGGAAGAAAGGAACAGTGTAGAGAAGGAATGCAGGAGAAAAATAGGCATGATATTTGTGAGACACAGAAATGGTTTATTACTTGTTGATAATATGTACAGTATTATATACTATATCTTAACTGAACTGGTCTGAGAAGTATTACATGTTAGGTAAATTCTCTTTACAAGTCAAACAATGTAAAGCAAGTGAATATTAAAAAATAAAGAATAAAAAATAATAATAATCTGAAAAAAACAAAGAAATGAAAAGCTATTTGCTGCTGCTGATGTGGATAGTAAGGTCTTTGTCTTGACTGATATGCATAGTAGTCGTGCTGGAAAAAGAAATGTTATATGCTATAAAGATATAGGTGATTGAATATAATACAAAAAATAATCATTAAAAAAATAAAGTATTTCTTGAGCACTTGGAACAAAAGAAATCAAACAGCACAAACAAAGCCTCCCGTGCCTGCCCGAGGAATCCAGGAGCAGCAGAGCACACACGAGACAGTGAACAGGGGAAGGCACAGAGCTCAGAGGGACCCGGATTGTGGCCCTGTTCCTGTGCTACGGAGTTTACATGACTAACACCACACAGATGAAAGGGCAGATCTCCTAGGTCTGATTCCCGGCTTTGCTAACTCATGGAACCACACGGCCCAGGGCCAATTCTTACCTCTGCGTGTCTTCATATGTAAGATGGGGCAGCAATCGTACCACACAGGGTTGCTGTGAACATTAAACCACTCAGCTAGCTGGGACATAAAGCCTCATGAGAGTGCCTGGCACAGGTAATGAACACTAACTACTACCATTAGCCAACTCTACTGTGTTCGTGCCACTTGTATTTCTAACTCAATGCCATGCAATAAAAGGTGGAGTATTAAAAATGAAAACTGATCTTCATAGACATTCTCTAGCTAAACAAGAAGATGATCTTGTGGGTAACTATAAAATTCTTAGCATTTACCTAGGTTCCAATCTGATGTGTTCCCTGGAGGAAAGGGGAATTGTGCCTCCCAGGATAGCATTGAGGGTGCGCGTAGAGAAAAGCCATCTCAAACAGAATGATGGCAACAGTACTGGTGGCCCAATGGTAAAGAAGCTGCCTACCATCCCAGGACGCAAGCATTGAAAAGAAAATCTTGTATGTACATGGCATGTCTGTCTTAAAGAGAGTAGCTGCTTTTAGCAGAGGGGCAGTCACTAGGACTTGGAGTGACAAGAGGGAACTTGGGTCTGATTTTCACATGTGCCATCCAATGGGGTAACCACCTGTGGCTTCAGATTTGTTAATTAAAATAAAATGAAATGGTAAGTCCGACTCCTTCGTCACACCAGGCACATTTCGAATGCTTAGCTGCCATGTGTGACTACTGTCCTGGGCAGCGTTAAGCCACGAGAGGGAAGAACCGGCCCCCCTGATCCCTCCCACAGAGTCAATAAATATTTGTTGAGGGAATAAATTTTCGATCAGTTAATGGGGCCAGATCAAATCAACTACAGACTATTTCTTATTCAAAAGGCTTGGGACTAGAAGTGTCATAGTTTGAGATCTTCCAGGATTTTCAGACGTTTGCATATGTAAAAGAGATCTTGGGGATGGGATCCCAGTCAAGATATGAAATTCGTTTATGTTTCATAGACACTTTATACAGAGAGCCTGAAGGTAATCCGACAGAAGATTTTTGTACTGCAGAATTTTGACTGTGAATGGACACATGAAGTGAGGTATAGAATTTTCCACTTGTGGTCTCATATCGGTACCCAGAAATTTTCAGATTTTGGAGCATTTCAGATTTTGGGTTTTTGGATTAGGGACACTCAACCTGTAATAATCAAACACTAACAAGATTCTTTAAACCTGGAAAAGGCTTGGGTGTGTTGGCAAGGGCAACTTTACCATGTGTCTGCTTTCCACTGTCTTCCCTCATTACTGGGATTTTCTTCATCTTTCTATTTTATCTAAAATTTGTTAATTTTGACAAATACTGAATCCACAGGTCATATATAACCTGCCCTGACTAAGGTTGTATAGCTATCAAAAAAAAAAAAAAATTAAAAAAAAAAAGGCATCCATTATACTCCAAAAAATACACTCAAATGCAACAACACTGCAATTTAACCACAAGTATCTTACACGTGCAACAGAATATACACATGAGAGACTTCAAACCCTGGGCCCAAAGGTTATGTCCATTCGGAAGATGTTACTTGGGTTCTACCACTACATGGAGGATAAAAAATGTATCCTCACTCCTCTCCACTTTCCTAAGCATAGCTGGCTGGCTCCAATAAACTGGGCAATTTTAAGAATGGGTATTAGGGGGAACCAGCAGTTAGCGTAATGGCTATGTCGCTGGACTCCCACGTAGTCAACCGCGGTTCGCGTCTCCGACCCGGTGGCTTACAACTCACGCCGGGCGCGTGTGCGTGCGTGCCCAAGATCCCGAGAGGAGAATGGAGGAGAAGGGATTGCGGCGTGACCATCCCCCCTGGGGGGTGATTTCTCGCTTTCTGTCTCTCTGTCTCTCTCTGTCTGTCTGGCGAGCGCACGCGCCCTATAGCAAAAAACCTCTCAAAAAAAAAAAAAAAAAAAAAAAGAATGGGTATTAGGGCATGGGCTCTCCAGTGTAAGCCAGTCCCTGGGACACACATAGCTGGGAGGACCCATTATTCAACTGACGTAGCCCATGTTGAAGGACTCAGACTTCTCTAGGCACCACTGTTCCACCCTCTAGAATGCTGCCTTCTATCCTAGCCCCGAGCCTTGGTACCACTTCTGTCTTTGAAAGCTCACTGACCCGGCCTCTATCCAAAGCCAAAGCTGAACTATTCCCTCCAATGGCCTGCTCTCTGAAGAGGAACATTCTTCTGCTCTCTGGGAACCCTTCCCAACCTTGGAAAAACAGCACCACTCAATCACTCCAACAAGGACTTGTCAGAGCAGATTTTTTAAAAAAAATTCATTTTTGTCTCTTAGAGAGGATTAGTAAATAATTTCTCTTAGCCACAATGTGGTTTTCATATGAGGAAAAAAGGTGTCTGGGATACCCATAAAAGAACTGGCCAGTCAACCAACATTGTCTAGTGGTTAAGAACAGTTTCAACCAAAGAGCACACACAGAAGGGCCTTCTGATGGAGGACCATGAGAAGTGTCTTCCCTTGAAAATGTTGGGCCATCTGTATCCTCTCCATGGGATTTGAAAAGGAAGATTAGGCTTCTGCTGACTTATGGAATCCACAAAAGTGCACACACACAGGCACACACATGTGAGCACACACATGCAGGCACATGCGCGCACAGCTTCCTGAAGCTCAGAGCTTCCGGTTTTTATCCAGAAACAAACGAAACTATTTTTATGTTATCACTTTTGCTTCCGCACCTTTGGAAAGGAACACACTTGACACCTTCCTTATGAAATAGCTCCCCCGAGTAAGGAAGAGTAAATTGCTTGCTATCACCTTCCTTCACAACACATCTTAATGCATCCTTGTAAGATACCCTCTCTTAGAATATAACATATGGTAGCAGCCACAGTTTTGTTTTTGTTTTGTCAGAGAACACATGCACTCACCAGAGAAGGTTGGGGGGAGAGAGAGGGAGAAAGCACCCCAGAAAACATGGTCATGCTACAATACCTTTTCCATTTCTCCTTCCTGTTGGGATTTTGGGCATGTACACACATGCACCTGGTGGGTTTTCAAGCTGCCAGGGCCAGGATTTAAACCACATGATTGGCTGTCTGGGATCTGGCTCCCTTAACCCATCAGGCCATGGGGCCACAATTTTTACACAAGAGAGCTTCACTAGATGGTTTAAGCCACTTTGTAGATTATTTATGCTACTTGCTTACATAAGACATTTAAAACAAAACAAAACATGGTGGCCTTGTAAAAGCAGGAACACTGGACTTTCCTCTATTAGCTGCTACTCATATCACCTTGTGCTGCCCAGGGAACAAGGCAAGGAGGCGTGGAACAATGTGGAAAATGGAAGCTGAGATATGAGATGAGCCACCTTCCGAAGGCCACCAGGTCTCGTTCCACATTCCACCTAGCTGTCTCATGTTGTGATGGCACCCCTAAGCTCAGTTACTATTCCACAGCCTTTGTGTTCTTCATCTGAGCAGCCAGGAGTGGCAGCGACACCGCACGGGCATGTTCTGAAGGGAGGGTGGGTGTTTCAGCTGACGAGACCACTCGGAATGAACAGTGTCTCTGCTCTTGCCTCCCTGTCGGCAGAGAAAGCCCTAAACCAAAATCTGGGAAACACTAAATCCTATGGATATATCTGGGATAAACAGCACGTGCAATTCCATTTGAAGGGAACAGTCATCTCACCAGCCCAAAGATGAACTTAGAAGCACAGTGACAAGTAGGGGTTTGACAGAAGGACCAGGTGAATTGGTAAGATGGGACCCCGACAGGTGGGGTAGCTAAAGAGCAGAAGGGGAGAGCTGGTGGCTGGTGCCACTGGCAGGAAGGCTCAAGTGATTCAGACACACTTGAGTTTTACAATCACATTACCCTCTATTCCTTCAAAGGACCACGTCTAGAAGGGAGTCAGACCAGCACACCCCCTCTTCATTTCAGCTTTCTCCATTCAGGTGAGGAAATGGCACTCTGAAAATGCACGGACCACAATCACACCTGCAGCCCATGATACGCAACAGGCAGCATGTAACTGTCCTTACCGGCAGATGACTGAGGGGCACGTCCACCTGGCCCAGGAAGTCGTCTCGTGTCTGTTGAGAAGAAAGAAAGAGTTAATGTTCCCATGTGCTCACCGAGTGTCCGTGTTTCTCAAAAACATTTTACTACAAATACAAAGGGATGAAGGGCCAAGGCCCCACGCCAACACAGCAGGGAGGGTGGGAGGCAGGAGCCACGACAAGGCACACACCAGGTCACCCAGGAGACCCTGCACCTGGCTGTTGGCTGTCCGAGCAGCAGCTTGGAGCCCACCAACAGAAGGAACAGGAAGGATTCTTCTCTTGGAGTTGGGAGTGTGTGGTCAGTTGGGGAAGAGTCAGAGGGTTTGGGAGCAGAGCTAAGTCAGGTTTAAAGAGAGCCCAGGAAAAGAGTGTACAGCCTAGCCTGGTTTCTGGTTGTGGCGGTGGTGGTGGTGGTGTGTTGTTTTACAGTCTCACCAAGTCACGATTCTCTTGCTCAGCCTCCCCAGCAGCTGGGCCCACAGGAACACACTGCTGCCCCCAGCTTTCCAGGGTGGGCCAGGAATCAAACCTGGATGTCCCCTGTGGCCCCAGTCTGCCAAGCAGCAGAACCCAGCCCACACCACCACAGCTGGGCTTGGCCTGCTTACAAGTAACTCTTATACTATACTATAAATCATCAAACAAACCAAACTGTTTTCCTTTTTTTTTTGGAGAGATTTTTGCTCTAGGGCATATTCACTTGCTGGACACACAGAGATAGACAGAAAGTGAGAAATCACCTTCCCGAGGGGGAACAGCCACACCACAATTCTTTCTCTCCCATTTTCCTCTCGGAATTTTGGGGACATATGCACATGCACCCGGCATGTCAAGCCGATGGGTCTGGGACTTGAACCATGGGTTGACCACGTGGGCGTCCAACACTGTAATCAATATGCTACCTGCTGTCCCCAACAAAACCCTTTTCTATCCAGAAAGTGCACTTCAGAATACACATTCATGGATTAGGTCCTACTAACTTTTGGGTAAGCGGCACCACTGGTCTCCCCATCTACCACATGGAATGCACCTTTCTGACTTAGAGAGATCCAGATAAAATTCACCTGGAAAGTTCACTAGCCCCTGTAACTCTCTGGAGGTCACCTGGGATGTGACAGCTCAGGTCAGGGTCACTGGCCTGGACCACAGGGTGTCTAACAGGACATGTACACAGCATGCCCTGTGGTCACCATGCTCACGGGATAGTGGCTTCTGATAGTCAGGTGACCTGAGGTGCAAGTCTGAATGTGGTTTCTATATCCTCATATGAAAATACGCAGTTGCTTCTGCCACATTCAAACTACATAAAAGTTAGAAAGTCCGTTAGCTGTCATTAGACCTGTCCCATAGCTAGCTGGAGGAAAAACCCACAGAGAATCCAGACTTCCTCACTCAAATCCTGGGCTCTTATTTTCACTCTGTTGCTCTACTGAGAAATATTCTATTTTATAGTACGTCCTACCTGTACTTGAAAACTGTTCTCCCATTAAAAAGCAGCAGCAGGTAAATAAGAAAGATGTATCGAAATAAATTGCTCTAGGCTCAGGAATTTCCTCTCAGATAATCTAAAAAATCTGATCAACTGGAAAGCCATCTGTCTCTCTCTAAACGATGCATGAAGGATAATGAAAAATCAAAGCTGCCACCGGCGGGATATGCGTGAGAAAGGAGACTAGCCCCATACCTTCCTATGAGATTGACACTATTTGCTACAATCCTACATGGAACTTCCTCATCTAGCACAAGCTGTAGGGGAGATGCCGATGAATTCTGCAAGTTTTAGCAAGAGCAGCAGTCAGCAGAAGGTCTTGGCAGCAATGACAGCTTCAGTTCCCACCCACAGACCTACCCTACCCCAGGAACGCATGCCGATGAGCCTATCAGCTTTGTATTTGGCTGAGGTCATCATTCCCAAGCTAGTGGAAATGTTACTTAGCTGGGCTATCAAAAAGACAGAAAAAAGGAAAGGGGTCAGTCCATGGCGTGGTAGTTAGGGCAGCGGGATCCCACATGGCTGACTCTTGGCCCTGTCGGTTTCAGAAACATGCTAGGCATATGTGCGTGCATGTCCAAAGTCCCAAAGGAAGGGAGAGATGGAGGAGAAAGGACTGCAATGTGACCATGCCGCATGGGATGGGCTTGTTTGCCTCTCTCTCTCTCTCTCTCTCTCTCTCTCTCTCTCTCTCTCTCTCGGGAGTGCACATGCTCTATAGCAAATTCAAAGCAAAACAAACAAAAACAAACAAAGGAAAAAATTGCTACATACTGATCACAGTTCTGTGTCTGCCTAATGTGAGCAAAGCAGACTAGCTACGTGTCCCCTCACCTCTTCCTGCTGTGGCTGCTAAGGTGTGACAGGGAAGGACAGGGGACGCCACCAGCCGGAAGACAATCCTTCTCAAAGCTGCTCATAACCTGTATCTTTGAAAGTCCACTCATGAATCATTAACCTAAGTGCATTTCAGCAAAAACTCACAGACCCTCCAGGTGCCAATGCTGACTGCATGGCTAGGGAGACTAGAGCTCCCAACTGTGAAATGAGCTAAGCTTTGCCCAGACTAGAAGATTGGTCTCCAACATGCGCATATGCACAGCCACACAGCAAGTCTTCACCCAGGGTTGGCCCTCGGTGACCAGGCACCGTTGTCATGCCTGTTTCACAGACGGGCCACCTGAGTGTTGTGTGACCTGTCTGGCGCCAGAGGCTGGCTCTTCACCGACACTCGGTCCCGCACCTCAGCAGCTGGCGGGAAAGCCAGACTGTGTGTGCACCAGCTCTGGCGCTCGCCAAATACTGGCTCTCTGCAATGAGGGGAGGGATTCCGGTGATAGCTGTGATCTGATGAGGCTGGGGGATTCTGTTATGGTGCCCACAGTCACCTTTCACACGATACCTCCTATTCCAACTGTACCTTCCTTCCAGGGGTGATTGACTGAATTTCCTGAGGCACCATAAAGCTAGGAAAGTTGACTTGTATCTTAACCAAGTTTTCTCTTTACATTAGAAAAACAATTTCTTGGGGCAAGCAGGTATCATAGTGGTCAAGGTGCTGGATTCCCATAGGGCCAAGGATAGATCAAGCCCTAGACCTGGCGCCTTGAAAATTACGCCACGTGCATATGAGTATATGCCCCAAATCCCAGACGTGAGGAGAAGGGACTGTGGTATGGCATCCCCGCTGAGGGGTGACTTCTCATTTTCCTTTTCTCTGTCTCTCTCTGGTGAGTGCATGCATCCTACGACAAAAACCTTTTAAAAAATTCTTAGAGAGTTAAACAACCTCACCATCAAAGGAAACAGAAGGCTCATTACTGATTTATATCAAAGGAGAAGGAAATAAACTTCCTTTTACAATAAAATAGGGCTCAAGGACAGAGCAACGCATGGATAAATGAACTGGCTTCAGCCAGTGTTTCACCAGATGGCAGAAGGGGTGGTTGGGGATAGATCTCGGTTTCAAAACATGTTGTTGGCAAACCACAGAAAGTTCTGGCAATGTAAAAATACTTAGGTTAAAGATGTTACACCAATTAAAAAAAAAAAATGTCTCCCGCATGGAAGAGGAGATGAGTAGGAGGACAGAAAGCTCCTGGTGGCATTTATGTTGAGAGGAGAAACGGGAGCGGAAGTGACGCTGGTTGGATGGTGAGAAAAGTCAGGAACAGAGTACCAGTGAGGGAGGACCTGTCTGTGGCCCTGGAAAGACAGTATTCAAGGCTGTTACGACATCCTTAGCTCATCACTGTCACAGTGTGACAGCTCACATCCATGGCATAAAAACACATTCATTGAATACATTTAAATAATTTCCATTACCAAATTATTTCCAATACGCATCATGTTAACTGCCAGAGCCTACAAAAACCAAACTGATTTCAACTCATGCAATGAATACTGGCATTTCTTACGGCTATTTTAAAATGGTAAATGTTGTCAATTCAGCCCTCCCTTACCTGCCACACTATTCTCAAGGCTGAAAATGTGCAGGTTAGGTACAAAATTATAAATGTCCCCATCTCATGAGACACGCAATATTTTTCCAATATAATGACAATGTAAAATGGACCTTCTGAAAGATATTATATCAAGTGAAATGAAGCAAAAATTCATTTCTAATCGATTGGAAAAGTGAAATAAACATACAAATCACTTTCTCTCTTAGAGCTCATTCACTGAATACTGATGAACTCCATTCAGGGCTGAAACATACTCCACTCCCTCTAAAAATAACTATTCTTGGGCTAGCTGGTGGCATGGTGATTAAGGTGGCTGGAGCCAATAGGGCCAACTATGTGGTTCGAGTCCTGGATCCAGAGCCTCAGAAACATGCTGAGCATGTGGGAGTGCGTGCCAATCCTGCAAGGAGGGAGAAACGGAGAAGGGACTGTGGTGTAACCAATCCCCATAGGAGGGTACTTTTTCACTTCCCTTCTCTTTCTCTGCCTCTTTCCAGCAAGCACACACACCTTCTGGCAAAATCTAAAAATAAAATCAAAAACCAAAACCTAACAACTGAAAAAAAGATCCCCTTTAAATAAGAAGACAAGGGTGCGCCAAGTTCACACAGCGGTATGCTGCCACCGAGTGAGGGTGCTGCTGGATTTGAAGCTGGGGACTGTTCCCATAGCCCCAAGGTCCCTGGCATCTCCCCAAGTTCCGTATGCAGATGGGGTTGGGGCTGCCAGCAAGCACTGACGTGGACACCAGGCTTAGCTGTCAACACAAAAAACACAAGGCTCAATTTCTCAAAGAACACATCATTTGAAAACCCACAAGTTCTTCTCTTTAGGCTATAACTGTACTTGAAGGATGCGGTCCAATCTTCCCACACACTGAGGACCACACCTCCTGTTCCTTTCTAGGCAGAGGTGGCAGTGACAGCAAGGCCAGGGCAGTGTGAACTTCACACGGAAGCTGACAGGGAACCAGAAAAGCACCAGCACCAAGGAAGGAGGCCCACGGTCTCACAGGGCTCCTCAGAAAAGGTCTCAGGACCAGTGATCCCGAGGCACAATGATCCCCACGTGATACCAGAGCTACGTCTCAAGGCAGTGGATTTTAAGCTGTGAGTCACAACCAAACAGCTGGTTCACAAGAAACATTATTGTAAAAAGCGAAGGAAAACCACAGAAAATATCAGTGTGAACGAAGTGGCGGCTTAAAATTCATTTCTTTTTATGTGCTACTACCAAAAGAATGTCAAAGCCACAACTAAAGAAAGTGAAAAACACCCAGTACTCCCAACCTCCAGGAAACTGATCCTAAAAAGTAATTAAGTAGTATCTTCCCCCAAAATTACTTTTAAAGAATTTAAGACACACGAGAAAGCAGCTAGAGAACTGAGAACGTAAGATGAAGGACAGAATGTAAGGGTAATGATAGGGCTTGATTCGTCCTTGGTGTGTTACAAATCAACACACACACCACAGCTCCCTCTGACACGGAGCCAGAAACATAACCTTGGCCTTCCCACTAAACCACAAAGTGCATTTTCCCCGGCTGCTGCTTCCTTCAAAGCACACGGCTCCACAGGCCGGCACGAGTACTGGCTTGACGCAGGGGGACAGGCTGTATTTTTAGAGCGACTTTGGGAGCATGCACTCTGACCTGCCTAAATAATGAATGGCTCGAGCGACTTTCACAGAAGCTTTTAGACCAAATGTTAAAAATACAGTGCCTCTCTGACAGCTTCCTGTCTGGGGAGTTGCCTGAATGTCAGGATGGGTTTTCTTTAGACCAGGTTTCATTCCACATCAGCGCATGAAGTCAGCGTTGTTAACACAGACAAAAGGAAGGAAACACATTCTCCGTGTTCCAGCCCCGTGCAGGGCGCATCAGCCTCCATCAGCAGACAGAAGGAAGAGGGAGTGCAGAGTCCACCTATGCTGGGTGTCGCATCATCCCACGGTTTACCACCTGGGAGGTACCTCTGCCTGGCAGGGGGAATTGCCTCCAGCGTTCTGCTTGGAATAAAGAGGAAACTGCCATGACAAAACCCTGTTCCAATGCACGTCTCTTAACCAAATTCACTTCACATGCATCGGAACACAAATCGGGGACTTTCACACCGTCAGCTCTTCTGCCACTTAGTGTTCCGAGGTAAGAGACACCAGCAGTGAAGTCTGCCACTCACCAAACCAGAGCACAGTGTGTCCTAAACACGCTGGTTGTCATCTACAGCAACACACAAGCCTGCCATGTCAACAAAACATCAGTGCAAACTCCCGGGAGGTCTCCAGGCCCCAGTGGAGTCATGCTGGGCGGGCAGGCAGAGCTGGGCCACGCTGGCTGCATTGGCTGCCAGGAGGCCAACTGTTTTAAGGTATGCTCTTCTTGAAATGCGAGAAACAAAAGAGGAAGTCATAGCAGGACAGACAGAGCAAAGAGGACCCGTGTGGCCAAGACTGCAGCAGCCCTGCCATGGCAGTCCGCTGTACCCCAGGAGCATCAGGGACTCAGAGTCCCCAGCTGGCCTAGGAACCAGCTTTGACCTCAGGGGTGAGAAGGGCCTGTAGTCCCCTTCTCCCTCTGGCTGGGAAGAGGTGAGTCAAGAACACCCAGCCCACTCCTCCACCCCAAATCTAAACATATTCCAGGTGTGGGTCAACTGAGAGCCAGAGAAGTGCAGTTTTGTATTCGGATCACTTGATAATCTGAATCAGCAACCCAGGTAACTCCAGGGGCATGTGGCTGGGAAGAGCTCCAGGAATGAGACAAACGGGTGATGAGGCAGCACCGTGGAGCTCCTCCTTAGCTCCCCCAGATAGGGCACAGTCACAGGCAGGCAATTCCTCGCTTATGGCGAGCCTCAGGACCCTGACCCCTCATCACAGGTGCTCTGTAGTGAAGGGGGTGCCCCAGGCAGAGGCACTGGGCTGGGCTGCGAGGGGCTGAGAGCAGGCCTGCAGGGGGTGGGGGAGGCCTGTGTCTCTGGAGTACAGCCCGCTGGGGGAGAGTGGTGACCAGGCGAAGCCAAGGCTGGGTCTGAAGGCCCACACAATTTCCTTTCGTGAGAGGACAGTCTCCTTCAGCAAGAGGAGGACATTAAACGGGAGCAACTGGCAAGCAGGGCCTCTCAGGAGGGGCTCTCCAGCTGTAGGGAGACTGACTGGGGGAGCCAGCTGAGAGGCTGAGAGGGTGTGAAGCCCTTCAGCTGAGACACCAAGAGGGCCCAGTCTTCAGGAATGAAAGGCTCAGGGTGTCCAGTCCGGAGAGCTCTTGCCAGCAGGTGTCTGGTCGTGGAGTGTGAGGGACTAAGATGGTGTCTATGAAGTCCTTCACGGTGCCCATCAGTGCTGCTCAGGAATGAGCACTACTGACTCAAGATGACAGAAAGCAAAGGCGGAAGATGGCAGAGCAAAAGTCCACACAGGGGACAGCGTGGCGAGTGGCTGCCACTGCCTGCCTGAATCCCGCTGAGGTGGGCAGTTCTCCGGTGGGGGAGGCCACCTGTGGGCACAGGCATTGCTAGTTGGCGTGGTGCGCCACGTGCTCCATGCTAAGCACCTTGATGTTCCTCTCTGTAAAGAGCACATACTTCCTCCTACCAGCCATGCTTGGTTACGGGGCTAGGAGAAGTGACTGTGATGTACATTGTCCATTTCTTCAAAGGAAGGAAGGGCCATGACTTGTCACCCTTACAGGGTCTGGCTGGCTGCACAGGAGCTCCTGGCCCAATGCCCTTGTCTGTTTCTTGTGAGGCTATTTTACCTTTGTAAAAAACACAAATGTAGGAAAATCGTACGTGTAACTTTCACACTTCTATTTTGTTCTTCCATTATCTTCTTATGAAAGGAATATTGTTAAATTTATTTAATGAGTAAACAAAAAATTTTTGATGGATATAATCTGCTAAACAAAAGGTAAACACCTGTATATGTTCTACTTGTTACAAAGCAAAGTGATCTGAGATTGAACATGAAATTTATCCTTAAAAAGAAATGTGTTGAGGGCCAGCCAGGTGACATGGTGATTAAGGCAGTGAGATCTCACATGGCTGGCTGACTGGTTTGAATCCTGAACCTGGCAGCTTGAAAATTACAGCAGGTGTATGTGTCAGTGTGTCCAAAATCCTGGGAGGAGAATGCTGGAGGGATTGTGGCATGACCATCCTCCTTGATGGGTGTTTTCTCACCTTTTCTCTCTCTGTCTCTCTCAGGAGAGCAAATGTGCCCTACAGCCAAAAGAGAAGGAAGGAAAGAAGGAAGGGAAGAAGGGAGGGAGGGAGGGAGGACGGAAATGCGTCAGTAGGTTCACATAATGACACAATATTGTTTCATTTTGTGCTTCTGGTTTTAACTACAATTTGTTTTAATTCCTCCAGATTTCAAAATAAGTTTCTCAAGTTAAGTGTCTCATTTCTGATTCTTTTTGTTTCTTCTTGCTGGCAGGCGTGTGTGAGCTAGCAATGGCACACATGCAAGAACGAGAGAGAGAGAATCCTTCACCTAGGCCTGATCATGCAACAGTCCTTTTTTCCTTCAATTCTCCATCCTGTCAGGATCCTGCACATGTGCGCACATACAAGCATACCGAGCTGACGGGTCAGGACTCAAATCCCGGTTGGCCATATGGGATCTGGCTTCCTCTGTGAAGTGCTTCACCACTGTTCTACGAGTCAGCTCTACTCTAGAGAAGCTTTAAAATCATATTTTTTGAAAACAAATTTAAAAATAGATTCAATGTATAAAATAAAAAAAAGAAAAAAGTAACACTTCTAGATTCTATATTTTCTTTCTGAACTTAGCTAACCAAGAATAGGTCTTAATAGCCCGAGATAATGAATGACAGACATCCTTCGGAACCACACAGTATCAAGGAATGGTTTGGATAATGGGGAAAGCAGACCCGAGGATACCACAGACTCAATGCCATTTAAAAACTCTGATTTCATTACCATCCTCATTGCTAAAGCTCTTCCTCACACATCTCAGGGTATTTGAACCTAGCAGTTCACCTTGTTGCCTGGCTGGCCAACAGTTCAGATGTGTGGAATACCACAAGCCACCAACAACAGATTACAGTAACAAACATCATGTGGTTTCATTCTTGGAATTTTAATGACTAAGCCGCTGAACTAGAGTCATATAGGTTTATGCAAGGGCACTGACAAATTTTTGATAAAGGTTCCATTAAAACAGCTTCAATATGACCTTTGGCATCCTAGGTAGATACTTATAAGTCCTTTTTCAGCATGGATCACATTTTGGCTGAAATTAGATTTCTGGCGAGAGGAATCCATCAAAGTTTGCTGGAGCAAAAGCTCTAGGTATACTCTGTGGAGAATCTTAAAACTGTAAAGAACAATAAGTTAGTGTGCCATTCACCACGTTATCCTGTGCCAGGCATTATTATTGGAGGTTAAGACACTTGTCCGAGGTCACAGGACTTGTAAGAAGTAGCCAGACTTGCACACAGCAGTAAAGTTCCAGAGTCCACACTCTTACCACCACGATGAAGAACCCATAACTTCACGTATCAGGGTCTTAAGGAAACACAGAAACAGACCTGCCCATACTTGTTCTGAAAAGCCTCGTTTGCTCTGTTGCCGTCCTCAATCCCATGTCCCCTTAGGGGTTACATTTGCCAGATCTGTAATATCTTAATGCATAAAACCTTAGCATTTCTTTGTCATGTGCACATCCTTCCCCCCGCCCATATTTTAATATAAAAATGAGTAAAGTATAAGCTTGAAAGAGAAAAGAAATAGAACTAAACACTTCATTCTTTTATTACACCCTTTGCTCTCCCCTCACCAATATTTTAAAGCACAGCTCTTCAAACCACAGTATGTACCCTAGTGTTTCACAGAGACTTTCCAGAGGACTTGGGCATGGTCCATTTCACAGAAATCATTTCTAGATCCTTGCACATATCCTCTTCCCTACAAATGACTTGACTGAGAACAATTTGCCTTCTGCAACTTGTCCTTTCCCAGCTGTCCTTTCTTAATCATACGCCTCCTTCTCCTGCTTTCCAAAGCAAGGTGTATCTTTACCTTTCCTGAGTCTGACCATAGTCCATTTTGCTGGGTATAAAAGCCTCTAGAGGACAAAATGAAGGGGCAGGTTGTAAACCTACAGCTCCCGAAAAAACACAGAACTGAGATATTAAGGATTTCCCGACTTTTCTGAGGCAGCAATCTTACAGAATGACAATGTCCCATGTAGCTACTATTCAGCCAGCCATCTGATTTTCATATTGCTTCAAAAACTTCAAAGTTTTGTGAAAAGTTAAGCAAGTGATTTTTTGAATCTTGAAAGTAAACCATTTAAAATAAGGGTCTCCAAAGATGAGGAGAAATTTACATTAATTGGTTTCCAGATTCTAGTAGGTGCTAGTTTAGGTGCAGAGGATGGACTGCCTTCTAATCTCCTTACCGTCCACTCAGGATACACTAGAAAACAAGGCCTAACTCAACCTCCTAGTAGGACAGAAGATCCCTGGCAGGTATCTGAGCAGAATGAGCAGGGCTCACATGTGGCATTACCAGAGCGGTTGAGGCTTGGTTAGACGTGAGAATCATCCACAAAGTTCTAATATCCCAGTACATCCCAGTACATAGGCCTTACTCTGACAATCACATTCCTGGGGGAGGGGCTCAGACAGAGGAGCGCTGCAACAGCTTTCCAGCTAACTCTAATTTGTGGCCAGGACGACAACCACTGACTAAGCCTCTTGGTTTTCCTTGCCCACAAAAGAGAAACAGTAATTACATATTAAACTGGTATAGAGTTACACTGATTAACAAACCAATATTAAATTGCTCTCTAGTAGTATAAAATGGCTTGTACCCAGGTCCCCCTTCTCTAGCTTCCCATATTTATGACTCTGCTGTTTTTTTCCGAATGAGAAATTACTGGACCCATTTACACGTGGAGGTAAAAATAACTGCCTGTGCCCGGAATGTGGATGAGATGGGAGAGGGTACATTTTTGGCTGCTTCTGTTTGGAACCCTAGCCCTCTGGCTTGATAGGGCTGGGATATTAATAGGAATAAGACTCACAGGTGTACAGACAAAGCACAGGGATTTCACTGGTCATGGCCAAGGGCTAGCTGCCTGCCACTCTAGTACTGGGGCTACAAAGACATAGCCTATCTCAAAATAGAATCAGAAGGCAACCCTTAGGAGGGACCTCAAAAGTCATTTAGTGCAACAGACATCTGAGATGTGTATCTCTGTCTATCCCTCTCAAGAGGCTGCTTACCCTGCTTAGTTCTGAACATCATCAGTGATGGGGAACCCACCACCTACCAGAGGATGGGTTTTGGATGTGTATATGACTAGCTTATAAATCTACGACTACCTAGAAGTAGGTGAATAACCAAAGGTGAGTTCCCAATTGCCATCAAAGATCAATTTCTTTATCCATAAGTCAAGAAAGAACCACTTGACATTGGCCCAGCTGCACTGGTGCAGTGGCAGTGCAATGCTCTGCAAGACTGGAGGCCACTGGCAGGTCAAGTTCTTGGGTTGAGCTGTACACACAGCACAGGTGTGCCCACGCTCCTGGCCAGTAGTGCCAGCTGAGGGAGATCACAGTATGAGATCCTCTTGACAGGGCTTGTCTGTCTCTCTCCTGCTCCCTCCCCTTCTTCCCCTTCCTGCCTCACTAAATAAATGAACAAATAAAATTTGACCTTGCAATAGTCATTGATATTAAAGGGACAATTAGATTCAATAAATCTTATTTCTTTTTTTTTTTTTTTTTCTTTTTTCTTTTTTGGAGAGGTTTTTGCTATAGGGCACGTGCGCTCGCCAGACAGACAGAGAGAGACAGAGAGACAGAAAGCAGGAAATCACCCCCAGGGGGGATGGCCACGCCGCAATCCCTTCTCCTCCATTCTCCTCTCGGGATCTTGGGCACGCACGCACACGCGCCCGGCGTGAGTTTAAGCCGCCGGGTCCGGGACTCGAACTGCGGTCGACTACGTGGGAGTCCAGCGACATAGCCATTACGCTAACTGCTGGTCCCAATAAATCTTATTTCTAAAAACGGTTTCTCCAAGTCAATACCATGAGCACTTCACGCTGGATAATTTTGGGGCATGGGGCTGTTCCAGACATTGTAAGATGTTAGGGCATCTCTGGATCACTAGGTAAGCAGCAATTCTTAACACCCAAAAGTGCTAATCAGAAAGTCTCCATATAGGCTGTCAAATGTCCCTGGAAAGGTGATGGGGGACAAAGTTGTTCCTAGTTGAGAGCAGCTGTCTAATCCCATTTCTTTCCCCTTTCTCTGGAAGGTGTTCATTCCATCTCTGTGCAATTCTGTATGAATGTTTTAGTGATGTGATGTTAACTTGCCTGTAGCTGTTAGTCCCTCTGTAAGTTTCCCTAACTAGAAAGTGGCAGGGTTAAGACTTGAACCAGAGTGTCTCTCCCCAAACATGTAAGAGTCATTGCTTCCATTATGTTCCATCTTAGGGGTTAAATATCTCTATCAGGGGAAAGGATGGCTTATTTATTTATTTAAGGAAGTTATGTCCTTCTTCTCCAACTGTTTTCCCTTCTGTTCCCAGAGTACTTAAGAAAGAAAATCTATGAGCAAAGCTAGATGCATCAGACTATTTCCTTATTAATGAGTAAAACAGAGAATGTGACACAGTTCACTATGTGGCTTGTCAGGACAACCCCTGAGAAGGTGAGACCAAAGGCTGAGCCCCTTGCCTGACTGAGCATGTTTAAAATCAATAGGAAAAGCTACACAGTTTCCAGAACGAGGAGCCATGCTGTGTAGGGCTGTACCTGGGAGCACAAGTGAGGCTGGCATCAAAGCCAGGAAGGGCCAGGAATGTGGAAAGGGTATGTGAGCACACTTCAGGTAAAAGTCACAAGGGAGAGCCAGTCCCACAGCACAGCCATTAGTGCTATACGTAGAAAGCTGGATCCCACATGGTGACTGTGGTTCAAATCTTGGTCCCAGTGACTTGAAGAACATGCCTGGCATCTGTGCATGCCCCAAGTGCTGATAGAATAGAGAAATGGAGGAAAAAGGATTGTTGTATGACCAGGCCCCATTGAAGAGCATATGTTCTATGGGATCAGCAGTTAGCGTAATGGCTATGTTGCTGGACTCTCATGAAGTCGACCACAGTTGGAGTCCCGGACCCGGTGGTGTAAACTCATGCTGGGCGCGTGTGCGTGCATGCCCAAGATCCTGAGAGGAGAATGGAGGAGAAGGGACTGTGGTGAGGCCATCCCCCCAGGAAGTGATTTCTCGCTTTCTGTCTCTCTGTCTCTGTCTTTCTGGTGAGCGCACGTGCCCTATAGCAAAAACCTCTCCAAAAAAAGAAAAAAAAAAAAAAAGAGTATATGTTCTCTCTCTCTCACTCCTTGGTGAGCACACACACACACACACACACACTTTAAAATAATAATTTTAAGAAGTTACATAAAAATGACCATGTAAATTAATTTTATTGAAAAAAAAATCTCATAGGAGAAAAATACACCTACTACTCCCTTTTGATGTTATGTCAAAAGTCTTCAATGGTCAACCCAAAGACTAGAACCAGCAAACTAGGCATCAAACCTTTACTTTTTACGTTTGAAAGCACACGTTAAACCTGGTGGAGAAAAGTTCAGTTAACCTCTTGTGAATATTCCCAGTGCCCAGGCTCACAAGAAGTGGACACGTATCCTTGCCACAAGACAACCCCAAAAGGGCTGTCCAAGGCCGACAGGAAGTGCCTACCCACGGCTTGTGAGTTGCATCCTGTGCCTCCCTCATCTCTTCCTAGCCCTGGCCCTGAAGCTCACATCTGTTGCACCTATGACTCAAGGCAGAGAAGAGGTGAGGGAAGCCCTATTTCAGAGTAGGCAGTGCAGATGCACGTGCTCTAAATCACAAGCATGGACATGAATCACACCAGGCTCCTCGAAGAGCCCTTGTGGAAAAGCCTGCAGTCACCCAAACTTGGTACTGGTCCTGGCTCAGGGACTGACTAGCTGGATATATCAGGCACGTAACCTTTCCTGGACCAGGTTCTCCATCTGGAAAATGGGGCCAAGACCACTTGTGTGTCCTACACCAGCCCCTGCTGCCCACCTCGCAAGTCAGTGTGTGTGGAAGGCTCGTCCAAGCTGCTACCGAATGTTATTAAGCTACTGTTCGTGCATATTTTAAATTGCCTGTTGAGTAATAAGAGGAGAAGTGGGTCCCTGCCAAGACTGGCCAACTGGAAAGCACACAACTATTTTCAGAAACTGGGTTGTTCAGTCCATCTGGTCTCCAATCAAAAGAACTTCTCTTATATCGCAGGAAACAGCACATACAGTTTGAGAAACTCTGTTCTACCCCGTGAGGCCAATGTGTACAAAGGACCTTTAAAAAGGGAGTGGAATGTTATAAAGTTAATGGTTCCCTGAACAATAAATATATGAAGCAACGAAGTATAATGTAGGAACAAAGATGCAAGACTAAGATAAAACATGGACTACACTGACAATGGGGACAGTGTCTTGGGACTTTAGAAATGGCTTCTTTCTTTTCTTTTTTTCTTTAAAAGATGATCTGGTGGGAGCTGTTCACCCATTACATTTGAGAGCCCAGTTATGTATATACTGGCTGTGTGGAAGAAAAGCATGTAAATAGTAATCCCTCAACTAGATTACAAGAGTCTATGAAATCCACCAGGTAACTGGGGCTCCACCCAGTCCTAGCCCAGTAGCTTTAATTACACTCTGGCACCACGCTGAGGCTCCAGCAAATAGCCCCATCAGCTCGGGCAACAAGGGACATGAAGCGTACCTTGTCACCTTCCAGGTGGGCACCTCAATAGATCACCTGCAGGGAACCACAGGGGATAGGACAATGACTGATGGATGGCAGAGGTGAGTTACCACTGGAGCTGGCCTTTGGGCCAGGCCAAAGTTTCTTGGTCATCCTAAATTTTAGTGAGAATTCTGTATTCTCCAAGGTATTTGATGTCTTACTTAACGTAAGAGTTACAATTTTCCCACGAGAATTTTCATGTGGGACTAAAGGCTTAAGGCATAGCCATAATGACTTTATCTTATGATTCAGACAATACGTTGAGACGCATAGGCTGCCCCGAGAATTTCAGGGACCCTAGCAGAACTGGTGAGCTCCGGCCCAGTGTAAACTGTGCCTCTTCCAGTGGGAGCAACAGTAGGTCATCCGATGCATTATTGCTGGAGTCATGAAACCAGCACACACCGAGCTAGCACAGGCTTTGGATACAGAAGATGCCCAGGAGGTACTTCCCCAGAAAGAAAACCAGGAAGAATGACAGTGCAGAGTGTACTCGTGAGCTGGTCTATGTAGTCATGAATACAAACTATCTAGAAGAGTTCCACAGAATTTCTAACCCTCCTAATATCATCAAAATAAAATTTCTAATGATCACATTTATGGGCTGAATAATAATTAGCAGAACAAAAGGGAAGGAGGAGGCAGTGAGTAGCAGTGACCCAGAGATTCAAATACTCTTAGTTAAATATTTAAGATAGGTTTGAACACTTACATGATTAAAAATTTTTTTTTAAATGAGAGAGTATCTGTGCTAGAGAAAGACAAAGAGTGAGCAAGCACTTACTCACTCTTGACTGGGCCTCAACACGCCTTCATCCCTATTTCTTTAGCCCTCTAGTTTGTTGGGATCTCGGAACCCCTGGGCACATCTGGCCTAGCCCATTTTCAGACCAATTGAGGCATCTGAATCCATGGTCAGCCAGTGGCTTCCAGAGCTGTAGTCCGGCATGGTATAAACCACATCACCTAGGCTGGGCCGCAATTGTCATTCTTCCATCTAGTTCATCATTTCAATTCTTTTTCTGTAGTTCAAAGCAAAGAGCATTAAGGAGTTAAGGGAACCCAGGCACCTAATTCACCATGTGCCATATAAGTTCCAGTATAAAATACAGCGGTTAATCTCAGGTTCCTATACACGTACAGTTCTCGGGACTTACGAGATAGACCTTGCTATATCATTGGTTTCCTTTGCCCTTAGTGTCAATTTTGGACAAAATATTAACTTCAAAATTTTCTGTAATAATCTTCATCTCAAGTAATATGCACCTCCTTTCAATTTAGAAATGAAGGGGGACATGAAGCCAAGTGGCCAGAGCTACACACACTGCAAACCCAGCTCACCAGCCACACACTAACTCATCCTGCAGCCCCTGCACCCCAGGGGCCTCGCCTACAGCAGAAGTCAGTGATACTACGCTAAACAGACTGGTGCTGCCTAACTGCCACATCCCCAAACTCCAAGCTGCAGGCACAATTCCTTTGTTCTCAGTCCTGGATTGAATCTGAGGACTGACCACCTGGGAAGGCTGCCCCAAGGATGTGGCTTTGTGTTTTGCACAGTCCCTGCCCGGCATCTTATTGTTGAAGCTGGTGACTTGATACAGTTCCTTAATTTCTCTGAGTCTCAGTTTCCTCATGTACAAAGCAAGGATAACAACACTGAGGGGTTGTGGGGTGGATGATTGCCACTGTGTACGTGGAGAGAACCTGGCAGAGGGTCATTGCACTAGATGAGAGGAAGTATACGGCTCTTCAGAAAGTTTAGACACCTTTATCATTTATAACAAAACAAAAACTATGACTGAATTTTATGCACCAAAATTAACTCATACTTTTATCACATTTTCCGTAGTCTTTAGGAAGAGATCTCTTATTAGTCCCAAATACAAGGATAAAGAGTGCTGTTAAAACTTCCATGTAGGGGACTGGCAGATGACATAATGGTTGTGTTGCTGGACTCCCATGTAGTCAACCATGGTTCAAGTCCTGGACCTGGTGGCTTAAATTCACACCAGGCACATGTACATATGTGCCCAAAATCCTGAGAGGAGAATGGAGGAGAAGGGATTGCAGCGAGGCCATCCTACCGACTGGTAATTTCTCATTTTTTATCTCTGTCTCTCCAGCAAGCGCATACACCCTACAGCAATAAACGAAACAAAAAACTCCCATTTAGGGCTGGCCCCATAGCAAAAGTGCTTAAGGAAGGCGGAGCCCACAGAGCTGACTGTGATTCAAATCCTGGACCCCCTAGCTTGAAGCACAAGCTGGGCATGTGTGCATGTGTGCCTGTGTGCCTGTGTGCGTGTATGCCCCAAATCTGATGGAATAGAGAAAAGGCCGACAACCACAGCTTGCCCATGCCCCACTGGAGGGTGCTCCCTCTCCTCTGTCCCTTCTGTCTCTCTGGTGAGTGCACAAACCCTCTCACAATCAACAACAACACAACAACCCCAAGAAACTTCCATTCAAGCTGTGGTAGGGACTCTCCTAGCTACTTGTATGACACAATTTTTAACGGGCCTGAACGCATGTGTGCTCACAGGAAAGAGACAGAGAGAAAGACGGCAAGTGAGAAAGCATCCGCCCGGGGGAATGGTCACGACCAATTCCTTCTCCTCCATCTCTCTCTCCTTTCAAGATTCTGGGCACAAATACACATGCTCCTTGCATGTTTCTGAAGCCACCAGGTGCAAAACTTGAATTGCACAGTCAACCATGTGGAATCCGACCACCTTTACCTCCATGCCACCAGCTGGCCTGACACATTTAATTTGCAGCTACTAATCAACAACAATAACTAGCATACACCAAGTACTCACTCCGTGCCCAATACTATTCCAAGTGACTTAATCCTCATGACCCTCATGCAGTAGATACTATTCTTGCATGACAGAAGAGCAAACTAAAACAAGGAAGGGCAAAGTGACTTGTCCAAGGTCACACAGCGGGCAAGTGGCAGAGACAAGCTCTGAACTCTCACATGTCTCTTCTCACACAGACTTGGTTGCCTATAGTCAAAGTAAAAACTCCAATTTTTTATCTTTTTTTTCCCTTTCTTTTGTGCTGGATAAAAGTCTTGCCCAGACATTAGCACGGCCTTGACCATTCCTCAGGGACCTAGTGATTGGGACATGTGGTCGACCATAAATGGACCACTGACGTGCATCTCGAGAATACATTACAAATTCGAGACTTACTTTGGATGCCATCTTCAGGAAAAACTAAAAGCAGTTGACCTAGAGAGACGCTTAAAATCTTATAAACACCACAAAGCCTTCCTAAATTCTGGACTATTCCAATCCCATCTCATCTTCCAAAGGGGCCAGGGTGAAGAGAAAACCGCACAGATCTGTATATCTAGAAGACATAAACTAATTATATCTGTTTCAAGTCCTATCTGTAAAAGCTGTCGATGTGTGGTTAAATCGATTCTACCCATAATAGAACATAATTGCGGCTACTTCAAAGCCATGGTGATAGTGACTGGTTTCAGAGTCCAGTTTTCAAGTGGAAACCAAAATATATCAGGACATATAAGAGTAGTGAAAAAATGGTTTTGATTTATTAGTACATACTGCATTTTTCTTTTTAGACATCAATCTGTCAAGAAAAAAAATCTTAGTGTCTAGCAGCCAAGAGACATCAAAGTTACTCATGTCAGCAAGCTAGGTCTCCATGCCTCTCTCTGCAAAGGGAACCGACAGAATGGATGACACTCGGACAAAGCACCGGTGGGGCACCTTTTCAAATCGCTTACCACGCAGATGCCCACGGCGTGTGAATAATTAGCAGCCTGTGTGGGAGGAATCCTCTTTTTTACCCTTGAAATTCAAGTAGTAACTTTAATAAAGAGAATCATGATTAGTGTTCAAATGAGACCAGACAGCCCCAGCCTGTGGTGCACTCTGGGGCCACCTGAAGCTGGAGGGCGGGGAAAACGGGACTGCAGTGTGAGGAGGCCCTGTTGAGGTGCTGCTCCTGATCCACAGGCACACAGGACTATCACAAATAGAAGACATAAGCTGAAAAGTCAGATTCTGTTAAACTACAGGCCTTCTTCAACCTTGTCCCATATAGAAGCGTGTGTGCATATGTAAATATACATGTTAGAGTTTAGGAAAAATAGTATTCACAAACATTTGAGTGATATGATTAAAGATACTATTTCGTACCCCCCAAATATGAACAACCATTTCATCTAAAGTAGCAATTACAATAAACATTACTATATAAAACATGTTGAACACTTCACGGTATTCTGCACAGTTGAACGCAGTTCATTTACATGAAGTAAGCAGTTTCACCATGCACCTCTTTTATGACCGTTTCAGATTTATCAGTTGAGCACGCACTGCCAAGCTCTTAAACCTAGGCTTTAAATACAATGATAAGGAAGATGCTAAAAGACACAGAAATAAATACTTATTTACAACATTATAAAAGGAGATGATATTTAGAAGGCAACTATCAGGCATTCAATGCCATGGCTAAGTAGTCCTCTGTCAGGTTATGAATCACTATTAGCTACAGTTAGCAACTTAACCATTTATATAGTTATTTATTTCTGCTTTTTACAGGAAGAAATTCACTATGCTGCAATTCAAGAAGTCCAGGAGACAAAAATACAGGGAGACACTGTCGTATAAAATGTAATTCAGGAGCCTGTCCTATATCCAACGTGAAATGGTGTCTCAAGAAGTGTGTAATTTGTCCTCATGTGCTCGTCGGCAGGGCCCAGAAAGAACACAGATTACTTAGTGTATGCGCTCCAAGAGGCCAGTAAGCTCTCCCCATCTAAACATTTTCCCCCCAAGAGGGAAAAAGACAATGAAATGACAACCTTTAGGGCAAAGTTTTAAATATCGAGTTGCCAGAAAAGTCATGATGTATTTTTCTGTGTCATGACTTTTCTTTTTTTTTTTTTTTTGGAGAGGTTTTTGCTACAGGGCGCGTGCGCTCACCAGACAGACAGAAAGAGACAGAAAGACAGAAAGCGAGAAATCACCTCCCAGGGGGGATGGCCACACCGCAATCCCTTCTCCTCCCTTCTCCTCCCTTCTCCTCCCTTCTCCTCTCGGGATCTTGGGCACACACGCACATACGCCCACCGTGAGTTTTAAGCCACCGAGTCCGGGATGCAAACTGCGGTTGACTACGTGGGAGTCCAGCGACATAGCCATTACGCTAACTGCTGGTCCCGTGTGTCATGACTTTTCTGATGACCTATTTTAAATACAACATTCTGAATGCATTATTTCATTTAATCATCTCAATAACTCTGAGGTTAGTACCACTATTAGTCCGATTTTGAAGAACACCATAAATTTCCTTTAGCGAAGGACCTTGTTTAGGTCAGACGGTGAGCAGAGCCAACTGTGTAGAAGAGGATCCAGGCTTTTCCCGCAGCCTGTCTTGCCTGGCTATGCTATTTCTGCAGATTTAACTGAGATCACCAGGGTTCCCCGTTTAACATCAGGCCTCCCTGGCCTACTGTCAATTCATGCAGGACTCAGAGAAATTCAAGTTTCTCTAAAATACATACAGAGGAAGAAACTACTTTTTCTCTTTTAAAGGGCTATATTAAGATATGTGAATTTCTGGGCCAGCTGGTGGTGTGGTGGTTAAGGCAGCTGGGTCCCACATGGCCAACTTTACAGTTCAAGTCTCAGACCCAGTTGCCTGAAAAACACGCTGGGCATGTGTACATGTGTGCCTAAAATTCCAAGAAGAGAAGGGATTGTGCCATGGTCATAGCCCCTGGGAGAAGCTTTCGGACTTTCTCTCTCTCTGGCATATTCATGTGCCCTACAGCAAAAACTAGAAAAAACAACAACAAAAACAAATAGTGAAAGGATACTGACACAGCCATCCGATGGAATATCATTCATGATGAAAAGAAATGGGCTATCGTGCTACCAAAAAAAAAAAAAAAATTATGTGATTGTGACTTTCACGTATCTTAGTATCTGCTGGGGACTGGTTCCAGGATACCAAATAACATAGAGCAGAAAAAATGACCTCCTGGACATACAAGTTTCCTTGATTTTATTCTCATTCTGTATCACCGATTTAGGTGATTCTAGTCATTCTGGTTAACACAGAAGCGTTATCTTTGAATTGTTTCCTTGAAGAATCTGAACTGCTATTTTACTGGAGAAAGAAACTGGAAAAAAAATAGCATCATAAAATCACAACAGAAAGAATGCTAAACACAGAAAGGCCCACCTGCGGGAGCTGGCTCTTGGGAAAAGACCAAGAGACAGCAAAAACTTCCGGGGTGGGAGACAGTCACATAGCAGGTTGGACATGATCACCTTGTCCATCTTTCTCCACCGAACGTTCCAGCACACAAGGCCAAACGTGCCAAGACAGGCTCAGGGGCTCGACCTCTCACCCCTAGGACTATGTCCTGACTCTCAAGATTTAATACCAACGACCTTTTTCTTAGGACTCATCCTGGGTGCGCTTGTCTTCTCTTCCAGCAATGCCATGAGCCATCTCTTGGGCAGGCAGTTTCCCATATTATCTGTATCTCCCAGGGCCTTAGTAACGGCAGCAATGAAAAGTCTATTTTCAATAGCCCCTCAAATTAACTTTCAAGTGAGATAACCCTTGCAGGAGAAAATCTTAGTATCTGGCTCTTTTTTTCTGGAGACTGGCCCACAGTTGTCGAAAATGGGATAAAGTAGGCAGAATAATGGCCCACAAAGACACCTGGTTCTAATCCCTGAAATCTGGAAATGTTACTTTCTATGGAAAAGGTCCTTGAAGCTATGACTGCATCAAGGATACTGAGATGGAGAGATTATCCTGGATTATCCAAATGGGCACTAAATGTAATCACGAGTGTGTTCATAGAGAGACGCAGAGGGAGGTGTGATACAGACAGAAGGGGCAGCCCTGTGACCACAGGGGCAGAGATGGAGTGACATGAACACATGTTAAGGAATGCTGGCACCACCAGAAGCTGGGACAGGCAAGGAATAGGCTATTGCCAGTGCCTCTGGAGGGAGCAGACCCTGCCATCCCTCTGGCTTCAGGACAACGATGCTGATTTTGAAGTGGTCTCCAGCAGAATGAGAGGATACATGTCTGCTCATTTAAGCTGTGCGGGTAGCAACCGGTCACAATGGCCAGAAGAATGTCACGCGTAGGCCATGGCCAATCCTAAACCCTGTTATAGGAGGAAAAAACCTCAGAGGACTGGTTGACGGAGAGAGACAGGGTCCCTGGATCAGCCAGGACACTCTGCAAGGTTGCGCTGCAAAAGGCAACTCCATTCTAACCCTAAGACCGCCCTAACTGTGTTTCAAGGGCCCACATGTGCCTTTGTCATGGGTAGCACCAAAAGTAAAAATGCTATTTTTGGGTCCAACTCCAATTCTGCAGCAGAGATTAGGAGGCTGTCTGAAGGTCTGCTCCCAAAGTCCAAAACCACTTGACTCGCAGCTCTGGCCATGTGGCTGTCACAGTAAGCAGCCCCTGTTCTGCCCAGATCCTCCTGGTCTGTCACGCACCAGGACTGGCTCACTTACAGGAGGAACAAAGCTGACAAGCAAACATGAATACCATTCCATCTACTAAACCAAATGCCTTTCAAAGTACTGAACAAACTATTTCCCCCCCAAAACTTGGAGGACTCTGAAGAGAATTTCAATTATCTCGGAGCCTCCTCTCAAAAATCCTCCCCCATTTGTATGTGCCTGTCCCGTGTGTCCAGGCACAGCTGCAGGCAAAGTCTGTTATGATCAACTTTCTTGATGTTATTGAAGGCCAGCACTGCACTATCCCTAAGTATGAGACTGAGCTTGTTAAATTGCTTTCTGAGGCTATGCAATCAAATGAGATATATTAAATATTGTCTTATTTAAATTTCATCTTAACTATGTTTTAGGTTTATTATTATTATTATTATTGCCAGAGGGCATGTGCTTTATGGGGTAGGAACAGGGAGAGGGTGAAAAGAGTCCGCAGTGGGTACGATCGCACCACATGCCTTTTCTCCACTTCGCCCTCCCATCAGGATCCTGTGGACACGTGCATACACACTCGGCATGTTTTTCAAGCCACTAGGGGCAGGCAGGGTTCAAACCCTGGTCAGCCATGGGAGATCTGGCTCCCAATGCACTTTGTTTAACCATCAAACTGTGGGGCAACTTGACCTATTTCTTTTCTTTTTTTTTTAAGAGGTTTTTGCTATAGGGTGCATGCGTTCACCAGAGAGACAGAGAGAGACAGAGAGACAGAAAGCGAGAAATCACCCCCCAGGGGGGGATGGCCACGCCGCAATCCCTTCTCCTCCACTCTCCTCTCGGGATCTTGGGCACACACGCACACGCGCCCGGCGTGAGTTTAAGCCACCGGGTCCAGGACTTGAACCGCGGTCGACTACATGGGAGTCCAGCGACATAGCCATTACACTAACTGCTGGTCCCGCAACTTGACCTATTTCTTAAAAAGCTTGCAGTGGCTTTATTCATTTCTGCCAAAAGTCAGAGGCAACCAAGATGCCCTCTGATAGGTGAATGGCTAAACTGTGGCATATCCGGCAATGGAATATTAATTCAGTGCCAAAAAGAAATGAGCCATCAAGCTATGAAAAGACGGAGGAAGACAGTGAAAAGATCAGTGGTTGCAGGGGCTTGAGGGGAAGGAAGAATGGACAGAGAGCACACACAGGAGACTTGGGGGACAGTGGGATTATTCCATATGTTACTATAATGGCGGGCACATGGCACTCATTTGTCCAAATCCACAGAGCATACACTGCCAAGAGGGGACCTTCGCTTTGGGTGAACATGCTGTATCCGTGTAGGTGCATCGGCTGAAACGAACACACCACTCTGCTGAGGATGCCAACGTGGGAGACGCTGGGGGGGGGGGGGGGGCGCGGGGGGCACGGGCAGAGGGAACACAGAAAATCTTCGCACCTTCTGCTCTCCTCTGCTGTGAACTTAAACTGCACCGAAAAGGCAAGTCTATTAAAAAACAAAAACAGAAAAAAACTCCACTGGCCATCTAAGTACTGGAAGGTTTTGTTGTGGCTACTGTATTAATCTTGTTGTTTAAGAATTACATATTTAATTTTGTTTATTTATTTTTATACATATCGCTATAGGGCACATGTCTCACCAGAGAGAGAGGGGGACCAGGGGGGATGAGAAAGAAAGCCACCAGGTCTGGGACTTAAACTGCAGTCAGCCATGAAGGGCAGGAAAAAAAAAAATCGACCATGTCTGGTAGTTTAACCCAAATGTATAACAATGAGAATATTCCAGAAAAACAAATACTTATGGCACAGGAATCACAGTCACAGCTGCTCATTTTCGAAAGAGCAACAGTTTCTGTTCATTGCAGAACTGCCGTATTTTTATTTAGCCACTTCCTAAGAAATCTGTGTGAACAGCTGCTTAGTTAAAAAAAAAAAAAAAATGAGACACCGAATTTGGAGCCATTCAGTCAAAGTGCCCCCCCAACCCAGATGCGAGTTATTCTAAAAAAAGAATGATACCCAAATTAGTCAATGCCAAATTCAATAGTTTTGAAAAGAAGTCCCACCATGGATTATAAAAATCCCTTCACTTATCTTGGTTATCTAAATTAAGAAAATATTACCAGAAAGTGGTAGGAAGGGGAAATCCTTCAGTTTATTTTTGGAGGAAGAGGCAGAAAATGTGGTACGCATTTTTCCTGTGATACTGACTCATGACTGGAATTCCCATGTGCTCACAAGGAAAGTCTGGTATAAAGACTAGAAAACAGAGGGCCGCCCGAGACGTTGAATGTAAATGGGAAATGAAAAACTTCCTGTATTGACTGACATGCATGGCATTCCCTTTTGAAAAAGCAATGTAATACACTGTAAAGTTACATGTAATCCAATGTAATATAAAGAAGATTATGATGATAATAAAAATAAAAATAGATAAAATAAAAATAAAAAATAAAAGGGGAAGCTGAGTAACAACTGAAAAAAAAAGTCCTTAGGGAAGATGGGATCATATAAAATAAACAAACCAAGAGAACCCATTATTATACGCCAGAAAATATTAGGTTGTTGGAAAGGTCATAAAGTATGTTTCTATATCTTTCTATGTAAGGATGTGTCTTGACTTTTCTCACAACCTAATGTATGAGTCAAAGGTAGTAAGATGTTTTCTGCAAAGACTGGGTTTGGGGCCAGCAGACGGTGTAGTGGCATTGCTGGACTCCTGCATGGGCAACCACAGTTCAATTCCCAGACCTGGTGGCTTGAAACTCAAGCTGGGTACATGTGTGTAAGTGCCTAAGACCCTGGGAGGGGAAAGAAGGAAAAGGGATCTTGGCGTGAACATCTCCCTGGGGGGTGATTTCTCACTTTCCCTCTCACCGTCTCTGTCTCTGTCTCTCTCTCTCTCTGGTGAGTGCACATGCCCTAAGGCAAAAACCTCTTTAAAAAAAAAAAAAAAAAAGACTAGATCCTATCATTAAAACATGGGACCAGCAATTAGCATAATGGCTATGTCGCTGAACTCCCAAGTAGTCGACTGTGGTTTGAGTCCTGGACCTGGTGGCTTAAACTCACGCTGGGCACGTGTGTGTGCATGCCCAAGATCCCGAGAAGAGAATGGAGGAGAAGGGATTGCGGTGTGACCATCCCCCCTGAGGGGTGATTTCTCGCTTTCTATCTCTCTGTCTCTCTTTCTGGTGAGTGCACGCGCCCTATAGCAAAAACCTCTTTAAAAAACCCTTTAAATAACAGCGTAAGTAAAAACCAGCTTATTACATGATCATAACACATGGGTATGCATTCTTAAGAATCAAGAGCTTTATTTGTACACAACTGGGTTATTAAATTACTTACAGCAACAGTTGATGTCTCTTTCTAGTCAAGAGGGGTTATTACTATTTTAATATATTATTACTTTAAATATTTAAAATGAAATTTGGACTATATTTTTACTAAAATTAAACTATTTTAGCACAAGGGACACTTATTATTAGTATAAAAGATCATTTGTTCTTAAAATTCAAAATCAGCTAGGCTGGTACATCAACTACTTGAGTTTGCCAAGAACACAAGCCATTTTCTCAATTAGCATCATAAAATAATTTTTATTAAGAATCATGACCCAACAGTTATTCAAGAATCCAAGAAACGAATGTTCCCCCAACTGAAAATAAAAAAATCCATACCCAGCTTGCACATGGTCATCACCGAACAAGTTTTGTTCTGGTTTAGTACAAGTTCTCTTATGTTGTCTGACAAGTTTCTCTGAAATGTTCATCTCAAACTCCTAAACTTTACCTAGCTGGATATGATAAAATTCAGGAAGATGATCTAACACAAAGTATTACTTTTGTTCATTCTACTCCAAAGACAGGTTAATACAATCTGCACTCTGAATTCAGAAAAGGCAAAGAATGACATGGTTGCCCAGTCATGAGTCTTTAAGATAAATATGTTACCGACTGAAAGATGTCATTTTCCTCCCACAATAAATTCTATTTAATAGACATTCACTGATTAAGGACAGTGGATGGAACGTAACTATCCAAAGAAAATCAGTCTCAGGAAACATGTTACAAGCGCTTATGTCTACTAAAAAGTGATGTACCCTGAACGTACTCAATTCAGCACTTCCTGTGGATGTAGAGCATCATGCTAGGCCATAAGGAGATGAGAAAATGCCTCAAACAATCTCTGGCCTTCCAGGAGCAAAGAAAATAGGATGCAAAAGGAGACATATATAGAAATATCTATAAATACTGTAAGACAGAATGTAACAGGAGCCACAAGCAAGGGGAAAATAAAGCACTGTGGGAGAGGGGAGGAGAGGAAGCGCAACTGAGGAGGGTACAGCGGGGAGCCCTTGGCAGGGAAGAGGGAGTGGGTGAAGGAACCCAGTCCCAGGGACCAGGAGGCAGGGCAAGGAGGTTGTGGAAAGGAGGTAAAAACCCAGGAGTGCCACAGGGAAAACACCACCCATGGAAAGGTGACCTGGCCACAGAGTGGGGTGGAGGGGAAGGAGTGGAAGTAGCTCTAGAGCACCTCAAGGCATCTGGAAGGACAAGGGACGCCACATAGGCCCAGCCAGAATGGATGCTGAGGCTGAGAGGAAGCACTGGCCACCGCTTGCCAAGGAAGGGATCATTCTGTGTGCCTTTACAGCTGATGCCCGCTGGTGCCAACCAGCCCCTCCTGCGAGCCGAGCCTTGGAAGGCACCCTGGGGCAGAGGTTCCATTTTCCCCGAGTCCTGTAGGACTTCGAACCCCTGCGGGCCCCAGGGCTGTGCTCTTCAACCTTTCTTCCTCCACTTGAAGCTCAAGGCATGGAATGACCAGTCAGCTCATGCAACCTAGCTTCTCAAATTGGCCGCACCCCAGGCTGGGCAATAATTTGGCTCCCTGCTGTCTAAATAAGCAGAAGTGTTCCAGAGGGGTGGAGGTGGGAGGAAGGTGAAAATAAAGTACAAGTATCGTGGCCACTTCTGGCTGCTGGCAAACATTTATTTACTGTATCCGTGCAGAAAAACCTCTGAAAATTCCGGTTTCCCGTATGAACAATTCTCAGTGATGAATTTATTGTCCTTGGTTTCATTCAACTGTGCTTCAGTTTTAAAAACTGATACATCAGATTAGTTTACTGGACAATATGTAACATAAATATTAGGACTGTCTGTCCCAGGCAAAGACTGTACCATAGGCACAAATCCATTCATTGTGTGCCTCTGAATTATACCGTGGGGGGACTGGCCAAGTTCAGCTATATTCAGGGCTCAAATATGGAATTAGACAAGTTAATCCATTTAAAAGTGCACCTATGGAGGAGGCTAACAGTGGTTAAAGTGCTGGACTCCCACATGGCCGACCATGGTTCAATTCCTGGACCTGGAGGCTAACACACGTATATATTAGTGCCTACCCAAAATCCCAGGAGAGGAATGGACTGCAGTGTGGCCATCCTCCCAGGGGGTGATTTCTCACTTTCCCTCTCACTGTCTCTCTCTTGTGGGCGTACATGCCTTATGGCAAAAATCTAAAAAAACAAAACAAAACAACCAGCCACCAAAAACAACCAACCAAACAAAATTCTATTAAATAAACTAAGCCTATGATACAACAATAGATTCACTGTAGCATACTCTAGCTGATTTTAATACAAAAATACAGCTCTCCAATGATAACCATTTACTCATTTTCAGTTCTCCCTCCTTCCTGGGCACACAACTACAACATCCCAGCTAGGCAGGGCCATATTACTATTAGGTCACCAGGAAAGTCATGACATATTTTTCTACGTTTCTCTATGCAAAAATGCATCATGATTTTCTCAACGATCCACAGAGCTGAACAGCCAATGTACTCAGAAAAGGTGATTTTTACCACTTCTGCGTGAGGCTCTGGAAAGCTCTGGTGTGGCCGTTTATCAACCTGGGTTTCTGTGTGGTCATGTGGATCGGAACACCTGCTGACCTGTGCTGGCATGTGGCATGAGTGAGCAATGTACCCATGGTGTACTGAGCCCTGAGGTTTCAGGGTACCCCCATACACCTTTTTTTCCAATGCTGTTCCCAGTGAAGTTCTCAGTGAAGTGCAGAGGAAACACAGAGGACAAGTCTCCATGGGACAGCGAGTGGTACATCCACATAAATCAATCCTCTGTGTTGAAGAACTGACTACAGACTTGGTCCACATGCCAGCAATAATAATCCTCTGCTTCAGAGTCACATTCGGATAATACAGCTTCTCCGTCTAAATGGCAGAAGACATTGCAGGGATTCTTTTCTCACACATCACTTCTAATAATACTACTTCACATAAACGCTATTTTCATATGCAACAAGATAAGGGATCACGGGCCTATTTTTAGATGCTCCACCAGTCCTGAGCCTGCCCACTGTTGTTTATATACATTTGGAGTCACCTCCAAGCTTTTGCATTTGCCAAGAGTGAGAGAGCATCAGCAACGGCAGCACGTCGTGGGGAGGACAGGGAGTATGATCTGTTTGATCTTGCATTTATGAAGCTTGGGCAAACACTGAATCTGGATCTATTTTAGATTACTTGGTCAAGCAACGAATGTGGGTCTATCTTTACAACAAACACGCTGTGCTGCGAACATTACCCAAAGAAATCTGGCAGTAGCCTCGAGCTTGCTAATTACGAAACTGTATAAATTGTTGGTGCATTAGTCATTACATTGCTTCTTCATTCATTCATTCAACAAATAGTCACCTAGGGCCTGTTTCGAGCCAAGCATGTCATATGCTATGAGCATCTGAAGTCTGATGTCAATCTAGGAGTTTAGAATAATGGTGTTAATTGATATGAAAACATCTCTCTGATTATTGGACAGTGGATAGTTATGGACATTTTGTGGTCGTAGTACAAATAGATGGATACTAAACATGTCACTTTTCATTGTTTTAACTGGGAACTTTATGGATAAAGAATGAACTTGCTGAAAGTCAGTATAATTAATTTTACTAAGGAAGTCATGAGTGTGTGCGGTATATAATGCGAGGATGACAGCCCACTCACGAGGGCACCAAAGTTAATATGGCAGAATTTGAAAACTGGTAAAGAGCTGCCTGGATGCTCACATTCACTACACACAGATTTCAAGGGGTTTTATAACCCTCAAATATGTAGAATCTGCAGAAGACATTTTCCTGCCTTAGAGTAAAGACAGTCAATACTTGGTGGTGATGAGGTGTCAAGTGGAAGGAAGTCTTCCTTCCCCTAATGACTAAGGGCTGCTCTGGCTTCAGTTGCTCTCGCCATCAGCAGCTACTGTAGCTGCAGGAATGGGCCTCTGAGCAAGTGCAGCTGACTTATCTTACACTCTGAGGGGCACGCGCTGCAGGCAGTCTGCAAGACACACCTCTGCTCATCTCCTTATTTGAAAAGCACTTAAAAAAGCAGAATCTCTAGGGGCTGGCAGGTGGCATGGTGGTTAAGGGCACTGGACTCCCACATGGCTGACCATGGTTCCAGTCCCAGACCCAGCAGCTTACTGTTTGTCTGTCTGTCTCTCTCTCTCTTTCTCTTACTTTCTCTCTCTCCCCCTCTCTGGTAAAATTAAAATAAAATGAAATAAATAAAGTTAAAATTTAAAAAATAATTCTTTAAAAAGCAGCAGATTCTAGTAGTCAAGATATTGGGTCATTGGGAAAGTCATGACGCATTTTTGCATAGAAAAATACATCATGACTCTTCCGACAACCTAGTATTAGCAGGCTGTTATACTGAATGGGTTGGTTCATTGGTTCTTAACTTTTTTTTATTCCCCATCAAGACAGACAATAACATTCTTACAGGGCACCCCAAGGATACAACCTAGCAGCATCTAGGGTAACCAGCATTTCCCTGAGACAGAGTGGTTCCTCTCGGCCCCTCTCACTCAACGGTGTCTTTGGAAATGTAACTCAGAGTTATCCGAGCAAAAATTTTGAATCTACATCATTTATTAACATTTGCAGTTTGTTCCCAAATTTACTTGTGAAAAACATTCACAAATGACTTAGTACTCTTGTCATTGTACTAATTTAGGTCATTAATTAATTAATTACTACAAACAGTCTAAATGAATATTAGATTAACTTAGTGGTACTGCAGGAGATTATGTTTAAATTCTCAGAATAAAACATCACATAGCTGTTATATTTAAATGCAGGCCTTTCTTTTTGTCTGTATACTTGAACTAACGCCTCTGGTCTGTGGTGTAAGGAATTAAGCAAAATCTCAACAGTAATAACCTTGTTTATGTGACACTTCAATTCTGTAATTGGAGGGGGATACAAACCACTTGATATCAGATCCCTTCCGTATTTTGGAGGTAAATGTGTAATATCTATCTACACCACGCAGTGAACTCATTTTCACTAACAACTTAATACTAAAAGAGAAAATAAAACAAAAAACAAAACTCCTAAATCCTCAGTGGTTCTACTGAGACATTTGGCCAGCATCTATCAAAACATTTTGGAAATGAAGTCAATATTAATCCAAATGTCTTTCCCTTTCATTTTGCAAACAGAACACTAAGGCTCTGATAGACAACACACTAAGCAATAAAATAGTTAAATCACTCACTTTTCTTTCCATATAAAATGAAATTTGGTCCTCAAACTATTATTCGACGGTTAGAGTCCACCTCATGGTCCTGTTTCAGTATTATATAAGCACTCTGCAACTTATTCCCACAGCTTACTCCATTTATTTTTACAACATAAAATTTTATGGTAGGTTTTCTTAAGCCAGGAGACTGCTCAATTATTCACATTGCTATCTGATGCATCAACAAAAATGCCCTTCAATCTACACTATGGAAGAAAAAATGTAGCCATTCAGCAGCTGTTTTCTCTCTCTTCTGGGTTTGGTGGATGTATCTGTGCTTTTATTTGCTTAGGATACCTTAAGTTGTATTACTACCTTTTGCACAATGAACCTTGAAAAGAGAAGTAACGTGAGCCTTCTCCACAGCCTGCTATTAAATTTTTCTTAATTACTAGAGGAACGGCAAGATTTCAGTGAGCACTACTGGGTGGGCAAATTAGTCAGGCATGAATTAGCAAAGTTCTACTGTAATTTGATTTTAAAGCTTATTTCTTTGTAATATGCAAGACCATGTTCCACCGTAAAGGAGTCTGGAATATGAACTATGCACAGGATTATCATTACTGCCTCTTCCTGATTTTTCTTTAATGGTTTTAAGAGAATCTATGTTAGAGATTGCTCTTTGCTTACTCATTGTTCTTCCAAGCAAAACCCAAGCACATGCAACACACAGAGGGACACAATTAAATTAAATTAAAAGCAACACGATGATTCAACAACGTCTATCACATTTGATGATTTCTTTTTGACAAAACACATGCATAAGGAAACAAATGGGACTATGGGCATAAAGCCTCTCGAAGATCTCCGGCTGCAAAAATATTCAAAAATTTCAGGTGACTGGCGATCATAAAGAGCAGGACAAACAGGGGTTCGGGTTCTGCTATCTAGTCAGAACTTCCTTAATCTGTCTAACTCATGTTGTCCGGCAATGCCTTGCAGTACAGAAGCGCACCCATGATCATGAGGGCGACTGATACTTTGTGGGCAGCTGGGCTTCTCTAGGATGCCCACCAAAACCCAACCCACGGTCTCCGTGGCAGGACGCACAAATGAGGGGAAGCCTTCAAAGAGTTCACGGAAATGCACGAAAAAATTTCAAAATTTTCTGGCATCAAAATAAACCTGTACTTTAATTTCATTTTCCCATAAACTTTCTGAAGTCCTCTCCTACCAGAAGAGAAATGGCATATTCCCCTATCTTTTTGCCTATGGATTTATTTTACATAGACTTAGCTCCATATTTTAAACACAGGTATTAAACGGTGCTCTGTCCTCTACTGGTCTGTAAGTCAGGCACGTGGTTGTCTGCATTCTTGGGCAGTGGGCAAACAGGAATAAACGAAGCAGGAATTTCATGCTGGGGGCGGAGTTGCCTTTTTGATCATAGAGACTTCTATTAAGCTCCTTAGATTTTGGACAGGATAAAGTAAATGAGGACAAAGTTAAACCTGAACAATATCAAACTTGAGTCTAGCAAAAAAAAGTTAAAAGAAAGGTGTTTTAAAAGAGCTCTCCTGGGTCCTCAAATATTATGAGTACATTAAATTCTTTCTGTGTAAATGTTAGCCTGCAGTTGTTCATTCCGGGCACAGGAAGAGGTTATATAATCACAGTCAAGGAATCATCAAATGGTCCCATATAGCTGTGGCCTTCTGGGAAACTCTCCATTGGCCACCATCCATGACTCTCAGATCATAAACTTCTGAAGGTGGATTATGCAGATCGAGGAGCATCTTCCAGAATAGGGGCATGGCCTCTGCATCACTGCCATCCATACGTACAGCACAGACCCTAGCAGTGCTTAATATTTGGGTGCTTATCCACACTGAGCTCTCTCGATTAGCATTACTGTGTCCTACAGACCAGCTATCTAACCGAGATTTCAAGCACCTGAGATAATTATTCCTTTTCTAAAACCCTCGGACTGCCAAGACTTATTCTTGCACATACTGAAAACAGCTTGCTTCCTGGCTAGGGTCATTTTATCAGCTCCATAATGACCAAAGACTAAGTAAGTATCATTTATTATTCTCATATGCTGCCTTTGTATTTAAAACCACACTCACTGACAGAAGCCTATGACTAAATTAAATGCAAACGATTATCAGAAGGGACAAGAACATGGTCTTTTCAATGAAGTATTTTTAAAACACTTCATGTCAGATTCATCTTTTAGAAAAGGACACTAAATTTTTGCAGATGTCAAGGTGAAGTACTAAAATGGCACATTTATTGGTGTATTGATGGTCTTGCTGAAACACTGAGGGTTGGAATGGCATGGAATTATATTCTACAGAACATAGTACTGTACTTGCATGGCAAATATGCAGAGAGTATGTTTAGTGCTCATTTTATAATTAGATTGGCACAACTTATTCAAAGTTGGCTATGTTCGAGTTTTAATGAATAACACTGATATTCTTCCCACCCTAACACATAAATACTCTCACAGTGGGTGACAGTCTATAAACAACGACATTGTAAAAATGTGTAGATACATGCAAAATGCTCCAATATTTCTGAAATGTATATGCCTAATTTAAGAACTGAAGGTCTACAAGCAGGATACAGCTACTAACAAAAGAAGTGACATTCTTTTCACAGGTGGGCAGATGACACCCTAACACATAACGTTCTCTTGATTGTGTAAGTACGATAGCAACTTATTAAACATGGTGTCTGAGTAAAATGTATAGTACAAAGGTGGGGAAAAGAGGAAAACAAAGAACTAGAAGTACAGTTCACCTAATATTTAATTTCAACATTCTGCTTTTGTCAAGTTTCTTGATTATAAGTCTTAGGAAGACACAGCATTTGAAACAGAACAGGTTTCCACATCTGTGTTATAGGAGTGGGAACGTCAGCTTTACTGACTAATCTAGAATGTCTCCTAGATAGGAGTCAGAAACATCCAGTTTGAGTGAACGAGAGTGAACACTCATCCTAAAGAGCCTGTGGATTGTCTCTACTATTGATAACTTTGTTGAGAATGAGCAGTGCCCAAACTTGGTTTTAGGAAAAGGCCTGCAGCCATGAGAAGTAAACAAAGAGAGAAAAAAAAAATGTAGAAGAAAAAGACAAAATTTACATGACAGGTTTTATGTATTTTTGTTTCTTTTTTATTTTCTTTTCCAGTTGCCAGAGACATGTGCACTCAGCAGAAAGCAGAGAGGTGAAGAGGGAGAATGCATCCCCAATGAGGCACAGTCACTGCACAATCCTTTAGCCTCCATCTTCATCCTATTGGGATTTGGGGACACATACGCACATGCACCTGGTACGTTTTTCAAGCTGTCACAGCCAAGACCTGAACTGCATAGTTTCCATGTGCAGTTGGGGGTCCCGCCCAAAGACTAGGCCACAAGGCTGGCCGTTTGTGTATTTTCTGAACAGCCCTAACAGATAGCTATTTTTTTTTTTTTTTTTTTTTTTTGAGAGGCTTTTGCTACAGTGTGTGTGCGCTTGCCAGAGAGAGACAAAGAGAGAGAAAGCGAGAAATCACCCCCCAGGGGGGATGGTCACACCGCAATCCCTTCTCCTCCATTCTCCTCTCGGGATCTCGGGCACGCATGCACATGCGCCCGGCGTCAGTTTTAAGCCACCGGGTCTGGGACACGAACCGCGGTCAACTATGTGGGAGTCCAGCGACATAGCCATTACGCTAACTGCCGGTCCCAACAGATAGCTTTGAATAGTGAACAGCTACCTAGCTAAGGAAACACATCAATCTCTGACCTACCTAGAATAAGAAAAAAAAAACAATTTCTCTAACATGGTGACGTTCAGTCACTCACAAAAGAACTTTGAAATATAAAAGTCAATTTTTCCTGGAAATGCCAAATTAACAGTAAGGGTTGGATTTTCCTGTTGAGTGCTGTAGGACACTTATTTCATGCATTCATTCAGTCACTAAGTATTCACTATTTGTGACCTTTAGTGCGTAGTCTGGGGGCAAGTAACCAAATTCTGAACAAGTGAGTGAAACTGATACAAAAATAAGAAAGAGCAAACATATAATCTCTCAAATTATCAGGTACTTTTACAAACCCTTTCCATTTACAGACTTAATTCTGTGGAAATGCGGAGATAATGATGAAAATAGAAACATATCTCCAGCCAGAAAAGAGAAAGCTGGAGTTTACCAAAATGACTTTGTTGTGTCTTAAAACGCTAATATGATTACAGCAAGGTTAAGGAGATTGAGGGACACAGAATAAGATGGGCAAGAACATGAAGCACTACTAAGGATCTTCTGAAATCAGGATAAAGCTAAAGAAATTTGAGAGTGCAGTTTTCCAAGGTAGTGAGGGAGTACAAATTTACGTTTGTAAAAAAATTTAGCTCAATAGAGAAATTAATTCAAAGAGCATCAAAACAAAAACAAAACAAAAACAAAAACAACCCATCCTCTTATGACCACTCTAGGACTTCTTCATGAGATAAATTAATCAAAAGAAAGTCACATATGGGGATTTAATATATTAAAAAAAAAAAAAAACTATCTAAAGGGTAGTACACCTTAAAGACATTTCTAGGGACCAGCAGTTGGCGTAATGGCTATGTTGCTGGACTCCCATGCAGTAGACTGCGGTTCAAGTCATGGACCCAGTGGCTTAAACTCACGCCGGGCGCGTGTGCGTGCATGTCCAAGACCCCAAGAGGAGAATGGAGGAGAAGGGATTGAGGCATGGCCATCCCCCCAGGAGTGATTTCTCGCTTTCTGTCTCTCTCTCTCTCTCTCTCTGGCGAGCGTATGCACCCTGTAGCAAAAACCTCTCAAAAAAAAAAAAAAAAAAAAAAAAAAAAAGACACTTCTATGCATGACTGAGAATTACAGGGGAACTTTGTTTTTATCAGATCCTAAGAAAACTTTTGTAGACTTAAAGGGAAAATGTTAATAAATCACTACAAACTCTAAAATTCAAACTAACAGCTGTTAGAATAACTATTAATATATATAAATCACTGGTAATTTATTACACTATTTATTGTATATTTATTGGGTTGTCGGGAAAGCCATGACACATTTATGCATAGAAAAACACGTCATGACTTTCTTAACAACCTAATATTTTTCCTGTATTTATTGAGTCATCGGAAAAGTCTTGATACATCTTTGCATAGAAAAACATGCCATGTCTTTTCCAACAACCCAATATTTCAAAAAAGATTTGGGAGCAATATTCACTCTCATCATAAAGGCAAAGCATTTACAGGCTATGACCTCACATGTTCTTCAACTCAGGAGAATACACATATAGTTTTAATTTAAATACAACTCCGAAAATGAAGAGATGCTTTTCTTATTCAACCAGCATGTATGTTTCTTGAGTTCACGGGCCACTTTTTCAATTTCTATTTCCCATCACAGACACTAACAGAACCAGAGACACATATGGATATATAAAATACTGCTTTAAAGTAATCTAGAGTGAACTGCTAATGACTTCTGTATTAATTACACTGTGCATCACCAGAGCAAGCTCCATTATGTCCCAAACAGCTTTCCAATGGCTTAAGTTTTATACTGCTTTTCTCCTTATGTTGCTACCTAGACCAATTTATAAAATTTTATTAAGAAAGCAGTTTACAGGGACCAGCAGTTAGCGTAATGGCTATGTCGCTGGACTCCCACGTAGTTGACCGCAGTTTGCGTCCTGGACCTGGTGGCTTAAAACTCACGCCGGGCGCGTGTGCGTGCATGCCCAAGATCCCGAGAGGAGAATGGAAGAGAAGGGATTGCGGCGTGGCCATCCCCCCTGTGGGGTGATTTCTCGCTTTCTCTCTCTCTGGCTCTTTCTGTCTGTCTGGCAAGCGCACGCGCACTATAGCAAAAGCCTCTCAAAAAAAGCAGTTTACAAAGTTTCCAAGCAAAATAAAAGTAAAGTGGGAATACATATAGGTGAAAAAACTTTAAGAACAAATCCCATTTCTCTGAGCTAATATCAGGGCAGATGAAGCCCTTAGCCTAAACCTTGCTCCACGTCATGTTCACAGCAGTGAAACCCTCCCCTTGGGTTCTTACATGGCGAGAGCCAACTTATAAACAGGGAGATGGCTCAACCTGCTGGCTATCTGGGAATGAACAAAGAAAACACAAAAGCCTAAGTTGATGATACATCCAACTAGTCATGTGGTTAAAGAGAAGCAAAAGCCTTCCATGTTGATCCTCCAGAGATGCAGAGGTAGAGCCTCAGTGGATCCAGGCAAGGAAATGCCAAGCGCAGTAACATCAGACCCTCTAGACAAAAATAATAATTCAGTGGTATCAGTGAGGGACACACCTGCCTAGAAGCAACCATTATCTGTGCAAGGGGAACATGTTAGGGCTCTTTGAATATTAAATTCCAAACAACACAGTAATATCCTGAGGAAACACTGCAACAGTTTAAGTACAGCAAAGTGAATTGACAACCCTCGGACTGGCAGAATATATGTGCAAACTATGCCTCAGATAAGGGACTGATCACCAGAACATACAGGGAACTCATGCAGCTCTCCTGGGGGGGGGGGGGGGGGGGAGATCAACCCAATTAAAATATTGTCAAATGAATGGAACAGACAGTTCTTTAAGAAAGACAAACAAACAGCCAAAAAGCATAAAACATCCCTCATCATAAGGGAGATGCAAATAAAAACCACAATGAGATACCACCTAAACCTGGTCAGGATGGCTAAGATTAAAAATATAAAAAATGATAAGCACTGGCAAGGCTGTGATGAGAAGGGAACTCTCCTACACTGTTGGTGGGAATGTAAATTAGTACAGCCATTGTGGAGAACAGTATGGTGACTCCTCGACGACCTACAAACAGAACTACCATATGATACAAGAATTCCACTCCTGAGTATCCACACCCAAAGAACAGGAAGGCACTTAGTTGAGAAAACACTTGTACATCCATGTTTTCTGTGGCATTAGTCACAATAGCTGAAACATGGAACCAACCCAAATGTCCATGAACAAATGAATGGATCGAAAAAGTGTGGCACATATACACTATGGAATACTACTCAGCCATAAAAAGCAATGAGACCCCTGGCATTTCATAGAAAGTGGGTAAATATGAAGATTTACTGCTAATCAAAGCAAGATGGACTATGAAAAAGAGGCACTGCATGTCCCCACTTACTGTATTCCAAATATCAGAACTCTATGGCAGAAACTGAAATATCAGACAGTATAAAAACATGGAGACCAACTGTGATAACAAAGACATTGTGGGAGGAGGACGGAAATGGTGGAGGGTGAGAGGGAGGGAATCAAGGAGGGTGAAAAAGTGAAATAAGTAGGAAACATTGCACACACACACGCACACACACACACACAACAAAAAACAAAACAAAGCAAAAAAAGAACAGCAAATTCATCATTTCTCCAAGTACACGCATTTTAGAATCCTTGAATTTAATGTTTTCGTATTCCCTGACCCTAAGTGACCATGTCACAATTCATTGATTAAGTCAGCGATTGAATGAGAAAGGGCCCATCAGTCCTTATGCTCAGTTTTGATGTTGAAAGCCATCTGGCCAGAGAACAATTCATAGACTGATTTTCATTTTAGCCATTAAGGAAAACTATGGGTAAAAGATGATCCCAAATACAAAGAAATGGCTCATGGATTCTTTCAGCTATGATGTTGCCACTTCAGATCTCCAGCTGAATCTTTAAGTCAGTTCTGCACCATCACAATCAAGAGCTGCTTTGCAATTACGTTTCATATGCAGGATAATTAGGTGTGCCACAATCTTCTCTTTCGGAGTCCTATTCTACTCTCTAACAAATGATGAACCAAACTGCATAGTTTGTATTTCATCCCTGGATCCGAAATTTTTCATAAAGTTATTTTTGCTGTATATTCACTTCTTTGGTAGTTATAAAGAAAGTCTACCACACTTAGTCAATTTGGATAAATGAAGTATCTCAACAGTCTGAGTGACTCCTTCTCCAAGAGTGATTAATTAAGGACTCCTTTGCTCAAAGCATGTACTGAATTTTTTTTTTTTTTTTTTTTTTTGGAGAGCTTTTTGCTAGAGGGCGCGTGTGCTCGCCAGACAGACAAACAGAGACAGAGAGACAAAAAGTGAGAAATCACCCCCCCAGGAAGGATGGCCACGCCACAATCCCTTCTCCTCCATTATCCTCTCAGGATCTTGGGCACGCACGCACACGCACCCGGCCTGAGTTTAAGCCACCAGGTCCAGGACTCAACCGTGGTCGACTACATGGGAATTTAGCGACATAGCCATTATGCTAACTGCTGGTCCCAAGCATGTACTGAATTTGAATAATTAGTATTTTGACCCTGAAATAATATCAGCCCGTGTAAGACAAAGCATATGTGTGATGTATGTATTGAGAGAGAGAGCAAGCAAAGCCTGTCCCATGAATATACACACACGGGAAAGCACAGGAGTGGTCCATATGCACCAACACCTTGACCCAACCAAACAGCAAGACCTACTTTGCAAATAACCTTGCAAAGCCAACACCGTATTTCCTGACTGGGTCATGATTCCTGACTGGCATCATTCTCTATAGCAACAGCATAAAAAACAAGTTTACAATTACACAGCCTATCTAGACATACGGCTTAACAAAATCCCACAGTCTGTAAACTTCAATTATATAAAAAGCTTTTCAAAGAAAAAATTAAGTACCTGACCAACACCTTAACAAGATGTAGTGTCCAGAAGATAGCACTGCCTCAAGCAGTGAAGATGCTAAAGGGAGCTACCAGCATGTCTACTCATACAGCTCTCCCTTCTTCCATCCTTTACAAAAGAAACTTCAGCCCCCAAAGATTTTTATCCCATGAAAGCATCTACCTTGATAATCACCTTTAACAGTAAATTAAGGATAGATTATCCATATGACTAGCATGGTCCCTTCTTCTTCCCTTTAATACTGACTTTCCACTAACATAGTTTACCTTTCACTTCTAGGGCTGTGATATGAGAAGCATTTGCTAAAAGCTATTTCCATAGGGAAATAAGACAAAACAAACAAGATCACGCAAACAGAATTTCACAGCAATCAGCATTAGACATCACCTTTTCCAGGGTTCACCAAATTTTCTTCAATTTTCCCAGTGGGTCTGCTTGTCTGGGTCAGGGAAGTTGATAAACAGTATACTGATGCATGTAACTAAGAGTCATTACAAAGTACCATAAACTGAGTAGCTTAAACAGGAATCAATCTTTCTACCATTATAGAGGCTACAAGTCCCAAACCAAGATGTTAGAAGGGCTGGTCCCTTCTAGGGGCTGTTCCATGCCTCTCTTCTTCCTTCTACTGGCTTGCTGGCAGGATAGCTTTGGTGCTCCTTGGCTTATATGTGCACCACTCTCATTTTTGCCTTCACCTTCATGCGGCATTCTTCCCATGTGCATGTCTCCGAGTCCAAATTTTCTCTTTCTGATGAGGATACTAGTCATATTGGATTAGACTCCACATTAAGGATCTCATCTTAAATTGAATACATCTGTAGTAGGATCTGCAAAGACCCTATTTCCAACCAAGGTTACATTCTAAGGTGCTTTCAGAAGGATTTCATTTGGGAAACAAAATTCGACTTGTAACAATAGTGATGAAGTGGCTGGGTAAACTACAAAAGAGATTTTTCCCAAGTCAAAGGCTGTGTGTGTAGCATTTGCAACTATACACACTGGCTGAGGACTTACAGCCTGATCTTTCCAGGACGAAGAATTTTTGATTGCCCTGAAGTGTCAGATCATTAAGTAGGATAAAGAGGTAGCATTATGGTCCTTAGAACTATCCTCAAATATCCCTTTTCTCCACCTCTGGGCAATGTGGACATGAACTTCACTCATCTCAAGTGGCATGGACATGTGATGTGCTTTGGCCAATGAAACGTGAGTGGCAGTGACATGTGCCACTTTCAGACAGAAGCCTTAATTGCGAGCAGTGTGTGCCATACCTGGTTCCCTTCTCCTAGTGCTGGTGGCAGAAGTGCACGATGGGACTAACTTTTACCACCCCGGGGACTCTCAGTGACCACAGTGAGTACTACCCTCCTGCTACTACATGCTAGGCAAGAAAAGTGACCTCCAAAGTCTCATGACTGAGATTGGGTTTGTTTCTGCAGCACGATGTAACCTATCCTTGACCAACACAGGTGAGAATTTCCCACTGAACACTACAGGTGCCCACGAGGCTGGCTGGTTGGAAGGCTCAGGGAAGGATCACAGCATGGCATGACCCTATTTAAGGGTACTTGCCTCTCTCACATAAAATAAGTAAATAAATTAGCTTAAAACACAACTTTTCATAAGAGCTATGAGATCAAGCCCTAGTCAGAGTAAGTCGTTGAGATAAGCCATATAAAACAACATTCATTTGCTCATTCAACCCTTTAGTGGGTGTACATTTCTTTTAGAACCGCTGGATAGATCCAAAATGTCCTTCTTAAATGTCAATGATGTCTTAAAATCATACAGATAAATAAATAAGATGGGTAAGATTAGGAGTTCAAGCCCCCTTTCTAGAAAGAGCTCTGAGGTAGCAAACCTGGATTTATGTACCAAGGATGGTATTTTATTTATGTTTAGAGGTTTTTGCTTTAGGGTGCATGCACTTGATGGAGACAGAGACAGTGAGAGAGAAAGTGAAAAATCACTCCTCCTCTTCCCCAGGGCGACAGCCATGCCACAATCCTTTCTTGTCCATTCTCTTCCTGGGATCTTGGGCATGTATGCACATATGCCTGGGAAGAGTTTCAAGCCACTAGGTGGACTCAACCTGTCGTCAGCCATGTGGAAGTTCAGAGACATAACCACTGTGCCATCTGCAGGCCCTGGCATTTTAACCAGATTAGAAATGCAGAACAATTAGCAATAGTTGAGCTTAAAAAATGCACTACTCAGTTGGATAACTTGTTGAAATGGTAAAATGGAGACCTCTACCAACCTTACCATTTAATTGAAATTAATTTAAACTATTGTTGTTATTATTTTTTAAGGTTTTTGCCATAGGGCATATGCACTTGCTGGAGAGGGACAGAGACAACATGAGGAAAAGTGAGAAATCACCTCGGGGGTATGGCCCTTCTCTTCCATTCTTGTCTTGAGATTTTGGGTACACACGCATATGTGCAGTGCATGATTTTCAAGCTGCTGAGTCTGAGACTCGAACATGGTTCACCATGTGGAAATCCACCACCTTCCAAAAGGTCAGCTGTAATGCAGCGGGCAAAAAGAAAGCCCTACCCCCCAAAAAAAGTCCTTCTCCCCACAAAAAAAAACAACTTTTTAAGGGTTAGGGGAAATTGTTATTGATTCATTTATAGTGCCTTACTTTTATTAATATTGTTTGGTAGACTTGGAAAGCTAGGAGAAATAATTATAATTACATGATATTTCATACCATAAAGAAGGGCACTAGGAGGTACATATTCAGAGAAAAATGCAATGAAAATTATGCCCAAGAGTGGGCAAAAAGTCGAAGAATAAGAAACAAAGGCTATTTCAAGAGGCTGTAAAACTCCATTCTGCACAGTAAAGCTACCGCATTTTATTGGAAACCTTGTCATCCACTGGGCCATCTCCTCCAGATTAAAAATAAACAAACTGAAAATACCATGTCACGGATGTGGAAAGTAGCTAGTAATATTTAAAAGAAGTTACTTTCACGAATCTTTTACCAAATTCCACCATTCATTGTTTAAATGCCTCTCAAAGAGCTAGCAGAAAACAGATCATGATTATTGGTGGGTGCTGGGACTATGAACAATCTCGGTTCCGCGCTGTTAAATCCTTTTTACGATGAACCTATAAATTACGGCTGTGAAAATAACATATATAAAATAATCCACAAAGACGAACACCTCCTGGACTCAGCTCTCACTCCTCTCTCCCCATCTCTGCTGCCGTCACCCCCCAGCGAGGGCACCGTGGGAAGCCTCCGGGAATCAGCCAGGTCCATACAGAGAGCCACGCTTACTTACACCTCCCGAATCCCTGCCATATCTGGTCTCGCCTGCCTTCCCATGGGGTACCTGCCAGGTTTCCACTCTTTCTGTGTTCAAACCACTCTGGAGCCCAGCTCAAACAGCCCTCACTCAGCCCCAGCCAGGAAAAGCCTTCCTGACCAGCCCCGCCGCCTGGTCCTCCTCACCACACATGGGAACGGGCAGACAAGTACACCGTAAACAGAGGCACCCTGTAAAAGCCTGCTGGAGGCGCTGCCTAACTCGAGAAACCATGCCCACAGCACCTACCCACACACTGGATTACAGACAGCACGGTCTGCCGAGCATGCCTCAGGGGTGGAAGGTGCCAGAATCCTGCCAAGAACCCCTCCCTAGTTTACCTTAGAGAAGAAATCAAATAATTGAGAAAGGCTTTCTCTCTTCTCAAAATCTGCGTATTTCACAACCAAGTTTATAACAGCAGTTTGTTCTTAACAGACTTTGAACAGAGGCCTAAAATATTTACTATCTGGCCCTCCACAGAAAAAGCTTGCTGACTCCTGATTTACAGCAGAAAACAAATCCTTGTCAAATCCAACGGTGCCAGTGATGTCTGGCAGCAAGTGCTACAAAGGGCAGTCGATGCAAAACTCCAGCCCTCAGAGAGCTTAGGAATAATGTGATCTTCCCCAGGCTTCTGCACCGAGAACTCCTATCTATAGGAAACCTCTGTTCAGGCTGCCTTCCAGGACACCTCCTCTCTACTCAACCGCACCCCTAATTTCCAACACAGGAACTGCATCTTGAGGTCTTTTTCATCTTCAAGCCCTTGCAGGAAATGCTCTTCTCTGTATCTGTACATTTCATGAATTTTTGGGAGCCAGTTCACACCTTTCTTCCTCCACAGTCTTTTCGGGAGCCTCAATTGTGAGAGTCACAGCTTTCGCTCATTTCTTTTTCTTTTAATAATTATTTAATTTTCTTATTACTACTATTATTATGTTTTTAATTTGCTATAGGGCACATGTACTCACCAGAGAGCAAGAGCAAGAGAGAGAGAGAGGGAAAGCAAGCACTCAGGTCCGGGTCTCAAACTACAGTCGGCCAAGTGGGAGTCTAGCACCTTAACCACCATGCCACCTGCTGGCCCCACCTTTTACTCATTTCTGACTTCCTGTTGAACTTCTACCACATACATTATTTAGTCCTCTCTGTCTTGCAGGTACCCTTTCTGTACCAGCCTCTTTCTTAGATTGTAAGGTCTCTGGGGACAGGGGGTGTGTGTGTGTGTGTGTGTGTGTGTGTGTGTGTGTATCTCACCTTGGACTCTTTCAACTTAAGTAATCAGAAATATGACTACATGAGCAATTTTTTATTCTGAAAAATCTCTACTGTCAAAAAGTTTTCAACCTACTTTGAGACCAAGAAGACAGATCTGCAGACACATATAGGCACAATGATGGAGCAGGGGCCAAAGACACGAGGCAGTGACAGAAAGGTCGGGAGGGCGTCCTGGGCAGAGGAGCGTGGGGAATGATGGCACAGTGGTCAGTTGCAGCCTGGACCGCTCAAGGATGTGGTAGAGCGGAGCCCAGACACTGCCAAAGGTGGTAAACGCCAGCAGATTCAGCCTGCTGGTAAGAGAGGACCCCGATGGGGGTTAGTAGAGTGCAAGGAGAACAGACCTGCAGTTCAGGAAGTCACACCTCTGGGCTGCAGCTTGGAAGACAGATTAGAGGGGGTCTGTCTGTAACCCTTGCTCCAGATAGGAGGTGGCCCACAGCTATGCTGGGGGGCAACAGGAAAGGTACACAGAGCTTGGCCACCACTGAGATGTGGAAGGAGCTTCCAGTTTCTGATTTAAATGGCTCTCACCATACCAAGGGGGTCAGAGTCAAAACTTCAGAGCAGACTGCATGAGAGACTGTTCATTGTGAATATACAGATTTCAGAGGAGAGAAACCCAGCTCTGAATTTCTTAAGCCTGAGGTTCAATTCTACCAAAGAAATGGAAGGGATTATGGATACACACCAACTTTTTTTTTTTTGGTCATAAAAAAGAATCCTTGATATTTTTCAGTCACATTGAAGGTGAAAATAACTAAGCTAGGGAGAATATATTTCTGAGGTTGCCAAGTTGTGTTTTGTTTGTTTGTTTGTAGTTTATTTTACTTATTTCTTCAGAGAAAGGGAGAGAAACAGGCACCCCCGGCAGGGGCTCTACGCTGCAATCAGCCCCTAAACTCGGCCATCCAGGATGACAGTTTGTTCATGGGCCCCTGGTGTATACAGGAAGGCTTGGGGATGCGAACATAGAACCTTTATTATAGGTTTCAGCATTGCAGAGTTTTGCATCACCAGCTGGCCCTCTGTGGTTGCCAATTTGTTTGTGGGTACTCATGAGAAAGAGAGTGAGCGAGAGAGAGAACCTTCCCAATATAATGGCCACAATGTAACCCAGTATCCTCCATCTCTCCAGCCCATCTTGATTTTGGACATTCACACACACAGTTGCCCAACATTTTTTTCCAAACTGTTTGGGCCAGGACTTAAACCTGGTTAGTCATATGGGACCTGGTTCCCTATGAGTATGTGGACAGAAGTCTGACTACTTTTCCTATTTTTCCAAAATCTTTTCAAAAGGGGACTGGGGAAGTCATGCCCACAAACATTAACAGACCATTTATTTTCTATTAACAGGATTCTTTCTACCGCCTGTCCCTGGCATAGTATCTTTGAGATGTATATTTCAACCAATTACAGTATATTCTTGTGCTTATCTCTTCCCAAGACACAGAACTTCTCTTTTCCTTGAGATGTAGATTAAGCCTTTCTTTAACTAAGACACAGATCTTCCCTTCCAATCACCAATCTAAGGATTGTGGAACCCACCTATAACCTAAAAGCCCCCCCCCCCACTTCTACATGTCCCGCCTTTTTGGGCCAGACCAATGGAAAATCTTTTCACTAAATGTTGTCTGTCAATCTCAAAAACAAATAAAAGGAACCCCTGTACATGATCACCCCAAGAAAAGGCATGCATGCCTCTTCTCCGGGCCTAGGTCACTCACAGTTGGCTTGGAAATAAACTGCATTAATTATTAATGATTAATTTTACAGTTGGTTATTTTTTTCCATCGACACGTAGCACCTATAGGGCTGGCCCAGAGGTTGCCAGTTTTTCTGAGACATCCTTCATTACCTCTTAGACTCTGGTTTCTCAAAGTACACCACGGACCACCTATACTGGAATCACTTAAGGTGCTTATGAAACAGAAGACATCTGATACAGCCGAGCCACCCCGCCCAACTGAGATAATACAGCCATCCAGAAGTAGTTTAAAATAAGCCAGCAGAATATAACAATGGACTCGAACACTTTTTTCAAATAGCATACATAGAATATCAAAATTTCGACAGTTTTACTATAGATATTTTACCTTTAAATGTATAATATCTATCTTCACAGCTCTTAAAGCTTAAAAATAAGAAAAATGCACAACCCCAGAGGCAGCTGCAGTAAGAAAAATGCACAACCCCAGAGGCAGCTGCAGTTGGGAGCAAAGTTCGAAACCTCAGGTTTTAATTACCCCATTTATACTACCGAGAAGCAAGCCCACAAATGAGAAGGTAACCAAGGAACTAGCCAGCAATTACCAGCTAGCAAACACCCAGGGGGACTGTCTGTCACAATTACCAGTCGCCATGGGCCACAACAGCAAGATGCCTGGCTAACAACTTTTCTTTCCACTGCTCCCAGGCTCCGCCTACCCCACCTGACAGTCTCACATCCTGGAATACCCCACCCCACCCACACATGCCCTCCCACCTCCACCCCAGGACTGCCCTGCTCCTGACAGGCAGGGAGAGCCTGCCTTTCTCTGTCGCCTCAGGGATTAGCCTAGGATTACTGTCCTTTATTTTATTTGTTGCTTATGTTTTCACAGAGTACTTTAAACAATAGCCTGACCCCCCCCCCCCCAGGTGAAACAAAGTTCAGATCAAAGCTTCCAGGGCAAAGCCAGCTCAGAGAGGCTCTGACAAGAGTCCCCTTCAGCAATCAAATCCCTTTTCTTCTCTTCCTCCAGTGATCTGCCATCTGGCCTCCCTTCTGACCTAGCTGAGTCTGGCAAGTGAAAGGCCAAGACAGCCAAATGCAGCCGGCTGCTGAGAAAAAAATACTGCAGGGGGAAAAACAAAGTCTCTCTACCCTGAAAGATGTGAACCCACAGCAGGACACAGACTCCTCCACCCACAGCTGCATTGAAGGTCTTAACCATGACACCCAACACACACTGACAGCAGGACAGGGACTCCTCCACCCACAGCTGCATCGAAGGTCTTAACCACGGACACCCAACACTCCAATACCTCTAAACCTAAAGCCCAGAAATCTGCGCAGTTCAAACTGAAGACTTCATTCATGACATCATGAATGCAGCCTTCCTTACTGCTTTGGCTCAAAACCCTCCTCCAGTCATCTTGGGGGAAAAAATACTTTCTCTAGAAAGCATTTTTAAAAATGACCAATAGTTGTGATACTACAGCCAACCACATTTGTACAACACAATAGCCTTTATGTAAGTCTTACAGTTATCTCGTTTATTCCTTCCAGAAACTCTACTGCATGTATTGTCTTCTTACACATAAGGAAGCAGAGTCAGGAAAGTTAACTGACTAGGCGTTAGAGAAACTAACCAGCCTACGGTAGGAAATGGACCTTACGTTGAAAGATTTATGTATTTACTACACTCCTGCAGGCTGTCTTTAAAATTGCAAACAAAACCTAAACATTAAGCCTGGATTAATTTTTTCTTGTTATTAACTTGCAAATAGAATCCCTAATAAAACATCATATTAAGGAGTGTCAAAAGAGGGTGAAGGCTGAAACTAACCAGCTGCTCCTGCTGGTGCTGGTCTACGCAGCACCAAAACAATGGCAAACCAGCCGAGAATCCTGCAGAGCTGCCCAGGGAAAGCCATCCGACTCCCTTCACCCGAAATGCCTACACAAGTCTCCTGTGCAGCCAGGCTTGGCAGTCCCTGCTCCTGCCCACCCCATCCTCCAAATAAAATGCCTCTGAGACACAGGTCCCCCTCAGGGGATGGGTGAGGTGCGTGAACCCAGGCTACTGAGGCTGCACGAAGGAAAGAGGTGATCTGTGTAGGGGAGAGGTTGACCCAGCTGCTGCACTATAACTGCCCTGAATAAAATCTGAGTATCAAACTGAGAACCTCGCCCACCCTCATCCTCGGGGCATATAGCACAGTCTTTGTATCTCTCCAAAGTACTCAAAAACAGGAAATTATTTAACTTTAAAAAAAAAAAACAGTAGAATATGTAGATATGATTTACAACTGGTAGGGCTTGATGTGATTGGTATACAGGAAGATTTTGCTTTAGGGTAAACTTAACCCAATCCTATGCTGCATGAATCAAATGACTCCAGAAATAACAAGCACCTACTATAGAGAGAACGCCTTGCCAAGCGCTGTCGCCATTGAGGCTCATAGAATACAATTTCTGCAGCTCGCTGGCATTGGAGAGGAAAGAAAACAAAGGCTGCTATTCTGTACTGAACCATTCCTCATTACTGGGAAGAAGTCCTTCACCATTCACCTATTAGGGCAGACGAACAGGAACAGGATCTGGGTACAGGCCTAGGTTCAGAATGCATCTCTTTCTGCAATTTCTAACAATATGGTAAACTGAGGCCAGCAGGTGGCATGGTGGTCAAGGTGCCAGACTCCTACATAGCTGACCACGGTTTGAATCCTGAGCCCGATGGTCAGGAGTCTGCACATGCACATGCTTCCAAAACCCCAGGAGGAGAAAGGAGAAGAGACTGTGTTGTGGCCTTCCTCCCTCGGGGGTGATTTTTCACTTTCCTTTTTTCGATCTTTCTACAGCACCTCTACAGCAAATGTATGCACCCTATGGCAAAAACCTTAAAAAAAAAAAAAAAAAAAAAAAAAAAAAAAAGAGAACATGGTGAACTTCCTTCAACTACACATCTTTTCCTTTTGAGCACAGTAGTTCTATTCCTGATAACCAGACACCCACTCTTTCAACTCACGTGTGCCGCTGCAGCTGTTTCTCAGCTGTCTCAGTTGAGTGTATCCCTGAACTACTTGGCCTGCCTAGTCTGTGCGTGGCTACCGTCCTCCGGCTCCCAGGGAAACAGCTGTCTGAGCACCGCACCATCCCATGCTGCACGGAGCTCACCTACTGAAGCAGCTCTAAGCAAAACAGGCGAACTGGGACTCCTCTGGGACTGAAAGTTACAGATGCTGTCTCTTCTGATGAGGATTGCTATCAACCACCCTAACAACTTGGGGGCTTAAAACAATAAAGGCCATTGCTGATTTCTCACCAGTGTACAGAATTACTGGGCAGGCTGGTGGTCTCCTAAGGGACTGGCCTCACAGTGACGGAGGCTCTACTCACTTGTCTGAAACTCTGGTGGAAACAGCTAAAAGGTTGGACTTGCACGTGGCTAACTTGAGCTTCTTTGCATGGTCACTGGATCCCCAAAACAAGCACTTCCCCTGAGGAGGACGCAGCAGCTGCTAGTCCCCTTACAGGCTACATGGAGAACAGCTTCGCATCATCTCCAAGGGGAGGGGGGAAATTCTACCTCTTAATAGGAGAGGAATAAAAACCTGTGGCTATCTTTGCTCCGCCACACTGTCTTCCCACATTATTCGTTTTATTTCTAACAGACACTTAATAATTGTATATGTTCCTGGGGTACAGTGTTACGTTTTAAGACATACATACATTATATATGATCAAGTCATTGTGTTCCATTAGCATATCCATCCCCTGCCACGTCATGAACATTCAAATGGTCTCTTTCAGTTATCTTGAAATGTATACTATTATTAGCTATATGTACCTGACCAATACTAGAACTCATTCTTCCTACCTAACTGTAATCTTGTACTGTCTTTTCTTTTTAAGAATTATTTTATGTAACTTTATTTATTTACTCATTTATTTTATTTTATTTTATTTTGACCAGAGAGGGGCGGGGGCAGGGTGGGGTGGGGAGGTGAGAAAGTAAGCTGCCAGATACAAGACTTGAACTGTGGTCAGCCATGTGGGGAGTCCAACACCTTTAACCACCATGCCACCTGCTGGCCCCTCCCTCCCTCCCTCCCCCCTCCCTCCCTCCCTCCTTCCTTCCCTCCCTTCCTTCTTTCCTTCCCTTCTCTCTCTCTCTTTTTCTTTCTCTTTCTTCCTCCCTTCCTTCTTTCTCTTTCTTCCTCCCTTCCTTCCTTCTCTCCCTCCCTTGTCTCCCTCCCCTTCCCTTCCCAGGGGGCATGGCCACACCACAATCCCTTCTCCATTTTCCCTCAGAATTTTGGGCATGCATACACACACACACACACACACACACACACACGTACCCAGTATGTTTTTCAAGTTGCCAGGTCCGGGACCAAAACCACACAGTTGGTCCTGTGGGACCCAGCTGCTTTAACCTTCATTGCCATCTGCTGGCCCAATTCGTACCTGCTGATGTCTTTCAGATGTTAATCTAAGGAGAATAAACACTGGTCTAAGCTCTAACTATGGTCTAGGGCCAGACCTAAAATCCACAGTGAAGGTCACAGAACCTACCATTTCAGTCTGAAGTAAAGCACCTTGCTGGCTGGAGCTCAGTGACTGAATGGTTCCAATGCCTTTTTTTTTTTTTTAAGAAGAGATTTTTGTTATAGGGTGTATGTGCTCATCAAAGAGACAATGAGACAGAACGAGAAATCACTTCCTAGGTGTGATGGCCACATCACAATCCCTTCTCCTCTATTCTCCTCTCGGGATTTTGGGCATGCGTGCACAAGCACCCGGCATGAGTTTTAAGTCATCAGATCTGACACTTGAACAGTAGTTGACTATGTGGGAGTCCAGCAACATAACCATTACACAATCTGCTGGCCCCCCAATGCCTAATTTCCATTAAACTGCCACCAACCACACAGAGTCTGCGTAATGAAAAGAATAATTTATCATCAAGAAGCAACCACAAAGAGTTTAAACTCCTGTGCCAACTGCTTCAAAAACAAAGATACAAAAGGGACTTTTTGGTTCAGCAATGCCAAGTTTATTTACACTCTATGTTTATTGATGTGCCTCGGTGTGTGTGTGTGTTTTGAGAGGTTTTTGCTATAGGGCACGTGTGCGCTCGCCAGAAAGACAGAGAGAGGCAGAAAGCAAGAAATCACTCCCCGGGGGCATGGCCACACAGCAATCCCTTCTCCACCATTCTCTCAGGATCTTGTGCATGCACGGACACGCACCTGGCGTGAGTTTAAGCCACCGGGCCCAGGACTCAAACCGTGGTAGTCCAGCGACACAGCCACTACGCCAACTGCTGGTCCCTGCATTATTTTCGATCAGACAAGTGGACGTGCTCATATTCTATGACAATGTGAAGGACCCAGTGCTCTGCTTTTCTTCCCAATGTCCCCTTCGCTCACTCACAGGATCCTTGCAGTCCCTCCATCACACCCAGCTCTTGTCCCAGCCCGGGACCTCTGGCGTGCAACCAGTTGCTTCTGCCTGTCACTACAGCCACCACCTTCGCCCATGCTGGCTCCTCCACACCCAGGAGGCCCAGCTCCCCAGAGTGATGTCTCTTCCTCTCCCTCCCTCTTACTTTCTCTGTCTTGGCTTCCTATTTACTTCCTCTGGCATGTTTGTGGAAATGTGCACCTATTTAATTTACTACTATTACTCCAAAACACAATGGTTTTCTCACCTAATCAGTACAGTTACTTCACCTAATCTGCTGGGCACACGTTCCAAGACCCCCAGTGGATGCCTGAAATCCCCGCAGTGCCAACCTGTACAATGTACTCTATTTGTGCGTCCATATAACTGAGTCAGCTGCCTGACTGACAGGGAGGTGGCATACATAACACGAATAAGTCACGTCTTGGGTGGGACTTTGCGGGATTTCATTGAGCTATTCAGACGGTGCACAATCGAAAACTTATGACTATTTCTGGAATTTTCCATCTAATATTTTCTGATTGCAGTCAACTGCAGGTAATATTTGAAACCATGAAAAATGAAAATCGGGTAAGGGAGTATTGCTGTTGTCTTCAAGCTCCGTAAGGGTATGGCCGTGGCCATCTTCAGCTTGTGTTTCACCTCCAGAACTCTGCGCCGTAGCTGGGATGTCCAAGGAATACTTGGAAGTGTCACTTGGCCTCGTGTCTTCGGGTTTACAGAGTCATCAATAGCAGGCAAATCACCAGTCCTTCTGGGCTTCGGTACTTCCTTTTTCCGGGGGAAGAGTAACTAAGTAACTATTTCCTTTTAGGAAATGAATATCACTGAACAGTGATTACCTACTCACTCATATAGGAAGAAATATTTACTTATATTTACTATTTTAGAAAGGAATTCATGATTGGTAAGGATTTGTTTTCTAGTCTCTATCATCTTCTAACACAAATCTGGAAACAGAAACTTTCCACCTCCTTATAGCACTTTGATTAACTTCAAAGTATAAAGTCTAACATATAAAAAATGTTTGAATTGGTTTTTTATTTTTAATAAATTTTGTCTTCTATCCCAGGGAGGATGTCCAATGTATAAAATCTGCAGTCCTAGGTTTAAAGTTGTCATTTGCTGACCATCTCATTTCAAGCACATCCAAAATTAGCAACTAATTCTTTACACATACTTTATTAATAGACTTCTGAAATTCAGAGATTAGAGAGAAGCACATTTGGTATTAAGTTGGAAAATACACAAAATTAAAACTAGAAGATGTATTTTAATATAATGATCATCATCAAATGAACATGAGAATAATCAATGAGGGAAATGACTCTCTTCATACACTCTTACCTCACTGACAGCAAAATACACAATTGGTATGTAAATCTCAAACCTGTAGATAAAATTATTGGTCCACAATTGATCTCACATTTTGGCTTATAATTTAGTTTTCATAATTTATAGAGATCTAAAACCTGTTAAAAAAAGGTCCCTAGCTTTAAGTCATTTAAAATAATTCTTAATTTCCTTTCTGGATAATATTACTCTAAAAGACAACTTTTAAAATTATATCAACTATTTGGGTTTGGTGAAAACCAAAATGAACTTTTGAGAAACATATCCAGAGAGAAGGTAGCTATTACCAAAAAATGATCTTGGTTTGATCTTTTAAAAATAATAGAATGGGGTCAGTAGATGGTGTGGTGGTGAAGGCACTGGATTTCCACATGGCCATTCACAGTTTGAGTCCTGTACCTGGGTACTCAAAAATCCTGCTGGGTACATGTGCTTGCTTGTCCAAAATTATGAGAGGAGAATGGAGTTCTGAGAAGGGATTGTGGTGTGTGGCAACCCCCCACCCCCAGAGAATTGGTTTCTCACTTTCCGTCTCCCTGTCTGTTCCTCTCTCCCTCCTCAGCAACTGTATGCACCCTATGGCAAAAACAAACAAACGAACAAACACTAAAAATAGAGAAAAGGATAAAACACCAAAGCCATCAAAGTCCTTTTACCTTAGTCATAAAACAAAAGTCGGGAGCCAGGTGAATCACCATATCTTTTTTAAAGACTGTTTGTTGATTTTTTTCATGGTTCTTCCCTAACCATATAGTAGGAAATTCATTAACTCTAAAAGGATGAGGCTCTAACCCAGATAGCAATACAAAATAAAGATGAATTACAAATGCATTTGCTGATGTATCCAATCCCTAAACAGTAATGAAAAACTTATATTTTTTCATTCAATGGGAACAACAATATAAACAGCTAACACTTATTATCAAGGCACTACACAAGCCAACAGGAATATTTCATCCTATTCAATCCATACGCCCAGATTTTACAGTAGTCTACCTGATTCCAGCAACACTCCAGGAGACAAACAGGAGTGAAAAAAGAAAGAGAAATGGGAGAGAAAAATAAAAGACAGATCATGCTGTACTATATTCAGAAAGATTCCTACCCCAGTCTTCACTCTGAGCCTAATCATTCTGTGTAAAGAATGTCAACAAGCTTACTAGCTTTGAGCAAGAACCTTGTTAAGTCCTTAATAGATTAGAAACAGCAAACCATAGAGGGGGGTAGGTCACTATATTGAGCAAGTAAGAAGTAGTCATTGATAACCAAGAGAAATGAGAAAACCATAAGCAGCAAACACCTCGGAGACCATGTTGACTGGAGAACTATACAGAGGCAATGGGTCCTAGCAACACTGTTTATCGATAACATGTTTATTTATATAACATCATGTAACAGTCCATGACTGTGAGGGTGACAGCGAGCCAAACAATTACTGGAATATGCTTAGAATGTTCTATGTAAGAAAGCATGAATGGGAGCCACAGAACAGTGTCAACTACTGGTCAATCTGCAAGCCAAGCTATCTCTGGGCAGCTTCTCTGCAGAAGGCTCCAGATGGTTAAGATTTAGCTACCGTTGCTACTCCCCTGTGCTGATAAGGCAGGAAGAACAGTGGTTTGGGCATCCAGCCACCTGATGTCCAACTCATAACCATCTTCCAGTACAACCTTGGAAAAGGCGTAACACTTTTCTGCTTACAAAGTAAGAGGCTGGAACCAGCAGATGGCATAATGATTACATCGTTATACTCTCACCTAGTCAACCACGGTCGAGTCCCAGACCCAGCGGCTTAAAACTCACACTGGGCACATGTGCATGCTTGCCAAAATCCCAAGAGCAGGGTGGACAAGAAGGAATTTCAGTGTGGCCATTCTCCCTGGGGGGTGATTTCTTGCTTTCTGTCTCCCTGGCAAGCGCATGCTCCCTGTGGCAAAAAAAAAATCTCTGCAACAACAACCAAAAAAAAAAAAGTAAGAAGCTGGCCCAGGTAACCTCTACTGTCCTTTTCATTTTTGGTACTCCACTTCAAATATTACCACGAAGAAACCACCTATTACCACTTCTCCTTCTCTGAAATTCATGAAAACTTGACAAGTGGCCAACACTTTTAAGAAGTGGAGTTTTTAAAAGCCACAAAAATGCACTCAGTTAATATTTACTGCAGGAAGATCCTGGAGGAAAGCAGTACATTTGCACACAAAATACGACAGGATAGACCGGTCTTGCAGGGGCTAGGACTGGAATCCCACTTTCACTTACTTCTTAGTGCTGGAAACTGAAGAGAAAATTAATCCTTTCATCTCTAAGCTATTTTGGGAGATAAGCTCTTTCACATATACTTGGCAAATACCCTATTGGAACACTGCTGCTCTTAAAGCATACGTATCACATGTTACTTCAACAGACATGTACGTTTGTGGACTGCTGAGCCACAAAGGGAAGCCCCGAACCCACCCCACCTCCAGCAAGAGGCACCGCATAAAATATAGATTTGGAGGTGATGAAGTAAAACAGGCAACACTGAATGTGCTAACTCGGTATGTACAGCAGGTTACTAGCCAAACCACGACTCAAGTTGTCAGTAGCACGGACTTCTGAAACTCCTGTGTCATCGGGAAGTCATGATGCATTTTTGCATAGAAAAACATGTGACGACTTTCCCAACAACATAGTAGTTGTTCTCAACCCTGACTGCACCTCAGAACCACCTCAAGTATCACCTGGGCACCACGCCCTACCCTCCACTCACCACCAATCAACCCACTCCTCCACTCCTGGCCATGGTTCCTTTCAGACACTGGGTAATAAAAATGGGTGAAATCCTATATACCCAACCGTCATGATCCTTGTCAGAATCTATTAACAATCCAAACTGTTAATTGGTAGAAATGTCAATAAATTAAGATCAATGAAGGATCTGATGATCAGTGTCTTGCCCTGGGCAGAAGGTCAATCCTTAATCCTGTCTCCTGCGTTGAACCATTTCAACACCATTCCGAATGTAGGCTGGGAAATGAAATGAGCCACTGGACAGGCTTAGAAAGGTGTGCATGACCCTAGAAAGTTTTCCTGAATGTTTTTAAAGCAATCTAAAGCATTATTAAGCTTAGAACCCCGTTCTATAAACACTGCTCCAGCCTGCTCACCCCCCCATGCCTTAACCCTGCTCCATTTCCCCTTCCCCTCCTTCCCCCTCCCCCTCAGGCAAATCTTTCTGCACTGTTTTGTTTGGCAGCACACCAGCATTCCAGCAGAGGTCACCTGGCCACTGACAGAAGATTGCAACATAATCGCCAAACTAAGAACCTGCTGGAAAGGGGGGAAAAAAAAAAAAAAAAAAACACCTACAGCAAGGTTTCTGTGAGTGAGGGTGACCTGAACTACAGAGCTCAGGCTTGGGAAGGGAAAGGTGCTTAAAGGGGTGCTTAGTGACATATCCTGACCATGACCCTTGCAGGGTTGTAAGATGAAAAGAATGTCCGCAGGGGTGATTTCTCGCTTTCTGTCTCTCTGTCTGTCTTTCTGGAAAGTGCATGCGCCCTACAGCAAAAACCTCTCTAAAAAAAGAAAAAAAAAAAGAATGTCTCCAGAGCTTGCTCTCTGGAAAACTCCTATTCTAAAAGCATCCCCTTTACTCCTCTAAACACAGGTTCTCCGCAAAAGCCTTCATTAGTCAGTTCAAGTAAACCTGTGGGTCAGCTGGCTGCGGCCACCTCATGCCGCCTGACGAGACTGCCGTACAAAGCATAGTGGCTTCTTGCGAAGTTTTCAGTCGCTGAGACACAGGAGCATTACTTCCTTGGCAGCAACTTAAAACTGCCTCCCCTGGATCTAGTCACATCTTCTCCACAAACGGAGGCTGTGTCTGCCTACTTATTTAGCCTCTGAGTCCTCAGCCCAGCAAGGAAAACCCTTCATGAACCAGAGGACAGACAGCAATGACCTCAGAAAGTGAGGAAAAAAGGGACCAAAACCCGGCTTTGGAGAACACTCTTGAAGGGCCTGCCTTTCTCTGGGTAGACACTGCACGATAAATGAGCTATTTTAAAAGCTGTGTATCTGCTCTGCGGCCCACACATTATTCATCAATGGACAATATGCCTTACAAGAAATGCAATCTGCAAATCAGAAGCAGACTCACTGGTGCAAAACTGCAAAAATACATCCACCCACGTCCTGGCATGCCACAGGCAGCAGAAAGCGTGTCTTTAAGGAGTCTTATTTCAACATGCTTCTTCTCTAAGCACTGCACCATGGAAATGACAGGCTAAGGCCTAAGGCAAGACCACCTCCTGAGAAAATGGATCACCTCTGCTTTCTGGAAGAATAAATGTGGGTGGGGGTGGGGGTGGGGCATCAGCACAGGCACCAGGCAATACAACAATGGCCCCCCTAGCTGGTGTGCCCCCTCCTGCACTGCTCTCTCTCCAACAGGGCAGCAGAGCTGTGGCTCCTGAAAACAGAAACCAGATCACATGACACCTCTGCTCAAGCCCTTTCTGTGGCCTTCTAACCCCAAGACCTCCGCAACGGCCCTGAATATGTCCAGCACACCATCACTGGCTTCCAGATCTCCACATCCACCTGAGCACCCAGGGCTGGGCCACTCACCTCCGTAAGAGTTCCTCCTATTCTCCAGGCACTCAAGCCCTTTGCACGCGTTCTTCCCTCTGTCTGGAATGATCTTCTGCAGCTACCCACACGGCTTACTCACCATCTTCATCTGGGGGGGGGGGGGGGGGGGGGCTTCAACTACTTCCAATTAAACTCTAAACTGCCAGGCCCAGACAGACCCTCTCCCCTGCCACACTCCACAGCCCCCAGATCGCCTGACATACTAATGGTCACATATGTGTCCTGTCTCCCTGCTACTGGAGCATAAGCTGCATGAGGAGCAGGTTTGCCTCGCTCCCTGCTGCATACCCAGAACTCAGAACGGTGCCTGGCATACAGCAGTAGCTAACTGAACTCATTCAAGACATGATCACAAAGATGTCCCCTCAGTCTCCAGAGGGGCCAACTGGGAGTTCAACCCATTCATTCAAGCAGCAGAAAGTGCTACCTGTAAGAAATTGGGAGTTTGCCAAAGGGATAAGTAACCATGACGAATGCACGAGTCAGATTCCCACGACCATCTCCTTCACCCTGGCATCAGTTCTGTCCAAAACACAGCAACAAAACAAAGGTGCTGGAGTAGAGATCACCCACACGTAGAACCACCCAGAGTTCCTCTGGTCTATTACCAGGACAGACATTAGATGTGAAATTGCATTTTCACTTCATTGTCTCCGCTCTTCAATCCAGTGATTCTTTCATCCAAAAATAACTGCAAAGTGTGGCAATAGATTTTTCTATTGTTTACTCAAATCACATACACATGCAAAATCGTCATTTAAAAAAATCCCTAAGCATTTTTCTCTCTAGATGGAGATGCTTTTTGCAGCATAAGCCACTGGGTAATTTTCATCTCCAAGAGAAATTCTTTGTTTCTCTCCAGTCCCTGTTCACAAGCTGTCTTATCCATTAGTCACGCCTACCTGTGGCTTCCAAAGATGCTTGAAGTGACGTTTATGGGGTTTCTGCGGTCTCATGGTCCCCAGATCAATATACACTCGATCCATGCTATTAGATCCAGGGTTCCAGCAACGGGGCTAATATTGTTCTCTAACTTTCCTCAGTTTCACTGTGAGATCAGATGCTCCGAGAGCAGAAACCATTAAAGGAAAGGAGCGACTCTGAGGTTACTTCAAAAACTTTTATGTTTGTTCTTTGAGCATGAGGCGAGTTCCCGTGTCCCTAACCGCTAAGTGTTCAACTGTACAATGAGTGTGTGCAGCATGAGCACATTTTGAAGATTTCTATGAAATAAAATTGCTAATAATTTACTATTAAAATAATTTGGCACACGTACAGTTACATCTAGGTCCAAGTCATTAGACCTGTTCAGAGGTCCTCCAAGGGTCCTCCTGTTCCTTGCAAATCGTCTCAGTAAGTTTTCATGAACGATTCATAATCATTACCCTGAAAGTAGCAAGTCACCATCTGAAAATATAACAAGGTTTTAGGGTTCTTGATTTTAAAATAAGAAATATGGACAATTTTCTGTAAATCGTGAATTAAGCTCCAAATTAACTGGTGATCTGAATGCAAGAGATTAATACCTAATAACTGGAATTAGAATAAAGTACTTAATTAGATCAACTTGAGAAAGTACACTCTGATGACATTCAAGGTTTCATAAGTTTAAAAAAATGACATACAAAATACCACTTGACTTCTTCCATAGGCTGAAATAAAAATCTCAAATTTTAAACTTTGGAGTGACCAAAAGTTAAAGATTAAAAGAGGAAGGAAAGTTTTAAAAAGCAAAAGAACATTCCTTTGGCTCAGCTACAGAGGCATAGGCTGCTAAGATGCTGTGTTCTGCTGGTTGGGACCACATAGGAGGCCTGGGTTCGATTCCCAAAACAATCTAAAGGCCAAGTGCAAGTAGTGTGAGCCTGGAATTCCAGTGACATGGGAGGCCAACACAGGAGGACTGGGAGCTTTCGGCTGGTCTGCACAACATAGTGAGACCTTGTTAAATAAGAGCTGGGAGTCGTGGTGCATGCCTGTAATCCCAACCGGGGGGGCTGAGGCCAGAGGATCACACATCAGTGAGACCCTGTTTTTATAAAAACAAAAACAGAAACTTAGAACATTCATTTTCCCAAAGGTCTAATGGCTTAGACCTAGACATAATTGCACATTTGCCAAATTATTTTAATAGTAATTTAATTTAATAGCAATTTTAAAAACATTTTTCCCCAGGGCTGGCAGGTAGCATGGTGGTTAAAGGCACTGGATTCCCACATGGATGACCACGGTTCAAGTCCCAGATCTGGTAGCTTGCTTTCTAGCTTTCCCTTTCTCTGTCTCTCTCTGGTCAAATTAGAAAATAATAATAATAGTAATAATAATAACAACAACAAATGGAATTAAATAAACAAATAATTCTTTACTCTCCCCCTCAAAAAAAAAAAGCACATTGTTCCCCATCAGTATGTTCTTATTAACTTTATGGAAGGCAAACTTACTTTAAAAGCAGAGAATACAATTCTCTTCATAAAGGCTTAGATTTGTAACTCTATCTGGATCAACCTCAACATTTTAAAACATAAGACTTTAGGTTATTATAACTTTCCTTACTATTTTCATGTACTTATATGTTCAAAAATCATTCAGGGAACCAGCAGTTAGTGTAATGGCTATGTCGCTGGACTCCCATGGAGTCGAACACAGTTCAAGTTCTGGACCTGATGGCTTAAACTCACACTGGGTGGGTGCGTGTGTGTGCGTGCCCAAGATCCCGAGAGGAGAATGGAGGAGAAGGGATTGCGGTGTGGCCATCCCCCCAGGGGGGTGATTTCTCGCTTTCTGTCTCTCTGTCTCTCCCTGTCTTTCTGGCAAGCGCACATGCCCTATAGCAAAAACCTCTCCAGAAAAAAAAAAGTCATTCAGAAGTCCTACAAAGACCACCATCAGCAATTTCAGCATATCATTTTCAGCCATAAAGTCTTCCACTTTACATATCATAACTAATTTCTATTTTCATAACATAAAAGGTATAGTGACACACTTGGGGGCTGAATTTCTCTGCTTTTATTGATAATTCCTTTGTGTGACTCACCTACACATACCCACTTCCCAAAGCAGGAGGAGGGTGGGGGACCTCAGCATTTTTTAGTCTTTACTGGAACATTTCTTCATAGATACAAATCCATTGGCAAGAGTGTATGTGTAGAATTATGGATTCCGAAAAGATAGTCTATTAGAAACTCATATTACTCACTAAGAAAAACATCTGCTGTGTTCCTTATTTTAGTTATTTTTTATGGTTCAGAAATTTAATATTTTTATATGGTAAATCTGTCCAATTTTTTTGTGTGATTATGTTTCTGTTTAAAAAGATATTTATATTTAGGTTCAATTTTAACTGCTTTTTAAAACTTTACTTTATTATTATTTTTAATTTGACCAGAGAGAGACAGAAAGATAAAGGAAAAATTGAGAGATTAATCTACCAGGTCCAGGACTTGAACTGCAGTTGGTTATGTGGGAGTCCAGTACCTTAGCCATCATGCCACCTGCTGGCTCCTTAGATGCATCTTACTTTATCATGTGAAATACTGTATATGTAATTTTGATTTATCTTGAACATAACTTAGCATTTGGTTTTGGTTATAGACCTAATCAATATTATGATTTTTCTTCCTAATGATTATATCCATTCATAACTGAATATGGTTTATTTGGATGATGAAAATTTGGGTTATTTTTCCTAATCTACTTTTACTATTATCTAAAATTTAAACATACATATATATGCCAAATATAATTAAGACATTTCCCAAATCATAATGCAGAGTAAGAGATTATATTTGCTTATATAAAATTATCATTTCAAACAAAAAGAAAAGGAGGGGCCGGCAGGTGGTGGCATGATGGTTAAGGGCAATGGACTCCCAAATGGTCATCCAGGGTTCGAGTCCCTGACCTGGTAGCTTTCTCTCTCTCTTTTCTCTTTCTCTCTCTCCCTGTTCCTCTTTGGTCAGATTAAATAAATAAATAAATAAATAAATAAGGTTAAATAAAATAATTTTAAAAAAAGAAAAAGAGGGCAGCGTTTAAAATACTCATTTCTTTAGTTTTTCAGAATAATTCTCTACTGTATATACATGTGGACAGTTTATTTTTTATTATTTATTATTATTATTATTATTATTATTATTATTTTGGAGAGGTTTTCACTATAGGGCGCGTGCGTTCGCCAGAAAGACAGAGAGAGACAAAGAGACAGAAAGTGAGAAATCACCCCTCGGGGGGATGGCCACACCGCAATCCCTTCTCCTCCATTCTCCTCTTGGGATCTTGGGCACGCATGCACACGCACCCGGCGTGAGTTTAAGCCGCCGGGTCTGGGATGAGAACCACGGTCGACTACGTGGGAGTCCAGTGACATAGCCATTACACTAACTGCTGGTCCCCCATGTGGACAGTTTAAATGGAGTCCAACCCTACGGAGAAAGCTACCTCCCCTGTTTGAATTATGATCCTAGGACGCGATACCACAATGAGGATGGCAGGTAGTCTTTCTGTTCCTAGGATTCACCGCCACCATTCAATGGCAGGAACGGAAGCTTGGTATCTCTTTGTCCTGGGGCTGGCCTGGGCAGGTGCTCAGAGCAAAGTTCTGTGGGTGGGAGACTGGCAAGGAAGAAGTCCATTCATCTTTTTATTTGATAGAAGAGAGAAATATGCCCATAACTGTACCTGATATTTCTTCAACAACAATGCACATTAAAAAATAATTTGTTTTGGAGCTATACTGGGGGGGTGGTGGTGGTGGAGGGACTGGACAGTGGTGCAGCAGTAAAACGAAACACTTTGTGAGGCAGACCCAGAAAGGAAGGTTCCGGGTTCACAATCAGAGACCTTTCTGAGTGAACTGAGCACATGTGCTCACGATCCGGGGCTGGCTGAAGCTGGGAGTAGGTCACGGTGGCAAGACCTTACTGGAGCTGTTGGCTTTCTATTTCTTTCCTATCTTTGGCTCATGGAGAAAATAAATAAACTTTACAACAATGGTTGAATCCTGCCAATCATGAACATGGCAATTTGGGGGCAAATATGTCCACCACATCCCTGGTGATAACGGCTACCTCCAGTCTTCCAGGAAGGCTCCTGCCACTGACCCACGGAGATAAACCTGGTCACCTGACAGGATCTGGTTCCAATCTCACCCCTCCACGGCATCACTCCTATGCTTGTGGCCTGGGTTGCCTGGGCTGCAATCGGCATTGCCTAGTGCCTGCTATAGGAGATAAGGGCTTCTGTGGGGTAGGCCTCACCTCAGTGACCTGTCTGCAGGACAGAGCTCCATCAAGTAGGTTTCCCAGTTGTATTTCCAGCCCGAAGAACAGTACTTTGCATGCTACAGTTTTTCAAAATAAGCATTTCACACTTGAGAAAGCGAATATACTCTATGATGGCAAAAGGAAAGCTCTTAGTTTCTTTAAAATTAAAAGAATTGACCTACATAATTTCTAAGGCATCGCACAGCTCCAAAAGTCTATAAATCTAGCAAAACAAAACAAAACACTGCTGTGTAAATGGTAGCAAAATGCAGAAGTAATTCTTGCTAATATAATTTCAACCAAGAGTACAGGCACGCCTTAGGCCCAGGGTAGCTGGGTTTGTAGCCTGGGCATCCCAGCACCTAATACATGCTAATTTACGTAACACTGTATCAGGATTCTTAAAAAGCACTTGATTTCCACTATAATAAGAGGTTAAACAACAAATACTAAAACTAAAATGTTTTAAGTTATGTTACAATTTCATCTTTTTTCAAATAGAAAAGCACAGTGAGATGGTATTAGACAGACACTATTGCCAATTCATTTAACACTTGAGTAAGATACCATATAAGAACTCCAGACCTGTGGCGTTTACCTTTCCGCATTCAATGTGGGCTAATTCCTTAAGAAAGTTAGAGATGTCGGTTCTGCATTTAACTAACTAAAAAAACCCTGGTTTGAAGAAATGCTAGGTTTTATTGGTTGGAACTTAAGATGCATATTTCAAGATTTCAGCTCCATCTCAACTTTCTATTGGATTCAATGTTAAAAATCTGAACTGAAACTGTTATTTCTTCTTAATTCTAGAGGTAAATACCTAGCTTTGCATTTGAAAATAATATGGGGGGAAAAACCCTCAAGAAGTACGATTTGTTATGAAGTATTAAAATGTCTCTCAAAGAAATGGATGAGTTATAACATTGGTGGTCATTAATTATATTAAGTATACCAGTTTTCGACTGACCTATAGAAAAAAAGAAAGAGAGTAAGTCCATCAAGGACTACTGGAATTGGGGACCGCAGGTGGCTTGGTGGTTAAGGAGCTCTTCTCCCACATAGCCAATTGCAGTTTGAGTCCTGGACCTGGCAGCTTACTCTCTCACTTTCTCCCACTCTCTGGTGAGCATACATGCCCTGTAGCAAATTAAAAAAATAATAGGACCAGCAGATGCTGTAGTAGTTACATCACTGGACTCCCACATGGCCGACCATGGTTCAAGTCCTAGACCCCGCGGCTTCAAACTCACACTGAGCACATATGAATGTGTGCCCAAGATCCCATAAGGGATTGAGGCATGGCCATTCCTGCTGGGAGGTGATTTCTCGCTTTCTGTCTCTCTGTTGAGTGCACACGCACTATAGCAAAAACCTCTCTCCCTAACAATAATAATAATAATAATAAATATAATTAAATTTTTTTTAAAAAAAGCTGTTGGAATCACTAACTATATAATGTGCTTAGTAATCTAGCTTTCCAGAAGGAAGCAAGATAAGGAATAATGGTGTGGGGTGAAAGCAGATTCCTGAAAGTTGTTAAATGTATTTATTACATGTGCAGATAAAAGCCACTTGGCTAAGTTGATCTATAATCAAGTTACAGGAACAACAACAACAAAAAAATTACATAAACTCCAGGGACCTGTGATCAGAAGATGTGCATGGGGAAATTCCAAATAGTATACTGCGACTTGGGAGAGTTTCTCTGTCTGCTTACTGAGTATTACAACATAATACTCGACATCAAAAAAATAAACAGTGGATGGTTTCCGGGATGGGTAGGTTGGGCAGACACTTAAGGGAACAGATACAAAGTATCTGCATACTGAAGTGAAGCCACAGCAGTCAATCTAGAGAAAAGCAGGGCCCTTTCCAGCTCAATTTAGCCCGCAGTTCTTTCATTCCACAGGCCTGTCCCTTCACAGATTTAAGTACTTGACACGAAGTGTCAGAACTGACTATGGTCCTAAAATGATCTGGGTATAAAAAGCAGACTTCTTGAAATTCCATCTACTCCACCCTCTGTCCTGAAAACTAAACTTCCTGTTGTGATATGATGCCTGGAGACCACAGAAGTGTCCGTTTAGGACACAGCCGAGACATCAGCAGCTTACTTTCAGGCCCACTCACATTAGGCCACCTGTCTCTGTATCCCAATTTGCCAAGTAAGCCACATCAGAATAGTCCAGAGATTCAAAAAGGAAAGTCGGAAACTGCTGAGAATAGCACGCATCTACGAAGGACACAGTCGGGACCACAAGGGCTGGACAGTGGCACAGCAGTAAACCGTGATCCTCTGGGACACTGACCCACGTGACACAGTGCTGGGTTCAGGTCTAGAGACTACCCTGAGTATGCTAGGTACACAGATGCCCGTGAGCCCAGGCTAGCTGGAGCTGGGGGTAGGTTACAATGTTGGGGGTTGGGGTGTTGTCTGTCTCTCTTTCTCTGGCTCGTGGAATAACTACATCAATTAAATGTGAAAAAAGATTATTTCTGGGACAGCAGGCGGCATGTTGGTTAAGATGCTGGACTCCCACAAGGCCAACTTGGCTCGCTTTCTCGCTTTCGTTCCCTCTCTCTGGTGATTGTGCCTGCCCTACAGCCAATTAAAAAATAATGATGATAAATAAAATTAAACACACGATTCTTTAAAAAAGATTACTTAAAAAAAATCTGCCAATAATCTCCAGGTGCTTAGAAACTCTCAGTCATTCTGCAATATCTACTTTAGCTAATATTTTCAACACTCTACCCCTTCAGGACTTTCTCATTTTGAATCTGGAATAGGGCACACACCATAGGTGGACGCCACGGTAGTGTTCTCTCTTGTACAGGATGAGGGGTATTATGATGTTCCATGTGAATTAGGGGAACCCAAATGTTGCTGAGGGGATAATAAGCCTCTAAATAATCACCAGTCAATTCTGGGTTGGGTTTCCCAACTTCTTTAGGCATTTACAGAAGAAAGAAATATTCTAGTATCCACCTCTCAGTAACATCAACAAACTTCCTGCTTTTTCCACTACAATGTCAATATCATATAGTTAAGAGTTAAATGCTAAATGCATTTAGGATAGCTAGACTACCCTGGCAGAAGTAATTTGCAGTTTAATGGTAATAAACATCTGCTATATCGTTCGCGTTGCACGAGTAGCATTACCATCCAGCCTGCCTTCCATGACTGCAAATATCCATCAACTGTACAGAACCACAACTGGACCCGCAGTGTAGCCCATCCGCATTAAATTTTAAGGTAATTCTCACTTGGAGTAAATTTCTTCTGGTTTTGTGTAGAGACAGTGGATTTCTCAATAACATGTATTAGATTGTCATAAAAGTCATGACATATTTTTCTATGCAAAAATGCTTCGTGACTTTTCCGAAACCTAGTATTAAAAAATGTGAGTTTTATTTTGATGACTAGGAACTCTGTCTTTAGGTTCAGCCAAGAGAAGTAGCTACAACATTTATGAAAACCCTCTAAAAGGTACTAATGGGCATCTCTCCAAATCACTCCCTTATTTGTAAGTCACACAATATGGATTTTTTTTTTTTTTAACAGAAAACATTACATGGCTACTCAAAAGCCCCAGCAGCTAAAGAGTAAAAGCAAACTTAACCACTGGAAGCATTATGGCGAAGTGACAAGATAAAAAATGTAACGCGTTGGAAATGACAGTCAAAATGTTTTAAGGTTTCAAAAATTAGCACAGCAAATCTAATTCAAGGTCCTTTTCTAGAGTGTCGCTCACACAGCAATTCAATTATTTTCAAAAACTGCATCATCGCAGGGCAGTGTTAGAGATAAGTACTTAGGAAAGATGAGATGGCAGCAGAAAGGACATCAAAGCTAGCTATTAAAGTAAACATTTCCAGGTATGTCGTAAATGCGTGTTGTCCCTGTGTTTAATGCCAGGTTGATCAAAGACTAGTTATTCACAGTTAACCTAATTCACTTCCAAGGAGACAGACTTGTGTATTACAGATACTTGGTTCACTAATCAGGTACCTCCTTTGGACTTAAACTATGAACCTATGAACTGGACCTTTTATTCTTCACTTTAACTGCCGAATAAGTAGCTGTAGAGAGGTAGTCTGAATTACCCCAGGGCCCTAAAGCTGCCTTCTCGCTCCATCAGGCCAGCATTGTGAGGGATGAAAAGAAGTTATCGTCTCCAAACATTTTGGCAAAAAATGTGGCATCACAGGACACATTATACTGCTTTTTGGCTTAAAAGATGCTTTTTAACTTTGCAAAGAGAGGGCCTGGGAGATCTATCTGTATCTAATCTATATCTACAGAGAAGAGCCGTGAGGGTATGAAAAAGCAAGTGCCTGTGATGAAGGAAGGAAAGGATATTCCCTTTCCTGTTAGCATACGTAGGAGGTGCTAGAATTCTTGTTTTGGTCTCCACCCCAAAGCCCTCCTTACTCAGTTTATGTTATAAACTCTGTGTCAGCAAGAAATTGAGATAGGCCCTGCAACTTTCTAGGTAACTACTACACTGTTACACACCCTGCAGACCCGGAACAGTTCATGACAATGATGGGATTAGAACACTGGCTCCTTAAACGGGTGAAATGCAGAGTTTTTGAGTACTTACTACACACAAAAGCAGCATTCAGAGGGGGGCACGAATAGCTGGTAAATGTTGATTCAACTTCCTAGGAAACTCTAATGCAGTTAAGTGGCTCACAACCAAACTATATCAACAAAAACTAATCAAGGAAAATAACTTACTCATGAAATGACTTGTAATAAAGCCACAGATGGAATTGATAAATTCTAAGACCTCTGAGCTATCTCAGCGGACGAGAACTGACGATCCTGAGAACCACTTCTACTTTACTGACAGCAACAGGCCAGGTGGAAAATTTATCATCACGCAGGGTTGTCCTGTAGTGTTTTTTCCCCCCTAAGAATCTAGCTGCTGAACATTTTTTAGAGTCATGTTGCATTTTAGATTTCACAATGGCAGGGGGTTTAGGAGACAGTTACGGTAAAAGTACGAGCTCGATGAGCCCTGTGGTAAAGTCTAAGGACTCCGTAATGAAACAGACGCACATTTGTACAAGGAATCCTGAGTGGCACTCCCAGATCAAGAAAGATTTTCCGTATCATTCAAAAAACAGACTGCAATTGATTTAAGCTGATTTTTTATGCAAACTTAATAATGAAATGCCCTTCTGAACAAAGCAGCAGATATTTGAAATGCCAAAAGAGCTTGGTGGCAGCCAGACAGCAGACGCCCAGGGGAATGTTTTCCTTCAAGATAAATAAGGCCACGGCAGCTGCCACCTACACTTACCACCCTATCCGCACAAACCACATACAAAGTTGTTGAATGGAGCAGGCAGTTTGGTTTTGAGATGGTTGTGTTTTTGTTTTAAATTTTGCTTAAAAGCACACCAGTTTACCAACCATATATTAATGTATGGATGTGTACAAAAATACATATACACAAAAATGAAAACTACTCTTCACTAGATAGAACTTATTCTCCAAGGAAAACTCTTTCTAAGCACTTATCAAAAGACATTTTAATACATTTAAATATTATAATTCTTTTTATTTAGAGAAATATGGTTTTCCACTACACTGTCCTTGTGGTTAGAACAGTCCTTATAAAGGTCGTATAGTTTTTAGCATATTCAATATGTTTTCTAATTATATTTGAAACTTTGAACCAAATGAGATTTAAATGACATACATCTATTTGTCCCTCATAAATGAACCAAGGGTAATTTAAGTTTTTGGCACTAGAACTGAACAGTTACCAAAATTCAGGAAACGCAGTTTGTCAGTCTTCACGGGATAGACTGGTCTAAGCTCCGTATGTGACTGACCCGTCATGATGGTCATTTCTGGGGGTGGGGAGTAAAAGCTCCTCTACCATCAAAAGTCTATTCAAATTTGTACCATTACATTGTACAACCAATGGCTTGAATTCAGACCAAAACAAAGCCTTCAGCCAATTCCTCATAAAAGACCTTGAGACAATTAAACAGACCTAAAGAAAGAAAGAGAAGGGAAAAACCGTATTTGCATGGAGCATCTGATTACATCTTCGACACAGTGAAAAGTCAATGGAGTCGTGACAAAGTTTACTTCAATTAAACACGTGTTTCTGAACACGAATCAGCAAAAGACAATACAATTCTAGAGTTAATACTCAGCCACCCACTTTGAAGAGTCACAGTCCACAAAGGAAATCCAAACAAAAAGTCTCCTAGGCATTTCTCAATCATAGCCTCCAACTGCTTAGCACATGACAGTCAGGGGAACAAAGATACGCCATTCAGAACATAAAGGGCTTTTTCCTTAAGAAAGCATTCAATGGCTAGTGATTACTCGTCAGAGACACGCGAAGTTTTCATCCCGCTCTACGCTATGGAAGCTGCAGCGTCATCATAAACCCAGTGGAGTTTGCAGCTGTCTTTCAGTGCTCCATTTCACGGAACGGGAGAGAGCAAGAACACACGGCAGCCAAGGCCAGGACCTGCTCTAAGGCGTGTTTCCACAGCTGGAGACAGGGCACTTACTATTCTATACAGAGCATCTCTGGTTTAGCCACTCAAGTGGGCAGTGTTAAATGGCAGGCAATGCAACCCGACCATTAAGGAACTCCTTTGCAATTTCCCCAGCCTTGGTCTCTAAACCAGTCTGCTTCCAAAACGTATCTCTCACTGTCCAGCAAGTGACACTACTCTTCTTCAGCATTAGCTACTGGGACAAAACCCAAAGACAATAAATTATAAAGCAGAGACGGACCCCCTACACCAGTAGGGCCAATAAGACCAATCTACTGAAATGTACATACGTTTATTTTTATTAAAGACTAAATTATTCCTTCGGCATAGTCTCTCACCTCTATCAGAACTGATTTTTGTTGTTGCTGTCACAGGCTGTATTTGCTTTTTAAATACATTTCCAACATCAACATGTTGGGGCGCTGACTTTTTTTGGCAGATTAATTTAAAGTAATAAATTTTTAAAATTCTTTTATTCCGAAGGAAAGAAAAGAAGAGGTGGGCTTTGCTTGGATTTCCAAAACAGACGGAGCTCTTTGACTCTAAAGACCTAAAGAAAATATTTCTGAAATGCTGGTTTTGTGAACCTCTGACTATTCGCTGGACCACAAATCACTGTCCCGGGATGAGGCCAACCCCGAAGGAGGGACGCTCCCGGAAGAGAGCACCACCAAGTTTATTTTAATTACGCTGTAGAATAAACCTTCTGGGATGGAATCACTCTCCGCCTAGCGACTCTCACCAGCACTCAGGCTACAACTTACCGGGGCGCCAGCTACTGTGGATCCGGGGCCTTTGGCACTTTTCTCCTCGGAACCCTGGGGAGCTTCTTCCGGTCCCCGAGTTACAAGGATCCTGAAGTGCTGCTGCCCTGCGTTTTGATCTTGCCTGATCTTAAATGTGCAGCCTTGGCCCTGCGGAGTCCTCTCCATGGAATTCACTCTGCGCACTTCGGGGCCCATCCTGCTGGCCCGAGGCGGCGTCTCCGGGGGTCCTCGGTCTTCCGTGGGGCTCCCCCGCTCCGTTCTGGGCTGGGTGGGGTACGAGGTGCTCCTCTCCAGCCGAATTCGAGGGTACCTCACCAACCTGTCCCCCTTTGTGCCAGTGAAGCCAAAATTGAAGTCACCACCCAACCCTGGAGGACCCTGTTGAGGCTGCTGCAACTGGAAGACAAAACACCGCTTCCCAGAGCTTCCAGAAGCATCGGGAACATGCTGCAGGGACCAGCGCCTGGGCTCGGGCGCCGACGGGCTGCCCTGGCCGTCGGGGCCGAAAGGCAGCAGCCTGACCTGGCGCACGTCGGCGCTGGACGCGCGGTGCTGGATGCGGAGGCCAGGCGGGGCGTCGTCTGCCTCCGAGCGGCCGGGGCACCACATGCGGCGCCCACACGTGCCGTTGACCTGCGGCCCTGCGTCCCGGGCTGTCCTTGGAGGGGAGCTCCCGGGGGTGTCCCTTGGCGAGGGCTCCTGTGAGCTGCTCTGGGATGAGGCCCGTGTGGTCGCAGTGGCCTGGTCCCCGGAGTCAGGTGAAGCACACCGAGTCCCGTCGTCGGGACCCTCGGGTGGCCCGCACCCGTCTGTGGCCCCGTCAGCCGCTTTGCGCTGCAGGGAGATTTGCACCGAGGAGCTCCGGGTGGGGCGCGCGTCGATGCTGCTCAGGAGCTGTGGGATAAACATGGACGAGCTCCGCTTGAGCGCGCTCACGCCTTCCTGCAGGCCGCCACCACCGCCACCGTCCTCGCCGCCGTTCTGGGCGAAGGGGTGCGGGCTGCTCCTCCGCGGTAGGGTGTGGAATGCCATGAAAAAGTCGTCTTCTCTCTCCTGGTCTAGGATCTCTGATTCGGGGGCTGTGTTGCTGCGGCCAGAGCCAAAATGAAACCGAAGCCGATGGGCCATGGTGACCAGGGGGGCCGGCAGGGAGAGGGCGAGCAGCAGCAACAACCCCGGCACTGCCAGAAGTCACAAACCGAAGACACAAACTCCAAGAAAAAGTGTCCCATCTGCCAAACCGTTAGCACTGCAGCACCCAGAGCGACAGATAGCAGAAATAACCCAAGTGGCAAGCGGCATTCCAGGCATGATTGGATAAGAGCAGAACGCTCTCCTCCACACTGTGACAGAGGGTAGGGTAGCCCGACCCACATGACCGGGCGCTCCCCTCCAATGCCAGCTTGTGGACTTAGTAGAGCTTTTTCCCCCCTCTTGCTCTCATTTTTTTTTTTTTTTTTTTTTTAAACAGCAAGAGCCTGAAACAGCACCTTCCCAGCTGCTGCTTTTCCATCAGGAAGGAGTGGCCCCAGCAGGGAGCTCTCACAGCTGACCAGGCAGCAAACACAGCGAGGCCACTGGGAGCCATGCTGCTATAAATCTAAACCGCATCCCATCCAGCCGACGTTGCTTTCCAACTCCGCAGAGTGCTGGGACTCTGACCAGTGCCAGAGACCTGGCACGGTACCCCAGCACAGGCATATCCCCACCTCCCCAATAACGATGAGGAAAATACGGTACCATGGGGCAGACCCGTGCCCAGGCACCCGATGCTACCGTGTTATTTATGACACTGTACTATCGGGATGGAATGCAAACTAATAAAACCTACTATAAATACGATTACACACCCTGCAGAATTAGTGTTCTTTTCATGCTAAATAATTAGAACATGATCTACAAGTAACATAATAGCTAAGTGGAAGCAGAGGGGGGACACGACTTCATTGTCACTTGGTCTCATTCGCCTCCTGCTACTATGACACGTTTCATCTAAAAGGTGTGTGTATGTGTGTGTTTGTGTTTTTCGCATATAATATGATTGTCAGACACAGAAGTAACAGAGAAAAGAGTCCCAGCTGGAGAAATTCTCTTTCCATATGCCAGGTTGGGGAGGGGGAAAAAAAGGAAAGGAAAATTCGAGAAGGGTGTGCATGTGGGTTTTGTAATAATTTAACTCAAATGCCATACAGAAGAAATGCCGCCTGGAGCCGAGTGATTTCCAGCAAGAAGTCAGCAATTTTACCACAACTGGGATACAAACATGGAATCTCGCTCATGCACAGGGCCAAAAGGGACCTAAGAAATAAAAGTGCACATTCAAAAACCTGTCATCAGATCTGTAGCTAACTTGGAAATATTCTGTGTGTTTGAAACTTTCTATTTTCTATGATCCAGAAACATCAGCTGTTTAACAAAGAGGTTTATTTAAGAGGGGGTAAAAAAAAAAAAGAAAAGAAAAAGAAAAACAGGAGAGAGGGAAATACCATGCAACAAAGAGTGACAAAAAGTTTATTTTAAAATCTGCAAAGCATGGCTTTGTCAGCAGCTCTAGAGTTGAGGGTGTGGAGGATTAACCCTGTGTGTACATATGCCCCAACTTTGTTTTCTAAAAGCATGTTTTAAATGCCAAAAATGACCTCTCAGAGAGAAATGGAAGCTAGTTGGTTTAATGCGAAACTTCTAAGAATTACTATGGTCACATTTTTGTCTTGGCTGGATTAATACACTACAAAGAAAACACACCACTACCAGCACTTTCTCACAGTAACAACACTGCAGATTGCCTGGGGCAAAGCTAGGTACTAAAAAGCATAATTTTCTTGTAAAGTTTGTATTTACACAGGATTTCGTAAAACCTTTGCATTCAAAGCAAGCCCTTTTTGGTTTGGAAGTATAGTTTCAGACCCACCGCAAGGCCATCTGAACTGCAGTCATTATTCCAGATTATCAACATTTTAAGTTTTACCAGTGCTTTTCTCTTACATGACAAAAATTAAATAACAAACTAAAACACCCTGGACAAGAGGCAGTTTTTTCACAGATGTGACCCTTCAACTTACAAAAGAACTGTTACACTCGATAAATCGGAGAATAAGAATTAGTCTATAAATGTTATCTTTATGTTTTTTACTGTCTACTGCCCAATTCATAGTCCTCCTGGCTGTATGAGAGATGGAGAGGCAAGAACCATATCGTTAGCAGAAGTTACCATTCTGACGAGAGTAACTTTGTGCTTATGACAAAAGTGAGTGAGTTATTCAGTAGAAGTAGTTAACACCCAAGGTACAAAAAGTCCGATTCAACACAAAGTCAGCACAATTTCGTATTTTCAAAGATATTAGGATGGTAGGTCAGTATCTGTTAGCTTTCTATTTTGAAGAGTAATACTAAGCATATGAGATTAAATATACTCTCAAATTCTCAAGTAAGGGTGAAAAGCCTGGCTATTCACCAGAACTGGGCTGAGACTTCGGAGATGAGTGGGTTAGACCTGAGGCTTCCACTCACTTAAATTATGTAAAGACTTTAGACTGAGGTGCTCTCATTTGTAAGGACAGAAGTCAAATGAGGTTTTTTTGCTTGTTTGTTTGTTTTTAAATAAGACTCCTCAGATCAAATATGCTATTAACCTGAAGCTATTAAAATACTTGGAGTTTTTGTTGAATTTTGCAGAAAGAAGCATTCACAAGAATGTTTTTTTTTTTTTTTCAACCAATCAACACAACTCAAGAGTATCTGGACATATATAATCCAGTTAGTTTAGATATCAAAATGAAGGCCAGCAGGTGCCATTGTGGTTAAGGCACTGAATTCCCACATGGCTGACAGCGGTTCAAGTCCTGGACCTGGTGGCTTGAAAATCACACTGGGGGTATGTGTGTGTGTGTGCATGCCCAAGAGGTGAAAGGAGGAGAAGGCACTGTGGTGTGACCATCACCTCTGTGTGGTGATTTCTCTGTCTCTGTCTCTATCAAGGGCACGTACCCCATAGCAAAAATGTAAAACACACACACACACACACACACACACACACACACACACAAACGACAACTTCATTTTACCTGCTAAGTGCAGATTCCATCTCTGCTAAATCCTGCTAATTAGATTTGTGTTTCCCCAGAGAGAATCACTGTAGTTTTGCTCTAGAATGCATCGCCATATTAGCCTGTGCCATACGTACTTAACTGCCACGCACTCACGCACACACGCACACACGGCACACTTCCATGCCTGGTGGCCTCTTTATAGCACTGCCTACCATTCTGTATTCATAACATTACAGGACAAGCACACGGGCTGACACCGTCATGGGGGCTTAGTTTAATGTTAGTGTGATAAATATATACACATATACGAAGAAATTGTCTGTCCTACAACACAAAAGCATTTGTCAGAATTATGAATGCTGAACCAAATAGGCCTCTCTTTGGCATAAACACTGTCTTAAGTATCACATAAATACAGAGTTTTAAAGATGCTGCCCTAAAAGTGTGGTTTTTAAAAAACAAATGAAACAAAATTTAAAAACAGGGATCCACTTACCAATCTGTTTTCGTCAAATACTTCAAACAGGAGTCTGTGATTTGATGGGTTTACCTATAAGGGATATAAATAGTATTTCAAAAATGAACAGGAAGCATTTGAAAGGTGAATAAGAAACAGAAAACACAGGATAATACTTTATAATGCACCCCACTCAACTGAATAACATGAATTTCCTACTCTTCTGGGAATTCTGTGGGTATTAAATCAAATGGTCTATGACTGATTTCTGTATTATTCTATTCCTGATATCAGCACATATTAAAAGGAGAAAGGGCTCTTAGCTGTTTTTTTCTAAAATAAAAAAGAATAATTCGAAATAGTTTTAGACTGCTTCTAATCTTGAGGCTACCAGGTAGTGAGGTAGTTAAGGTGCTGGACTTCCACAAGGCCGACCATGGTTTGAGTCTCAGACCCAGGCTCGTGTGCATGTACACCCAAAATTCCAGGAGGAGAGGAGAAGAAGGAATTGCAGAGTGGCCATTCCCCCAGGGAATGATTTCTCACTTTCCCTCTGTCTCTGTCTCTCTCTGGTAAGTACACACGGTCTATGGCAGAAGACTTAAACAAAATTGAACAAGAGAAGTTTCTAATCCGCTCTACAAAAAGCATCCTCATGCCTGTAGACCAACGTCACATTCTCACAGAGAGCTATGTATACCTCAGGAAATTCTTAGGTCTAATAATAATAACAATGATAGAAATAATGAAGAAAACAGTCTAACAGCAATTCACAATTGTGTCTTGTTTTTTAGGCATTATCTGCTCATTAAATATCAACAATACATGATCTCATTTAATCCTCACAAAACCCGATGATGGATAACTGCCACCCCAACTTTATAATAAGGAGCTCAGACCATGCAGGTGAGGGAACTTGGCCCCAAAGCCCACGGCCATGTGAAGGACAAGACCCACACCATGTACGCAGTGCCCAGGCTCTGAACCATTAAAGAGATCCAGAAACAAAAGGTGTCTTCAATTCCAGCACTCGGCACCCATTTAAGCACTCCCAGGCTCTCAATTTCTTTCTGCTTCTATTTAATGAAACCTCCTAAAATGGTCTGTATTATGATCTAGATACTAAGCACCAACCAAGTATGAGATCTGGTGTGCTAACGTGTGTGCATCTGAATCACCGCATGGACATTGTGAAAACAACCCTACCAAGGAAGGACTTCTCTCAATTACATGAGCGATAAGAGGGAATCCAGGGGGGTCAAGAGTCTTTGGGTGGCTTTTCCAGGGTCACAGAGGCTGTCCACTGTGTACATGTGCATTGCTGGAGATGTGAATCAGGCCCACTGTTGCCAAGCTCTGCTGCTTCAGGATGGACAGAGTGAGGTGCATTTGCCTGCATGGGCACAGAGAACTCAGTTTTGGCCCCTGGTCCCACTGCAGCTGGAGCCCAGAGACAGCAAGCAGCTGGGCAGTGGGTCTGCTGCCTGTTTAGACGCTCTGGAAAGGGTTGTACCGCCGACCAATGCGTTCTCAGGCTGCAGCAACAGCTGACAAAAAATAGATGCTCAATAAAGATTTAGGGAATGAAAAAAAATCCTTTAAAAAACCCCAACAAAAAACAGCATTTAAATATGCCTGTAACCAGACCCAGTAGGTGGCATGCTGGTTAAGGGTGCTGGATTCCCCCATGGCTGAAAGTGGTTTGAGTCCCAGACTTGGTAGCTTGCTTTCTCTCTGTCTCTCTGTCCCTCTCTAGTCAAATAAATAATATATAAATATAAATAAAGTTAAATAAAATAATTCTTTAAAAATATGCCTATAACCAATATCAATTGATCAGTTTAATACAAATTTTGCATGTACTAAAATGTACATAAACATAGCCGAAGTGTTCAACTGAAAAGAAACTCCGTAATTTGGGTTTCACAAGTGGCAAGCTGTACTTGATAGTTAACTGAGGGTACCTATCAGCCTCCATTAGATTTTCAGCCCTTCAGAGAATAATTTAAAATACATCTGGTGGAGGCGTACATCGAGTCTCACCACGTATTCAACTATCAGAGCCATATCTCAGCTCAGAACAGAACAGAAAACAGATGCTGTACGCGGTAACCCAAATTCGGAGACATAAAATATGATCGTAACTGAAAGGAAGAAAGGAGGACCAATTACAGTGGGCTGAATGGAAATACTGCTCTTGAGGAACCTAACGACCGAAAATGTAAGACTTCATCTGCAGCATCTATGGAGGTTGCAGACTTAATAGCACAGCTACACAGACGAGGAAAGATTTTCACTTTGAAGAGAAAAAACACAACTTTTCTTTTAGTTAAATAGCTGAGCAGTTTAATATTGCCCAATTTTTGGTAACAAAAAATGACAACCACAAAAGTCCACTAAACAGAAATCTGTTAAAGAATTCAGTGATTTCTAATAGGTTCTTGGGAAAGTCATGACACATGTTTGCATAGAAAAACAGAAAAATACGTTATGACATCCCCAACAACCTAATACATACAGTTGTTCTAGATACAAAGGATGCAAAGTTAAGAAAATTTTACTTAATTCAGTGGTAAATTCCAGAAGTAATTTTATACTAGACACATGTATGACAATAAATATCTGAATCATAAAAAATTTTCCTCCAGAACTGTGACACAACTGGTAATTCTTATGCTTTTTAATCATTATTTTACTCTCCGCCTCTATTATTTTACTCACTAAAATAGTTCAGATTCATGTCTCATAGAAATAATTAGCTATTGTTTTAAATTATTTTTACATTATTTTTTAAAGAAATGTTTGAGTTGGAAAAAAACACTACTACGATATTTGAATAACTACTTTCTTTATACTCCCTGAAATATCCCCGAATAAAACCAGTCCAGAATCTGTGAGCACTACTCATAGTTTCAAAAGTTGGAATGCATTAGAAAATTACCTGCCACTTCTCATCTTAAAATGAGTGTCTCATTAAAATTAAACAGCTCTCCCTCAATATAAATCAATTTTGGTAACATGTCCATCTAGATATCAGTAACAATTATCACCCCCCAAATGAAAAACTTACTCTGAAATAAAACTCTTCATTCCATTTTGGGTTCAGCGTCTGGAAGAGAAATTATCTTGTAATATCTTTTACAGTCTTCAAAACATTAGCAGTTACTAATACAATACAGTCTTCATATTTGCTTAAACATTTTTCCTGATTAAAAAATAGCTGAGAGGTTTTCAAAATGGCAATGAACGAAGCAGTTAGTCGATTATCGGAGCTTATTCTGGAAACCACACGAGACAGGGAGGGAGTATATTTATGAAAGAGATGATTCATAGATTTGAACCCATATGTCGCATGCTATGACCAGGAGGAAAAACATCAGGGACCTACAGAACACCATGCAAATAAAAATACTGCCTTCAAGATATTAGCATTATCATGATTTTCGTATCAAGATGGAAATAAACTCTGTTGCCTTCCCTCTACCTGTTACTAATCTTTCTGGAGAGCAATGAAGTAGACAGGAGAAAGTTGAAAGGACTCACTATCCTTATAAAATATTGAAATTTTATATAACTGATAAAAATTATATCAAATTGATAAATTTTATAGAAATTAATATTGATGATCTGATTTCATAACAAGAAAAACACTGCTAATTATACACCAAAAAGGAATTATTATTTTTCCAAAATAGTGAGGCTAAATAAAACATGTGTGTCTACTTACTCTGTAGACTACCTCTCCACTTGTCCACCTTTCTGTTTATTTATATATCATAAAAACATCGCAAGGACACTATCGTCCTCAGTACAGACAAAAGACGGGCTATCCAACATCCTTTAAAACTAAGAGGAAGCACATCCTATGAAGGAATACATATATGTGTATGTTTATGCATTTGCACATGCATAACTCATAAACAAACACATTTCTTAAAAAATGATGTGTAAAAAAAAAATCACCTCACCACCAGCTACAGATATTTTTGAACCAAAATGATATTTGCCTTTATCAATCACTTCCTTTACCACGCCAGCTTGCGGAGAAGCAAAAAAAAAAAATCAACACAGTGCATCATAAAAATACAGACAGGAAATAAAAAAAAACCTACAGACAGGGAACTCTCGCCACAGTTGAACTGGCATTTTAGAAAAGATCAGCACTTTCCCCACCCACAACTCCACAGGGAGCCCAATCCCAGATAAGGGCGTATCACAGTCCGGAATATGAGGGATATGAATGGAGCCCGAATGGTAATGAGTGAGGGGGGCAGGTGGGAGAGGAGCCAGGGAGATGGAGGGCAGGCCTGGCCTGCCTGTGGCTGCAGCCATCCTGGAGGGCTGCTTCAGAAGAGAGCATGGGAGATGACAGGCAGAGAAACAAACCGAAACAGGGGAGCAGGAAACGAATGAGGGAGCAGTCACAGGGCCAGGAGGACAGGAGGAAGACGGCAGTTCTTGCACAGAGATACTAACCGAGAATAATTAGAGCAGCCCCAGCTACAGAGCTACACTCTCTACTCAGGAAAGGGAGGGCGAAGGAGGACCTCCCCTCCAAAGAAAAGACAGTGCAGTATCCCCAGTCACTGGCTTTGCCCCTCTTCCTTCAGGCGACAGGAGCCCCTGCTGCTTCCCTGCAAGGCGGTACTCCACTGCAGGGAACGACAGCCAATGCCTAACACAAGGAACAATAGCTTCCATCCTTCCCAGGCATCCTCCCCACTAATCAAAACACCTCCTGGTCACAAAGCGGAATCTCACTGCCAGGGAGAGGACAGGCTGCAGTTCGTACACAAAACGGCCCAGCTCCAGATTCAAGGCATGTGCACATGGCTGGAAAAGTATAACTTTTTAAAAAGCAATCTGCTCTAGGACATGTTTACTGGACAAAGAGTTAGACTATCTCACCACCTCGCAAAAGGGGTGAGGAGAAAAACAGCAGTAATCCTTAAGTAATCCCAAAGCGCAGATGAAAACAAATTTTTGACAGAAAACTCCACATCGTCGACAAAGTTCCCAACTATAAAGGAAATATTTACATGTATTTTACCTATGTATAAAGAAATAGGCAAATTAAGATATAATTACAGAAACCAATCTATAATGAAATTATGTGCATAAAAGTTAGGAAAAGAAAAGATATACGTATACTTAGAGCTTCCTTAGTAAGACATTTTTTTTGTTTTTATGTAGCTAAGGAAGTATTTTGTTGTGTTGGCAGTGGTTGTTTCAAGTTACACCACTCTTTTTGTGTTTGTGAATTCCACAAATCACTCTGTTCATGAAATACATTGTAAATTATGTTAAGCTTCTTTATGAAAAATAACATGTCAACAAGAACAAATCTTTGTTTTGCTGTATTCTTTCCAAGAAAAAATAGTCACTACTCGTAATAAGACTTCTTGTCAGAATACCGTTTGTCATTTAACTAGAAACCAGAATTGGCATCTTGGGTTAATACTGAAAAGTTTTCTTTGATGGAGAACTTAGTGATCTAGTACTGGGAGATGCTTAAGATGATAAACTTCTACAAAGCCAAAATGCCTCATTTAACCAGACTAAGTTGCAATTTAAGTAAGATAGATACTTACTTTCTTAATAGTTTTGGTCTGTACCAGGGCGAGCTCTCTATTCTCGTCGGCTACATACAATGACAGTTTCACGTAGGGATCACTGTAAAGAAACAGTTCAGATTTAATAAGATGACACTTGTCATTTACAAAATATTTTTTTTAAGTAGTTGAAACTACATGAAAATGTGAAAATCAGCTAACAGGCTAGCTTATATTAATTTCACAAATGAAACAATAACATTTTTAACCTAAGTCAATATACTTTGAGATAAATTTCACCAACCAGAAATAGAAATCTTTATTTCGAAGCCCCCAATCAAGAGAAATCCACATTCTAACTTTAAAGACGATCTTCTCTCAAATTAATTCACAATAATTAATCTGGCTCAGCCATGACGGGGCAGCTGGTACGGTGACCGGAGTTATGAGGGAGGCCGGGGTAGGATCCCAGGCCTGCATAAACACGCCAATAGGCCCATGTGTACCTGTGATTCTGGCTGGCCAGGAGGCTGCGGTGAGGATGGACATACAGTGAGACCCGGCTGAAGGTAACTACCGCCCCCCTGAAATAAACTTAAAAAAATTAATCTGCCAAACTTTTTTTCTAAACACAATCAAATTCTGAAAAGATTATTTTAAAAAAAGATTATTAAAAGGCATACACAGTTTGTGCAGACTAGCAAAATCAGGCTATAACATTTAGTTTACATTTTGTCTTTTTTCCTACTGTGTAGGTGAAATTGTCTTTTCCTTTAGTGGAAGTAAAACAATCGTTCGCTTAAACCAATAGCTACACTCTAACAGATAAAAAATAACAGAATCAAACTCACAAAATTAAATGCTCAAGTACTGACAGTCAGAGATACTTGCCCATAGTTACAGATTTGAGTGAAGTCTAGATTAAATTTCTGGTTTCCTGACTGTAAGTCCCAGAATTCTTTGCACATTTCACATTATCTTCAATCATTATGTCCTTGGGAAACCAAAAACTTTGAGCAAGATGTGTGCAGAAAGGATTGTTTAACGTGGACAATTTTACTCCACGAGTTTAAGTCTACTGATACTGGCCAGTCTTGCTAACCCTGGGGAGGCTCAAATTAGTTACACTACCACTCTATAAGCATTTGGGGGGCTGGGAGGTGTTGCAGCTGTGACACAACTGGACCCACAATAGAAGCGTCCTGGGTTCGCATCCCAGAACCTCCCTGAGGAGTTCCTATGGTTTAGGCTGGCCGAGACTGTGGGCAGACCATGGCATGGGGTCCATGCTGGGGGTGCCTGTCCCTCTTCTGTGTCTTTCTCTCATGGAAGAACTGGATGGATAAACTTAAAAAAAAAGAATTTAGGGTCAAGGAGAATTTCTTGTTTCCCACTTTTAAAAAATCCTGAAAAATCAAAGTAGTCCGTTCTTAAGTTCTTATTCATCTTATTATTGATAGTCACTGATTTATTTCTGTCTATCCATCATGTTAACTTTATGGCAATATGAGAATTATCCTTCAGCGACTTTATCACACCTATGAATCTTGACTCTGCAACTTCCAGGATGTTTCTGAAGATTTCATAGAGGACTTCGACACGCTGAGACTTTACTTCTATTTGTCATCCCAAACAAAATGCCACAAAATCTCTTAAAAGCCTAGCATTACAAGTTATGAAACAAGTTTCATAATAACCAGACTATATTTGATATCCAAGAAACAAAAATCGAAAGTCAATACAAAAGGTGTTAGTAGCGAGATAATATTCATTACCCATAAAATGCGGCATAATGGAAGATACAACCTATAGTCTTGTAAAAGAAAAAAAGCAATAGGATTTGCTCAGTTACATGTTAGGATGAATACATATTTCTATTTTTAGCATTCTAGTTCAGAAGAAGGTATCCGTCAATCTTGCTTATTGTCCACAAATAATAATCCTTGGTTTGGCTGAAGAACATCTAGCTAGACACATCTGCTTCTCTCTAGTTGGACACCTTCAGCCTCAGAACATGATGAATCAGCAGCCAGAGACTCTTCTGATCTACGGCTCCATGAGCACCTTCCTAGCCGGAGTCATTCTCCAGACCACACTCAGCACACCAGAAGAAGGAGAGGATGTTTAAAACCCAGAGTGCTGAGCCCCAAGCCCAAATGCCAGGGCAGATGGTCTGCAATGAGACCCTAGAATCTGCATTTCTAAACTGGTTCCCAGTGATGTGAAAGCTCCTGATCCAGGATCCATACCTGGAGAACCACTGTCCTAGACCACATCTGGACAAAGTATTTTTGGCTACAGAAACTAAATTTTCTATTTCCAGCCACCAAGCTATTACCTGTTTCCTCAAGAACAGGCTCCCACTCCCAGTGGACCATGGCAGTATACATGTGCACACACACACACACACACACACACCCACACATTTATATCCACACAATAATCCCACATTATAGAAATGCCATAAGCTCTGCTGTTATCTCTTACTTTTATATCCCTCAGCTACCATGATTGCTGGCTATGACCTAACTGCAATAGCGAGCTAAGCATCCACTTTAACAGAACATCTGCATTCTTCTACTGGTCACTGATTCACCACTATTGAATCCCTTCAACAGCTCAAGATAAATGGCACATGAATTGGGGGTTGTGGGTGAGTCTGAGTGTGAGATACTGTGTCTTCCTCCTGAATCCTTATCTAGGTAGGTACAGGGCTATGCTGGACCCCATGAAACAGACCAGGGAACTCCTGGAAGAGAATTCAGCCTGAAGAGAGGACCAAAGGTCAAGGTGTGGGAGCTGACTACAGGGTAGCAGGACGTCCACTCAAGGGGAGGGGTGCCCAGTGCCCAGATCACTCCCCAGTCGCTCCTCCCTTTCTACTGGTCTTTAACTGCTCCCAGCGCCCAGCTGTTCATGAATGAGAAGCAAACAACTTCCCAACTCAGAGGACTACTGTAAGGTTCAGAGAACATCAGGTATGAATACAGGGTCCCATCACAGTGACGAACACACAGCACAGGTGCCCCATCGATGACAGCCATCATTACTGTTATCCTCTCACCTATCTCTTACCAGACTTCAGGGGTTCTCTGTGACTCTTCTGGACTCACTACTTCCACTACAATTACTGATTTGACGCCAATCTCCTCACAGCACAAACTGGCTGCTGGCCAACGACACAGCACACTAAGCTAAGCATTCCATGCTTCCTCATTACTCGCACTGTGTGAGGCCCACAGGATCTGGGTGCAGGTGATCACACGGGTACGGTCATTCACAACAGAGCTCACCAGAATGTATTCTGAGCACCTGTTTGCTTGTGCTGGTGTTCATGACCGCTAGGGGATAGCAGTAATAGAGCTCTTTACGAAGCTCAACACTTTGTAGGCACTTGCGGATTACAAGAGAAGTTCTATTTTGCTAACCTTTGTTTCCTCTGCTTTAGTGAGTCTGTTTAGGCATCAAATTCTTCCTTTTAGCCTTTCCAAGGAGATGACAAACCAGCTCTAGGATACAGACAAGCTCCTATATGCTGAGTGCCTACTACATGTCAGGCAAGGAGACAAGCACCAAAAAGAAATGACACTGTCTCTCCCCACGTGAACGGAGCACAGAGAAATAAAGCAGTTAAATGTGACAGAGGGTGGCAGGGACCCAGGAACACAGCCGTCAGCAGCTTCAGTCTCCGACCTTGTGTAAGCCAGAGCCATTTCACCTTGATTTGAAAATTTCAGATTGGCTTCCAAATCCACATGTCTTGGTTGAGCAGACCATAATCTATACCCTGAAGGATCTTAGTTTCCTCCCTGAATATACAAAGTCCAGAGTGAAAGGACTTAGGAGAGCCAAGCTATTCATTTACAAGCAAGACAGTTCTCACACACACAAGATTACATTTGAGGGAAAAAACAGAAGGGTGACATTACCTTATCTTAGAGATAAGACACACCAGAAATACTGCATGAATCAACAGCTAGTAGATAGGATTTCTTTCTATCAATAGAGCAAAACCATAAGGAGTCTAATGGATGCCAAGATGCACAAATTCACAAGAATCTGCTCTCTCATAAGAAGTCACCGAGAAATCTTAGTCAAAAATCCATTCTGATTTTGCAAAACTTGGGGGGAGAAAAAGAGGTTTTTAGTTCTCTTTCTTTTTCAACATGGAGCCCAGGACTGTGAATTCTGTTTCCTCTCTCTGGGCCTCTGTTCCGGCTATTTCTAATAGAGATTGCAGGTCTGCCTTAAACTCAACTGGGTTTAAGAAATTTATAGCTAGGGTTGGCCCCATGGCATAGTGGTTAAGGGCGCTAGATCCCACAAACCCAGCCCCAACAGCTTAAAAACATGCTGTGGGGACCAGCAGATGGTATAATGGTTACATTGTTGAATTCCCACAGGGCCAATGGCAGTTCAAATCCCGGGACCTGAGGCTTGAAACTCATGAGGGCTTCTGTGCGTGCATGCCCAAAACCCTGAAAGGAGTATGGAGGAGAAGGGATTACAGCATAGCCATTCCTCCAGGGGGTGATTTCTCACTTTCTCTCCAACGAGTGCATGAGACTTATAGGGCATTTTTTGTCCTATAGCAAAAAACTCTTATTTATTATTTTTTTTGGGGGGGAAGCACATTGCTGTTTGCACACATGCCCAAAGTCCTGACAGGGCAGGATGAAGAAATACAGGAGAAATGGGTGTGGACACCCATCAGAAGTCCTTTTTCCCTACACCTCTCCCTGACTCTCTGGCAAATACACAAGTGCTTTGGCAATTAAAAAAATAATCAGAAATGGAATATTATTCAGGGCTCTCATTTTGCTTTTATCAATATGAAGCAAAAGACAGAGCAGATGAAGTCACTTTCTCAGAGGGAGTGACCATGAGACTCCCTGGGTTGATCATCCGTCCAGGACACACTGAACAGCAGTCAGGCAGGCACATCGTCACCAATGGAGTAATCTTGGCCATCGCCATCTTCTTTCACACTTACTATCTGCTCATTTTATTACTTACACCTTTTTAGCAGAATAAATAGTTTCTAATGAGATCTGCATATTTAAAAGGGGGCGGACAGTGAGAGAGAGGGCAGGAGTCACCTCCCATGGCAGCGTGCAAGGTGGATTACACTTACGCTCAGACAGCAGCCAAGTGCAATGGCACTGCCTCGGTCAGCACCATAGCCTGTACTTAAGGGAGCTGGAGCCCACTGGCTGAATGTGGTTCAAGTCCTAGTCCTGGCAGCTTGAAATACACGTACGGTGCATGTATGTGTAAGTCCCAAATCCTGACAGGATGGGGAAATGGAGAAGGGATCACAGAACGACCATTCCCTTTCCCCCTGCATCACCCCAGCAAGGAAAGATACTCTCTGGCAATTAAAGAAAAACCTGGGGATTTTGCTTTCTTTTCTTTTTAAGAGAGATTTTTGCTATAGGGTGTGTGTGCTTGCCAGAGAGACAGAGAGACAAAAAGCAAAAAATAACCCCCCCGGGGGATGGCCAAAACGCAACCTCTTCTCCTCCAATCAATCTCCTCTCAGGGTTTTGAGCACACATGTGCACGTGCTGGTGTGTTTTAAGCCGCTGGGTCTGGGACTCAGACCACAGTGGGCTCTGTGGGAGTCCAGCATCATAACCATTACACCATCTGGGGGTCCCAAAATAAACCCCTTTTTTTTCTTTCACATGACATTGCCTTGTCTACCTGCTATGCAGGTGTCTCTCCAAGAGATTCAGGTATCAGAACAATGACAAAGATCTTCATTTTTCAAACCATGCCTTCTGAAGAAGCATCACAATCACAAACTAAAGGAAGCAGCGATTGCTCCCTGTAAATGGACCACACCTTTGTTCCCCATTAGTAAGGGCAGAGAATGAATGGCCATGACACAGTCCGCAGCGCCATAAATCAAACTTCTCTGGGCTGCCTGACACAGAGTCAGCTGACCCGGAGAAAGTTTCACCGCAAAACCCGTTTTGTTAAATGACAACTTGATGGTTTCCTCATTCTTTTTTCACTTTTGCAATTAACATCAGTTTTACATACATTACTTATACCCCCAATAAAAAAGTAACACGAATGATAAGAAAAAAAAATCTAGAAAGTATGAGAAAAGTAAAACACACAAATAAGGCAATCATATCAAAACTGAGGTTACCTAACACTGTCAAAGAATGAAAAAAATTAACGTTTTCTAAAGAGAGGCGGATATTTTAATACTTCGCTATGAGAAAGACAAATTATTTTCAGCTGTTTTGGAGAGCAATACGGAAGAAGTATCAAGAGCAAAGAGTTGATGCCCTTTGATTCATCACATCTATTTCTAAGGATTCACCCCAACCCAGAATCAGAGATGCAAATAAATATTTATCTGCAAAAGACACTCATTGCAGGATCATATATAATAAGGAAAAATTAGAAGCAAACTGCCAGCCTAATAGGAAAGTGATTACATAAATTATGGCACGAATGCAAGCTAGGATACTATAAGGGTCCCATGAAAATCATATTTTCGAAGAAAATTTTAAATGAGAGAAAATAATTACGGTATAACATCAAGGAAAAAGCAAAATCTAAAAATTGTCACCAATTCAAAATACAAGCATGAAAATAACTGAGAAAAACATAGCTAAAAGTTGTCATTATTTCTAGATAAGCTTATGAATTATGTTTATTTTCTTCATTTTATTTTTTCCCTACATTTTCTACTGTGAGCAAGTACCACTTTCATGAGCACAAAAAAGTTATGAAAATACCAATAATATTACACATATTCTTCAACTACAATATAATGTTCAATGAGGCACTGAACCCTGTAATTTCATGGCTAACCTACACCTCAATAAGAAACTCCAAAAGGCTTCAAATAGTCTTTTTAACCCCCAAAAATTGCCTTAAATAGATAACTACTGAAGATTTTTGAACAAATAAGGCACGTACATTCCAGACCTCAAGATTTCTGATAGGCATGAAGTCTGCTTTGAAATAATATATCCCTCGCTAACCCATACTGGCACTGAACCACTGACTCTTAAATATGTACAACTTTTCAACAAACACAATAGACCAATGAGGCAGAATATGGTCGCATGCATTCTTAGGGTGGTCTTAAGCAGGAACAAGGGACACTGAAAGTATATGGCTTAGGCATATTCTGTGAAACTGTTGAAGAAATAAACTTTTTGGATACTTCAACAATGATGATGTTGATTGAAGCTACAAGTGGTTTGCTTGTGCCCTAGCCAGGTCTTGAAACAGCAGTGGCCAGGACTGACTCCCTCTCTGTATCCCCTTGGCCATCTATGACAGTCCCAACTTGGGGTACAAAGAATCCTGAGAGCCAGGGGCAGGTGTATGCACTGTTTGTCTCCACACAGCTCTGACCATATCTATGTAGACTTGTGGGTGGCTCATGAAAATGAAAATATTTAAGCTAAAGAGTTTATTTAAAAACAAAAAAAAAGTGTTTGGGGCCAGAAGGTAGCACAGGATTTGGGGCGGCTGGATCCCACATGGCTGAATGCAGAATTGGAGTCCCAGATCTGATGGCTTGAAAAGCAAAGGTGGGGACCAACAGTTAGCGTAATGGCTATGTCACTGGACTCCCATGTAGCCGACCGCAGTTAGCGTCCCGGACCCGGTGGCTTAAAACTCACGCCGGGCGCGTGTGTGTGCGTGCCTAAGATCCCAAGAGGAGAATGGAGGAAAAGGGATTGCGGCGTGGCCATCCCCCATGCGGGGGATTTCTCGCTTTCTATCTCTCTATCTCTCTCTTTGTCTGGCAAGCACACGCGCCCTATAGCAAAAACCTCAAAAAAAAAAAAAAAAAAAAAAAAAAAAAAGCAAGGGTGCACATGCATGCATGCCCTAAATCTCCAGAGGAGAATAGAGAAGGGACTGCGGTGTGGCCATCCTCTCTGGGGGCGTGTCGGGGGGTTCTCTCTCTGGTTAGTACATGCACTACTTATGTAGCAAAAGTAAAAAAAAAAAGTTTGAAACCAATGTTCCCTTACCTTCTGGTAGTGTAAATACTGAATCATGGAAGTCACTGTACAACCCATACCCACCAAAGACAATGACAGGCTAGGATCTCCTTTGTCAGCAGCATGCTCTGTTACACATTTTCCCCTTACATGTGCAACCACCAGAAGCAAAGAAACATCTTTGTTTTATGCTGCTAGTACTTCAAAAGAGCCAAAAGAGCAACTCATAAGGCCTCAAGGAAAAGGGAAAACAAAAGCAGTTCGCAGACTAGATGGTGGTACGGGCTTGGAGTAATGCTCTGAGATGCTGAATACAAACGGGAGGGTGCTGGGTTCAAGGCCTAAGGCCTCTCTGTGAATGGGGCTGGCTATGGCTGGGACTGAATTAAGGGGTGGGGGACCCAGCTGGGCAAGTAAACCTCCCTCTCTCTCACTCTCAAGAAACAAAAATCTTTAAAAAAATTTTTAAAAAGACTTTCTTGGACACTATTTTACAGTTGATTCAATTTTTTGAAGTTGAGAGTCTACCATGCTCAAAGGACTATGGCGGATACCAAGGGAAAAGAAGGTGGAGAAAGGTTAATAGGCACAGACCCTGCCCTCAAAGAGGAGACTCCTCCTCCAGAGAAACCAAGTTCAGACAAGAGTGAATGTTGATAACGCAGATTTTGATTTTATGCAAATTAGCTTTCTATGTATATACATATACACATATATGACTCAAAAAAGTGTATGAAGTATTATTCTAAGATAATCTGAAATGCAGGATAAACTTTATGAATAGTGGCAATAACATCCAGAATCATAAAACTATGTTTTCAAATACACACACATACATACAAAAAAGTCCAACTATTGTTATTTAAGAGAGCCTGGGTTTTGTTCATGAATTATCTGTGTGTATGTCATTTATTTCTTAAAATGTCCCAGAATAATGGCAAATAGATAATAAATCTATATGGGAAATATAGACTCAGTATAATAAGTGACTAAAATGTACCACGCTATTAAATATGATTTCATTATTAGCCTTCGTCAGTCTTAAATATTTAAGATACCGTATTTATTTAACTAAAATGATGAACACAACTAAAAAACTGTATGTTTTCCCACAAAGGCCAGTTTATCTCTAGCATCCTTAGACTCACTTATCAAATGCTTCCTAAATTAATCCCTACCTACACAAGTGTTACCAGCTGGTAAATGTGTAAATCGTTTCATGCAAATTTACATAAATTGTTTCACTCCAAGAAGTAAATGGATAAGGATTCCAAGAGGTGATAGAGGTAGAAACCCTATAGAAGGGGCGGAAGCGTTAACTACAGTCTGTAAAGGGTTGTAAGATGGTGCGCTCACAGCTCTCCTATTTAACTATCAGATAAGAGAGTCAGAGATTCTCACAATATTTTCTTTCAGGCCCCTGACAATGTGTTTGAATCCACAATTTCTAATAATCTTGGGTCTTACATTCTAAATCACCTCCAAAAAATTCTTAAAAACTAGTCCAAGGGCCAGCATATGACACACAGGTTAAGGTGCTGGATCCCATGTGGCCGACTGCGTGCTTTGAGTGCTGGACTCATCAGCTTGGAAATCACGCCAGCACATGTGCATGTGTGCCCAAAATTCCAAGAGGAGAAGGGAGAAGGGATTGTAGCATGGCCATTTCCCCCTGGGAGGGGTGTGGATTTCTCACTCTCCCCCCTTTCTCTGTCTTTCTCTCTCTGGAGAGTGTACATACCCAACAACACACACACACACACACACACACACACACACACACACACACACACACAAGCTTGATTCTACTCTTTGAGCAATATTTTAAACCCCAGCAAAACTTGAAGAGAAATTCCCTAAGTCTATCAACTCTCAAGACCAGAGAGGATAAGCAACACTGGGTACATGCAAAATTACCCACAAGAAGTGTAGTGCCACAGAGAATATGAATCCCAAAATGGCAAAGCTGGTAAGACTGATCTCAGAAAGACTAATATGCCCCAGCAGTTCCCTGCTCCCCTCCTGTCTCAAAACAGTCTACTACTTTTTTCAGTACCTACTGGAGTTCCCTTCGTGGTCCCAGTCGACTGTACAGTGATGGTGCTTATTCGTGAAGAAGGCTGAGAAAAGTTTAAGATACACATGGAAGGCCTCTCTGTCGCCATACGCATCAGAAGAGTTAAAGGCAGGTGTCTTGGTCCTAGCACGTGCCAATGCCATGATGGCTAGGGTGACTACAGAAGGCTCTGAGACCAGGATGTCCTAAGGTGGAGCTGCTCAAACAGGGTAGGCCTCACCGGGCTCCAATCCAGTTCTGGGGTAGAGTCTCATAATTTGCATTTCTAACAGTTGGATTTCCCACTTTGGGAACCACCATGCGTCCATCTTTTCCTTGTTCTTTCTCCAGGATTCAGCTTAACACATTCAGTCAACTCAGTTCTAAATTCAGTTCTAAAGGAAATAAGGCAAAGAGGAAAAGTCCAAGATAGGATCCTGCCAGTCACTCTGTTCTTCCGTGAGTCTGGTGGGAAACTGAGTTACCAGACCTGCTCACCCACTTTCCTCAGGGTTTAGACAGAGAAAAGGCGAAGCTAGAACATCATTAAACAAAAATTCAAAGCTACATTCTTAATTGTTTAACTAAAAATATATATACATGTAATATATATATATATATGTATATACTATATAGTCAATGAATTATATATATATTCACATACATATATGTATATATTATATGTGTAATATGGATTATATGTATACTATGTACAATATATATTCAATGAATTGGCTCCCTCCACCCCCAATTTATAAATTAAATAGCCTAAAAATACACCTACATAGCCATAGACTGGCAGTAAGTCAAGTCTGGGAACAGGCTTCCAAACTAATATTCTCTCACGCGGAAAGTCAACTCCTTGGCTGATTGCGCCAGGTCCTTATGATCTCATAGGACTATGGCTGGGCAAGCCGAAGGACTTTGGATTTGATGCCGAAGTGCAGTCAACACCGCGCTGTGTCAAGAAAAGAGGGCAAGTTCTAAAATAAAGCACGGCCCAGGGAATTCAGCCTTGATTAACTCAACAGGGAGGGAGAGATACTTACTTTTAATTAACTCTGGAATAGTCACAGTTCCCCGAGCACAGGCTACGCTTTATCTCTGCCTGGTATCACCGTGTGCTCCCAAGTGCTGACTCTCACGATGGGCAAGCAAAAGCGTCCCTTCCATTAGGGGACAAACACCGCGAGCACCGGAAGCGCCTGGTGTTTGGGAACAAAGACTGAGGAGACGCCCTTCAGTTCTCAGTGAATAGCAAACCCTGTTTCCAGTACTACCCAGGTGGCGTCCTCGGGCCAGTGTGCTGGGCAGACAGGGAATGCTGGAGTTGACTGGTATGCAGGTATGAACACAGGGAAACCTCTCCCGTGCACGTAAACACCTACCTCTCTAACCCTGAGTGTTTACTACGTGTCCTAAGCACCTTCTGCACAGTCCTTCAACATACCTAGGAACATTCTAGACTTCTTAGAGCAGGGGGTGACACTGGTGGCATAGGTACTCTGAGTTCTCACTGCAAGAATCTAATCTGCCTTTCTCCTCCCAGGCAGGACCTCTGATGGGAAGGCCTTCCTTCTTTACATGGAGTTAACAGATGTGAAGCTTCTAGCCCCAGTGAAGGGGCTGCTATTTCCACTGTTGCACGGGGCACCAGGAAGACCAGGAGGCCCAGTTCTTGAACTTGGCACTGACTGAGCACAAGGGAAGAGCAGATCGGCTCATCCTGAAACAGCCTGTGCTCAAGACAGAACTGTGTCCCCTCAAACACACACGCAGAAGACCGACTGCAGTCCTAATACCTCACAGTGCGACTTTACGTGGAAACAGGGTCACCGTATAAGTAACCTAGTTAAAATGAAATAATCAGAGTGGGCCCTAATTTCATAGGGGGAAAAAAGGAAATTTGGAAGCACACACATAGGGAAGACACACAGGAAGAAGGCTGCCATGGCCACGGAGCACCGTGTTCACAACCCCCTCAGATAAACCCCTTGTCAACACAACCACACCTGTTCAGTTCTCCAAACATGCCGATCTATCATAATATCCCCCAAGTTTCCAGACTCCTCAGCCCTGGTGTACGCGCTCTCCTCATACCCCTGAGGAAATCCTTGTTTCTTCTCCGCTTGGGGCGACCACTCTTCTTTTCCTCGTCTTCCCAGAACGAAACACCCCCACCCTGCAGTCACCAGCCTCTCTGTTCTGACTTGCTACAGCCCTGTCAGTTTAGACCACGCCTTTCCACTGCATTACGTGCCTTTCGGTATTGTTTGTGTCTAAGTATGAAAATCTCAGTTCTCTTAAACTGCCTGAATTTGACAAGGATAGCCAGCCAACGCCAGAAGTTAGACCAGCACAGATGGAGTCTCCCCTAGAACTCTCAGAGAGGTGATGGCCATGCTGACACCCTGATTTCCGACTTCTCGCTTCCAGCTAAAAGTCAGACAATATATTTTTGGGGTGCTTTGTTCCGGCATTCCTAGGAAACTAATGCCCTGCTGAAGCCAGACTCTATAGGAAACCTTGGGGCCAAACGAGGTGCAGAATTTACTTTTTCTCATTTTAGAAAGATGACGTAGTGATTACTAAAGTTATTACATGGCATTCCCAGTAGGGGCAGAGGCAGGACTCACAATATCAGGGCAGGAAGAGCTAAATTAAGTGCTAAAAATAAAGCCCAGACATACTCCTAAGTCCAGTCACATCAGCTTTTGCTCTCAAATGAGTTTTCTACAAACCTACAAAGATGTTCTTGGTTTCCTGCAGGTAAGACGTGGTGCACCTGTACTAGGCTGCAGAAGAACACCTGAAATATACGAACTCCGAATCCGCCCTGCCTATCACACTCAGCCTGCCATCCAAAACACCAGGCTTCCTGTGAAAGCCTGGAATTCCTTAGGGGAGACAAAGGGGCGAGAGTATCCCTTCGACCCGCAGGAAAATAATTTGCAAAGTAACATTTTAGAAGTTTTATCTTCATGTCTATTAAAGCTGCAAACAAACCACAGGCACTTGACATTTTCATTACCCAGAGAGCTGTGTTATGCCACCACCAGACTGCTTAAGATGGAATTTTAAGAGAGAGAGAAAAATAATTTTGCTTCACAGTACAGCTGGTTCTTGACTTACAAATGGTTTGACCTAGGAGTTTCCAACTTCCTGGTGGGGTTCTCAGGACTCTAAGTGTATTTCCAACGTAACATGGGTTTATCAGGATTTAACCTCCTCCCAAGTCGAAGGCAGCTGTATTGTCACAGGATGAAAAAACTATAATCATCATAAAGAGGTCTGAATGTTGATAATGCCCCACACCCGAATGCTAGAGAAACAATGAGTCATAGGGTACATATTTTTCCCAGTTATGCAGATAAATACATGGTCGGTACCTCTGAAAATCCTGAGCCCATATAGTACCAAGAAGAAAGGGAGTTTATATCAATAGAAGAGATGAATGCCTCATCAGCATTAAAAATCCTGGTTGACTAGCTCACCAGTCAGTCCCTTTCCACATCTCTAAAACTAGATGCACACTGCAGTTTTTACTTTGGGTCTGAGTCATCAAAAAAAAGGAATTACATTTGAATCCTGGTGTTTTCCGCCTGGTTAAATCTAATAGAAATGTGAGAGTATTCAGATTTTCTAAAATCTTCCTTTAAGTTGCTGTGTTGACGGGACCAGCAGATGGCATAATGCTTATGTCACTGGACTCCCACATGGTCGACCACGATTTGAGTCCCGGACCTAGTGGCTTAAAACTCACACTGGTAACATGTGTGCCCAAAATCCCAGAAGGAAAGTTGCTGTGTTGGGTGAGATCAGATATTGAAAGACTTCTAGAGAGAACCAAAGGTAGGCTCTATGATCATTAATTGGGTATGGTTCTTATGTACATTAGGAGTATCCTGTGCACTTTAGAGCATTAAAAGTTTACACCAGTGACCAGCAGTTGGTATAATGGCTATGTTGCTGGACTCCCATGTAGTTGACTGCAGTTCGAGGACCGGCCCCAGTGGCTTATACTCACGCCAGGCGTGTGTGCCCAAGATCCCGAGAGAAGGGAGAAGAAGGGATTGGGGTGTGGCCATTCCCCCTGGGGAGTGATTTCTTGCTGTCACTCTCTCTCTCTCTCTATCTTTCTGGCAAGTACACACACCCTATAGCAAAAACCTCTCCAAAAAAAAAGCTTATGCCAGTAGGTGTCTTAGATTTATGGATGGATGGATGGAGATAAATATATGTATGGATATATATATATATATCCATGTATATTTTCCCTGCCTCTCTCACCCTAAAGAAAAAAGTGATGCGTCTTCATAGGGTGAAAGCACTCAGGATAGATGGAGGGAGTGTACACGGTGCACCTCTCCCATAATAATTATGGAGGTGAAAGTGCTGCAATATTTATCATGGGACTGCTTTTCACTTTTGCCATATGGGTTAGAGTTTCCATGATTCAGTATGTGGAGACTCCAATTTAAACCACTTGTCAATAACTGCCACAGTTGTTTGGTTCTCAGAACATGTCAATCTAATAGCCTCAAGTTTTCAGACCCCTCAGCCCTGGTGTACACTCTCTCTCCTCTCCCCCTCATGGAAATCCTTGATTCTTCTTACCTTGGGGTGGCCACACTATCTCTTTCCCATCTTCCCCAAACCACCCTGCAGTCACCAGCCTCTCTAATCTGACTTCCTACAGCCATGTCACTTTAGACCACTCCTTCCATTGAATCATGTGTCTTTCTGTATTGTTTGGGTTCAATTACGAAAATCGTAATTCTCTTAAGCTGCCTGCACGTTACTGAGTCCACTGCCTCTGTCTTAGGCTCCTATTTCCTATGAAACTTTGCACAAAGCCATTTTTCGATAAACATTTCCTGGTTACTTGACTTCCTACCAACTGTTTTGACAGCATAATTTCTTCTCAAGATCACACAATTGGAAATACTGCATTGCCTAAATCACCAAAATGTGGAATTCTCAGCACGCTGAACACATACCTGGTAATAAATAACTAGGTACAGAATTTTCCACATAAAGCTTGTTTTCTTGAATGTGTTTCATTTTCTTCACTTTTCTATAATGAGAGAACCTCAGGATGTCCTGAGTTACGAGCTCAAAAATATTCAAAGAAGCAACAATATAGTACACCCCCCACTGCAAAAAGTTTCAGTGAAGCTCATTTTGGCAATAATATTACCTGATATAAAAAACTAAAGCCATTTTTGATTAACTAAAAAAATAAACATTATAGATGATTTATGGAGTTGATCTACTTGTGTGTGAAAAACTTAAATATTAAAATCTAAAGGATACAGGAAATACTAACATTTGAGGATTGTATTAGGGAGAAAATAGTTAATACCAGAAATGCTGATTAGATGTTAATAATCACAAATAAACCAGAAGGGAGTTCACATTTTAAAAATTGGATCCCTCACTCGCTGCTCACCATTCTCAATTTTTATCTCAGTTGCTTAAATGTCATGTTCTATTTATGTGGTCTGTGGCTGATTGTTTTCCAACCCCCAAAGATTTCCCTTCATAATAAAGATGCAAAAAGCCTTAACTAAGATGTGAATTTCCTCAACGCCACACAGATTCTTCGATGGCTCTTCCTAGAGGCAAATGATTTGGAAAACATTCACTGGAATTAACCTCAAATTTTTGTGCAGGTGACATGGAAGGAGATACCACTGAACAGCAGCAACAACTGTATTAATATGTGCCACTCAAGGATATGGCATGCATCACCACAAACAAGACAACCACTCACTCCGTTGGGTCATCAGGGCAAAGTATGTCACCTTACTGCAAGCAACATGGACTTGCACATGAACTCTCTTTTTCAATAGAAGAACTGGCCCAGAAGCTATGTGCAAGCAGCAGCGAAAGGCCTCAGTGATTCATGTTCGGTTGCATGCCTGCTTGCAATTTTCCTGCTTGTAGAAACCCTATCCAGATATAGACCATCTACCTGGGAAAAATGCTTCCTGTGTGGGGCTGACTATGTACTCTTGCCAGACACCACTTACTAATTGCTAATTAGATTTACATGCTACATATTCTGTTTGTTCATTTGTTTCTGCAATAGGGTGAGCATGCTCACAGGAAAGAGACAAAGAGAAAAAGCACCTCCCAGGGGGATTGGGATTTTGAGCACACATGCACATGTGCCTGGCATGTTTTTCAAGCCAGTAGATCTGGGATTGAACCACTCAGTTGGTCATGTGGGATTCACATTAACCACCACACCACCAGCTGGTCCACACTCAAAAAGGTAAATAGGTCCTATCTAGACCATGAAAGGAAAAGGAAAATTCACCTGCTTCTATTTGACTATTAAGTTTCTATGGTCGTTTAGCCGTGTTCTTCTAGTACTCCGACACGAGTAATAATCACCTGGGGATCTGTGAAGATGCAGTCTGATGGTAGATGTGAGGCAAGTCCCAAGAATTTGTGTTTCTAACAAGCCCCCAAGTGATGCCAATGCTGCTGGTGAGAGTTCTTTGAAGCAGATCCCAATGCAGCTCAGCAGGCAAGGGCTGCAGATATGGAAGAACGCAAAGACTCTCCTTTACTTACAGAACTCAGACCCAAGAAGCACAGAGGAGTTACATGTGGATGCTCTCCAAGGCTTCACCTTGGGCCTCTTTCCACACCGCAGCTCTTCCTGGGTGTTACACACATTCACACTCCATCATACCTACTAGCCATTTATAATAGCCAAGTCTCATTTCTAGCAGGAAACTCAGACTTGAACATCTGAGTAGCAAACAAAAGATCTTTCAGGCCATCCCAACATTGCTGATTAAGCACCTTGAGGATGAAATTAGCTGCAAGTCCCACTTCTTCCTTTCTACGTCTTGTTAATGTAGCTAAATGTTATCTGAAAGCACCTGAGCCAAGCGCATGGGACTCACCCAATCTACACAGGTGACCGGGTAACCCTCTACATGCAGCACTGCTGTGCATACGCCACCTGCCCAGCCCCGGCCCTTGCTTGCCCCTCCAGGGCCATCTTCATGGGCCTCGTCCGATTAGCCAAGTGGAGCCACGCTGCCATATAGTGCTCAGAGCTCACTATGCTTTTCCCTCTGCTAGAAAAGACCCTGTCTCCAACTGGTCTGCACATAACCAGCCCACCTGCCTCTGAGAAGACGTCCTAGTTCCCAAACTCGACTTCTGTAGGGCAGCAGCAGCATCGTGTACCAACTGTTTATTTTTGGGTCTATTTCTGCCATTGGTCTGGAAGCTCCCTGCAAATAGCCATGTCTTGGTTACTTGTGCCTATCACATTCCAGTCACATGGTGGGTCTGCAGCAAAGAGTATCATGATGGCCAAGTGCAGGTTAGGCTATGGAGCATGCGGATGAGCTGGGTGGGGTAATTTGGAGCTCTGTGTAAGTGCATGCTAGAAAATATTCTCGTCTGTATCATAGAACATAGGGGCTTCACATGCTGCGTGCACCATGCATTCGCTGTTACTTTAAGGTATACTACAGCCAAGTAAGGAGTACATTGGCTAGAAATAAAACAGCCTCATTTGCAATTTCTTGATGTCATGACTGAAACAAAGCAATCTACCAGCAATGAAGCTGAAGCCAGAAGTGAAGGGTAATCCGCTCCTGGGGAGTTTGAAGATGGGACAATTAATAAAGGATTAAGGCTAAGTAAAACCACAGCAGAACACATAACGACAGCGTGTTGAAGGCTGAAAACCAGAATGGCAATGAGGTAGGCAAGCCCATCATGGGTAGAACACATGCCACATCAATGACTCGCTGTCAGGAGCTGCGTGGAGCGATCCCCTGCGGACAGACCTCTTTCTATAACAGATATGAGGGACCAAACTTCCCCTCCTAGAGAGAGCACAGGGGGTCTGGCCATCAGACTGGGACCTCAAAGCAGTCAGAGTCACCCAGCCAAGTCCACTTCAGGAATGCACAAAGGTGGGACAAAGTAACCTAGAGACGACCCAGAGGAAACCACGACAGCCAAAATCAGGGTCACGACGTCCTCGTGGACTCCCTTAGCAAGACTACACGCAGAGGCCATTCACGCACACACACCCTGCTAAGGCTTCAGTGTCTGGGCCCTGCTCTCTTTCCTTCATTTAGCAAATACTCACAGGACACCCACTCCAGGTCCAGACACCTGAGATGCACCAGTAAAGAAAACAGATAAAATGCCCTACCTTTTATATTCTGCCAGAGGAAGAGGCAAGAAATAATGCAGAAATGTTAGGAGCTTCTATGCAGAAGAAAACCTAATTCAGTTTGTAAGCTCACCCACATCCACACGATCATTACTTTCTTCCCCTGATTTATTTTATTTGTGACCCCCTCACACTAAATATCCAAATTATATTCCCTGTTGGTTTGGTTATTATGGGGCTCCCACACCAGGCCCAAGCTCCCGCAGGCAGACAGCAGGCAGCCACAGCTGGTTGTACAGGTTGCTGGCCCAGGCCCTAATGAGCACTTGGCCTCTCCTGTTTACCCATCTCTCCAGCACCCAGACCGGGAGCAGCCCCTGAGGGTCTCAGTACATATCTGCTGAACAAATGCATGGGGTTTCATCCTAAGGGTTGGAGGCCTTGAGAGTACCTGGTGCAGCACTCCCAGCTGGGGAGCTTGCAATTGCCTTTTACTTTGTTCTCTGCCTAACCCTCTCCCTTCCCCTGAAAAAAAAAAAAAAAAAAAAAAAAAAAAAAAAAAGTCAAATATAGGTGTGCACAAGCACAACATAAAGGCGACTTAATTGCGACTTGGATAAGACCCAGGATTAGGCAACTGCAGGAGGCTACCCCAGGGAGGCCTCTCCAGGCAGAGGAGGAACATGGGGCCCTCCCTGCCCAGGGAGAGGCATGGACTGTGCTCCCCACACTGCTCTGCTCAATCTCCCTGTCAGGCTTATGGCTCCCCACTCCCCGCCAGGTTTAGCGGGTTATTGCTAAACTACGATGTTGGCTTTGTCATCAGAGTTCTCAGCCCCAGGTCATGCTCAACATCAAATTTTAATGGCAATATCCCTGCAAAGGGGTGAGTGCGTCATCCGCTGAGATCTGCAGTTCTACGTAGGTGACAGGGTCCTGGCTCGTGTCTCCTGGGTTCACATCCTCCTGCCCCCACCCTGCTTTCTCTCTGACACTCACATTCTTCAGCTTTCATAATCGTTTTAGTTGTTTTTCCCCTCAGAAACAGAGTCCCCCTGGCTTCTGCACATGGGAAACTATGCTACCTGGGGTGGGTGACTTCGCATCAATAAATAGGAAATGGAAGAGAATATGAACATTTTAAACAAGCTAACAAAAGTAGGGAACACTTTCCCAATCTAATTAATCTTACAAATCAATTAAGTCTTCATTGTCTTTGATCACCATCCTCACTCATCCCAGTGCTTCAAGGCTATTAGAGTCCATATTTAGAAACAAACAAACCAAGTGAAAACAAAAAGACGAGAGAGAAAAACAATCAACCTCTAAAAAACACTCCACTCAAAAAAAAAAAAAAAAAAAAGACACTCAACAAAAACTGACAAGTATAAGGAAAAAAGAAGAACTCCTCAAGAGTCCAACATAAGGGGTGAGGAGAAGAGGATAGAGAAAGATAGCAAGAGAACAATAGAGAGGCAAGACGTTAGTGAGAAACAGATATGGCTTATTACCTCTTGATGATAACATGTATAGTATTCTCAACTGAATTGATCTGAGAAATATTTCATGATGGGTAAAGTCTTTTTACAAGCAAAATGAGAAACAGTGATTGACTGTTTTAAAAAATAATTATAATAATAATAATAATGATTAGGAAAAACATAGAAAAGATATTGAATGATGAAGTGGGGACATTAATGTCTCTGTATTGACTGACATGCATGGCATTCCCTTTTGAAAAAGCAATGTAATACACTATAAAATTATATCTAATCCAATGTAATATAAAGAAGATTATGATGATAATAAAAAATAAAAAAAGAGTCCATCATAAGAGGTATTTAATATGTAGTAACCAATTGATTAAAAGAAAAATGAAAAGAAACATTATTTTCAAGTGAAGAATAAAGCAAGTGACTTCAGTAGTCTTTTCAATGAGTTAAAATAACTAGTCATACAAATATAATACAGACAGGAAGTGTCCATAAAGGACACATTTCTTTCCAATAAATCACTAACCTCAGGAACAATCACACCCCTGAAAACCTCAACCCAACAGGGCAAGAGAGAAAACATGGAATCTATCTAAACGCCTCAAAGCCCACCACGCTGTCCCCTTAAACAAAGGTAAAGATGTCCTTTGAGTCCCAAGCTTGTCTACTTTGCAGGGCACATCTTGGCCAAAACAAAATTCTCAACCCAGTACATTGAGCTGAAAAGTTGAAATCCCTACACTGGCAAAGGCTCCCAGATCACGCCCCCAAGATTCTAAACGGCCTCTGCCCAAGAATCTATGACCAAATGCCCTGCGATAACGTGACTGGGCTTCCAGTCACTGGCCTTAGTCAGAGGAGGCTGTTTACAATCCCATGTGACCCACCCGCCTGCAGCAGGCCAAATGAGTAATACCAACAGGAACCAGACAGCTCACTACTGAAAGCAGTGCTTTTCATGTATTTCTACAAACCCCATTGACTCTACTCGACGCACTCATATCTGTGTTTCTGCCTGTTCTGAGGTCCCACTGTTACCCGCCTCTGGGAAGTGACAATACAGCCCAGGGGTCATGTGCTTTTCCAGAAATTTCCACAGATTCTTCCATTCTCTAGGAGAATCAATCATTTGTTTTTAGGGATGATGTCAACCAGGAGCTGGACTTTTCACCTTTCTCCCAGTAACTGCTTCTAGGATGCAGAAACAGCTCAGAGCTCCCGCTGAGGGAGTAGAACTCATGATTCCCTGCTGAGATGTCGTGATCATTCTGGCTGATTCGTTTTGGGTGACACCAGCAGGGCCAATGGGAAGACGTGTAAGATCTAGACCTCTGGCCTTGTAAAAAGTGGCAGAAACAAAGTCATCTCTGAGATAGGCAGGGCAGCTGGGAGCCTGCCGCAGGCCTGGTCCCATGTCCTGCCTGGTGGGCAGAATGGCACTCAGGAGTCACCCGCCCACATCCCACTGCCCACCTGTGCTCCCGAGAGAACTAGGCCAGGCACAGAGCAAACACAAATATTGACTGAGGTGAGGGTGTGCCAGGTGGCCCTCTGTGGAATTCTGAGCCACTGGGAACACAGTCGAGACAGATCCTGAGAACAACTGTGAACATGTGCTTCCGCCATAACCCTAAGGCCAATGACTTCAGGAGCCTCTGGTATTCCAGGGAGAGGTGAGCAGGCTCCCTTTAAGCTCACCTGTAGAAAGGGAAGCCCACGACATTACTGCCTACCTCCTTGTCAGTGCACGAGGAAGAAAAGATTCCAATGAGTGAAAGAAATGTAATGGCTTTACCTGCAAACTGATTTGGAAAAGCCCTAGTAAGTATAGATGATGAAATAAACATTGCCTCAAATAAAATGTAAACAATCAGAACATCCCTCCCATCCCAACACAACCATCACAACCACACAAGCCTGTGTTCCAACAGCTGCCTCTACGAGGTTGTCAATAAGTATACAGAGATCCCCAGTACCACCACACCCACCAAACCAATCGTTCTGAAGAAAAGGCTTTTATATTCCTCAAGTAGTCAAATTCACCTAATTCCATTCCTACCTTCATTTTATATCTTTTTAGTATACGCCACAGCAACAAAAGAATGTCCTAAAGACATTGCTTTAAAACAACATTTGGTTGCAGCAAAGGATCCCTCCCAAAACTTTTTAATTACAAAAGCCAAATCTCAGGAAAACAGTAATGAAAAAACTTAGGAAAGCCGTAACTGTAACTGATCATGATTCCTGTTTCTTTTCTCCTAATTAAGGAAAAAGCATTTTTCCCTTACACCTTACTATACCATCACCTTCCCTAGCTCCCCTTTCACTCCTTATAGATGAAGATGTGAGAGAGAGAGAGAGAGAGAGGAGGGAGAGAGAGAGAGAAGGGAGAGAGGAGAGAGTAAGGAAGGAAGTCTGCTACCTGGCATCCCAGCCATAGCTTGTTTCCACCCGTTGCTCATAGAAAGAGCTTGCCAGCCCGGGGATGCCACGTAAGTAGTTTAAATGCCCTCTTCTCTTATACAGTTGTTTGATTGTTTTTCTTTATTTGGTCAGAAGAATCTAACCCAAACACAGTATCGTCATGTACTTTTCAATGTGAAATAAAGTATTTTATTAAAGAATGATTCAGATTGACTGTAGGCTTGATATTTCACAGTGAGGATCCATTTGTGTTTAGAATCCCAGAGATCTCCATCCACATTTAGCTACATTAGGAATACTTTGTTGAAAGTAATCTGGCTCATTAACAGGAGGGTGTGGCCTCCGCTCAAATATATTTCAGGCTTTAGCAATGTAGGTGAGGATGACACTAACTAGTTAACTAACAGTCTATGAATCACCATCAAATGAGAGAGTAAAGAAACAGAAAAATCACGTGTTAATCATAAAGTATACCCGCATGTATGAGTAGTAAGGGTGGGAAAATGACATAGTAAAACCTATAGGAAAATTTAGTACCATGAAAACTGTACTGGGCTTCAGTTTCTGTTCTCTCAAAAAAAAAAAAAAAAAAAAAAAAAAATATATATATATATATATATATATATATATATATATATTTGTATATAATCACACACACACACACATATATATACATAAATACACACACACACATATATATGTATATATTTAGCTTTATATCAGGTAAACCAAATACTGAGAAAAAAAGATTTTCATTGCTATCAACCAAAAATTCAGATATACACTAAAAATTGTCCAGACAAACCATCTCATGACTCAGGACGGTATTTCATTTGAAGTGCAGTGAGGCGTCTCCCTGTTCTCCAGTTAGATTTCTACGTCAGAAGAACCTGAGAGAGGAACTGCCACCCAAAACAGGACAGGAAGAAAATCTCAACTGCTTCCTCCCAAACCAGCAAATTCTAAATCACAGAACTCAAGTGGTCTACATTTTCCATTATTCTCCCCTTCCTCAAAAAAAAGGGGGGGGGGGGGGCATATTCGCTATGCCTTCATTTTTGGAATGAAAACTACATTTTTCTAAGTAGTCAAGACTGAGATACGAAAACAAAGAATAGAGATTCGAGAGAGTCAGAATTATTTTCAAGTTTCATTCTCTGCCTATCATTTTCTCTTCACCTAAGGAAAACAAAACGGACCAACTGTAGCTATTTCCAAACACCGAGTAGCACTTAAGGCAGAAAATCTCCATATAAGCTAGAATGATGTCATGATACGAAAACACCATTACACCAAAATCAAATTCCGCAACGACAGTAGACATTTCGCGTTCACACAGCGACCATACAGTGGCACCTTTGTTCTTACCTATAATTTCCCTCCAGGCTCATGAAACACAAAACATCTGTCCCACTGGAAAGTGTCAACTGGGTTAGCTGGAAATGTACGTTGGTGACCCGTGGGCTCCCTTGTCTTGTCGTCTCCTTCCCGTTTTGAAGCAGTGTCCCCACACACCTCTGTTACTTGGGGAACACCGGCAAGTTTGAACACAACTGGGAAGGAATGCACCAAGCTAGCTACTTATACTGATGATTCACTTCAATGACAGCTAGAAAGAAATGCTTGTTGGTGGAAAAGTCAAGCTCCACCCCTATTGTAAGGATTAAGGAGCTCCACCCAGCTCGGCGATGAGCTGAAATCACACAGGGTGCCCTGACATTCAGTTACCTGCAGTTGTTCCTGCAGTATCTCTCTCCAAATGACAGTCCTCGATGGGCAGAAAGATGACCAAGGGCTTATCACACAGGATGGGCCATAGCCAGACATCACATGGTTTCGTGAGTGACTGTGAACCTGGCTGGGCTGGTTTGCTTACTTAAAGCTATAGTGCGGTGTTTTGGCTGACAGGCAGTAGAAATCTGCCCTTCACCACTGGCTCAGCCTCTGCCCAGTTTCTGCACGTGAGGCCCTACACCAGGCAGGCTGGACAATACAACTTCTTGGTCCGCAAAAAAAATAATAATAATAATAAAGTTAAGTCTTGAAGGGAAACAAATGGGCAGGAACAAAAGATAACTACGATACAAACGGTAACACAAAGCAGAACTGGTAGGGGAAGATTCCGTGTCTAAGGACAGACAGCTCCACCCTCTAAGTCCGCAATCTCTGGTGTGCAATCCCAGTTTTTGGATTCCCCGCTGTGTGCCTTCAGGTGTAGATCAAGAACACTGAAGGCCCATGGGGCCCACCCTGGTCTTCTGGGGTACAGGGTCTCCATGTGACGGGTACACAGGGCGCCCGCCCATCCTTCACCTCCTGTGCTCCCCTGGCCAGTCAAACGTGCTCTTCTGCTGGCTTGTGAGTAGCATTAGGCCACCCCTCTTTCTCTTGCCTGAAGGACCCATACTCCCACCCCAGCCCAGGTGGCTGAAATCAGAAATATCCCTAGCTGTAGCAAAAAGCTAACTTTCCATGCTCACTCAAATTTGTGAAATGTACAGGACATATCAGTGGAGAAACCTTGTAAACCTGGCTTTCAAGTTTCCATGTGCATTTACAGCTCACCTGGGGAGCCAGCGCCCCCTGGTGGCTGGGAGGGTGGCTGAAGGCTCAGTGGATGGAGCAAGTGGGCACCAGGTGCAGCCTTAGAACCCACCTTGAGAGAGACAGGGGACGGTGTCAACCATTTTTGGTCAAACTCCCAAATCAGCGAGAGAAACACCCTGAGCTTTCTCTATCTAGTGAGTGGAGAATACCTTCGGATGTTGGTGAGAACCCACCAGTGCTAAACAGACTAAATTTTAAGAGTAGAAACTCTGTCTTCTTTGAGTATTTCTAAAATTATGAAAGTAAAGCTGCAGTGTTTCAGATTTATACGCTGGCTGTTAAGTCACAAAAAAATAAGAGCTACAATACATTCTAAGAAAATATACCTAAACAAGTTGAATGGGCTACCTCACAATGTACGTGCTTCCTATAAAATAAAGAGCACCTATCTTTCTTACCAAATGTGACCTAATTGGGATGGCCAGAACCGTGTTTCCGCCAAATTCCTATGTTGAACTCCTCAGGGCCTCAGAATATGGTGGTATAGTGTTTGGGAAAAAGGGTCTTTAAAGAGGTAATTAAGTTAAAATGAGGTGACTAGGGCAGGTCCTCACTTGTTACTGTCTGTAACCAACTGCAGAGGGATGACAGGAGAGATGACCATCAGCAAGCCAAGGAGAGAGGCCTCGGAAGAAACCCACACCTAGACCTCGGACTTCCAGCCTTTGGGAGTGTGGTCTACATCTGTGGTATATAAGCCACCTAGTCTGTACCACGGTTACGGATGCCCCAGCACACAGACACACCAATTCACTGTTGTCTCAATCAAAATATTAATATAAAAAATGAAGACAATCCCCATTTCTGCCTAATGATCATTCTCCCACAGCCATAGGATATCCACTCCTCCCTGCCTTGAAAGGTGTATAGAAAAAAACATCATCCTGGAAGAAGAGAACAAGGCTACCTTTGACCTTTCCAACTCCGACACTGCCACCCCCTTTCTAGTCAAAACGACTGAGTGGTTTAAATCCACGTCGCTGTCACCTACGTACGTCATTCTCCCTAACTCGCAGAAATCGGCTTCTGCTGAATCCGCGTTAAAGTGAAACTGAACTTAGTCAACGGCCGTCAAGGCATTAAAGTAATTACGAAACGTTAACGCGGGAGGAAATGTTAGAAATCTTAGCTCAATTCCCTTTGTTTAGAGGAAGAAATGAGTGCCCAGCTAAACAAGACCGTGATCTAGGAACAGGTCCCAGGGCAGACTCACCCTGAGCACCCAGTCCCAATCCACAGTGACCACATCTGCCCCTACTACACTGTCTACCAAGGATGGCCTGGAACCATTCAAATCTCCCTAGTATCCCAAATTAAAGATGGCTACTCTTCCGATTATCATGAAAAGAGACAAGGACAGAGACATGAAGTGACCGGTGGAGCACAGTCAAGGACCGAGAGTAAGTGCCCAACAGGCTTTTTAAACCTTGTCATCTAGGGCTGGGTGGTTCTCGGTGGAGGGGTGTGGTGCACCGTAGGGTGGTTAGCAGCATCCGTGGCCTCTACACACCAGATAGCAGCTCTCCTCCATTATGAAAACCAAAAATTATCTCCAGACATTGCCAAGTGTCCCCTGAGAAGCACAACTGGTTAAAAGAACATGACCTTGTACAGAGCAAAGGAGGGAAGGTGCTCCTGGGTGGGACGCTACGGAGGAAGGAAGGCTGTACGCTGCTGTGGACGGGTAAGGACAAGGCAGAGGGGAAGCTGGCTTACAGTATCTCTCTAACTTGAGTGGTATTCTTCTGTGTTAAGTTGTTTTGTTTTCCAAAGGGGTAGAGGACAAGGCTGAGAGTTAAGGGATTAGAGAGTGAGTCAAGAATATCAAAGTCTGGTACAGCCCAAGTGAAAAAGGGAGCTGAAATGGGCTTGGTCAAGGGAAGTCAGGCAGTCCTGAGAGCTTGAGGCAAGATGGCGCCATAAACTGGGGGTGGCCCCAGCACTGATCTGCAGGTTCTCCTGGCAATTCAGAGGATCCAGGGAAATGGTATGGAGGCTGGCTGGGCAAGCAGAACTGGAGCCCCCTGGTAAGGATGCCACTAACATGCTGGGGTTCCCAAAGATACTGTGGTTAGTGATGGTGCAGGGTAACCCAGAGTGGAGAAACCAAAAATAAGGAAACCTGCTAGGAATCTGCTGTAATAGAATAAATAAAGATAAAGAAAACCAAAAGAAAAGAAAAAAAAGAGGTATCAATGAGAAAGAAAGAAATAGCCTATAAACAATCTAAAGGGCTAAATATATTCATTTCCTCTGATTATATCATTCCTGTTGAAGGTCTCTGTCCCAAGGAAATAATTAGGTCTACAAATGAAACAATATAGACCAAGAACTTCATTACAAACACAAACTCGAAAACTTGAAGCATGCTTCATATCTGAGCATAGAGAAAATAAACTACAGACACATTTATGTGTTCGTGTCTTCAAGGGCTATTTTAAAACATGGGAAAACATATCACACTGTTAATTTTTAAAATGTTAAGCTGTGAAATTATACAGACTATTCCTTATTTTTAAAAAATTACATGCTTAGGGACCAGCAGTTGGCATAATGGCTATGTCACTGGACTCCCAGGTAGTCGACCGTGGTTCGAGTTCCGGACCTGCTGGCTTAAACTCACACTGGGCATACATGCATGCATGCCCAAGATCCCGAGAGGAGAATGGAGGAGAAGGGATTGCAGCGTGGCCATCCCCCCAGAGGATGATTTCTCACTTTCTGTCTCTCTGTCTTTCTGGCAAGCGCGCGCACCTTATAGCAAAAACCTCTCAAAAAAAAAAAAAATTACATTCTTAGGAGTATACATTTTTACAGTTTGTGAATCTTAAACTCCATTTCCCAGGTAACTAGGGAAATGTGTTAGAGTCTTAGAGAAAAAGGTAAAACAAAAAACAAAAAAAAAAAAAAAAGGAGGAAAGAAAGGGGGGAAGGGGGACTGAGTCAAAAAGGTCAAGAGCCACGGGCCGCATACATATTAAAGAGGTGGGTGCCAAGGAAATGAAAGGCTCTGGATTAGATGAATAGGAAGTTGCTAGTGTCTGAAGGTAGACACTTTCAGATGTCGGACAGAATGTAGTTAGCGAAGGAGAGGCCCTCGCTGATCAAGGAGAGCCACAGAGAGGACACCTGTGAAAGGCTAGGGCTAAGGTCTACCAGAAGTCTGATCATTGGAGAGGCTGCTTTTGTTCTTACTTACAACCTTTAGAGAATTTTTTTCTGTCCCCCTCCTAACTTATTTCAAGTTTCAAAATAATGTTAAAAAGTCATGGCATTGCTTCAGTTCTATATGACTTACAATTAAATGTACATTTTGGATGGCTCCTGGTACTTCTGACATACTAGCAGAATCATTGTTCAGTCCTGTTTACTACACTTGGAAGAGTAGAGGGTTCATAGGGTGGGGCTTTATTAAATACCATGTGGGGTCACAGTGGATGAGCATGCTCCAATGGAAAGCAGAGGAAGGAAATAAAAATACTTCATTACATTTTAGGAATAAGAAAAGTATGAACAGTGACTTCACCTCCCTCTCTCTCTCATTCATGTACATACCCTCTATGATGAATACGTTTTAAAACAGAAGATGAAATTTGAATTACATAGTAATATTTCAGACTATTCTGTTTTTCTATTCAGTTTACTTTCGTTTTTAATCTGAAACTAATTTCTCAATTAGCAAGATAATTTTGAGATTTTTTTTTTCCTTAACAGATTTCACGAACGTTTCCCAATACTATGTAGCCTTCAAAAATGTTTGTAAAATAGTATTACAAGCTATCCTAAAAGGCTCCTCATAAAAATGATCAGTTAAAAGCACTGTGCTAGAGCTGGCCCTATAACTCAGCAGTTAAGGGAATCAGATGCCAAATGGCCAACCACAGTTCAAATCTGGACCTGGAGGCTTGAAAACCATACCAGGCACATACACATACATGCACAAAAGCCTGATGGGAAGCAGAATGGAGGAAAAGGACTGGTGTGACCATCCTCCACCGGAAGGCTCACTCTCTTTTTCTCTCTGGCAGGCACATACATCTCTAGAAATAAATAAACTCAACAAAAAAGCATCATTCTAAACAATATTGTAATACTATTCCAAATTAATAAACTCCTCCCACAGGCAAAGTAAAAATACAGCCAAAGGGCTTAAAGTTAAGAAAACAAAATGGTAACCAATTATACATATCTTTCTGGCTGTTTGCATTTACAGGTAGATTCACTGCTTTGTATTTTATCCCTTACAAAGTCTCTGTTAAAAATTAGGGAAAAAAAAGTTACCTGAAAATTGCTAAGAATGTTATCACGTATTCAAACAGAGTGAGTAACCAAATTTCCAAAATCCAAATGCTGGGGGAGAAAAACCAAGTTTCTCTGTTTTGTTCAAAGCCAGTTACAGTAAAAGAGAAACTAGGACACACGTGGGGGAGGAATAAATGGAAGAAAACAAGGATGACATGACACAGGCAAAAATCTTTACATAACACAGGCAAGGTTGGGTGATAATAACACACAGTCCTGAGTTTTCTCACAAGGTCTTAAAACAAATCCTCCTAACTTGGATTAGCCTTTTCCTCCAATGCCTTAGAAAAAAAAGACATGTGGTTTCCATGCTTCATAAGCTATTATGATCAAGACGACACTGGTCACTTTATCAAAGCATCTGAAAAGAAAATTGTTTCATCAAGAAGGGGAAAAGCTCTCCTGAATCTTTAATCATTCAGGAAACATAATATTATGTACCTCGTCTGCTCAAAGCACTAGATAAGACTCAAAGATTTGTATCCTCAATGCATCGACAACCTGGCAGCTTACAGACAGTTCATAGTGTATGAAATGGTTGTGTTCTTAGTAAACAATTTTTCAGGGCAGTTACTTAGATCCTGAACACATTTTCACATGGAAGAAATACCTTCTCTGGGGATGCCCTCCCGTCTCTTAGGCTGCAAAGCTCATCTAAGTACCCCTGACTCCCTGGTGCCTACCAGATCCTGGCCTCGCCTTTCAGCTCCATTCTCATGTACAACCACCACCTCCTCCTTCCATCTCGACTTGGAAGTCTAAAAGCCACCTCTGAGTTAACATGCGCTTGATTTGTCCCTGAACACTGTTCCCAGCTGACCCTGCCAACCTCTGGCCACCAGCCAGCCCCAGCTATTCAAGCCCCAATGTCTTCGATTCTTCTCTTCATCGCTCACACACTCAGTCTATCTCCAGGCCTGAAGGACTACATTCCAAAATGAATCCCCACCTTCTCCACAACTGCATCTTGGATGTCATCCACCTGGTTATCAAACCATGCCTTTCACCTAGGCTAATGCAATAGCCTCCCAGTCACTCTCACCTGCAGCTGTAAATCACACCAAGCCACTCCCCTCTCTAGGAACTCTGCCGGTAGGTAGGGCTTCCAATAACCTTAGGCATAAAATGCAAATTCCTCAGTGTGGCACACACAGTCCTAAGGAACCACGGCTCTGTTCTCGTTCCCAGGTCTCTTTGTGCCACTCCTTCTCCCATTCCCTCTCTCTCCTCTAGCTCCCTGTCTATTCCTCAGATGGCTCCAATCACACAGATCAGAAACTGGTACCACACTTTAGAATAGCCAATTGGTAATACACACCAAAAGTAATGAGATCCTAATATTCCTTGATTTAGTAATCTCATTTCCAGGAGATATTATAAGAACATAATCCATTTTTTAAAACATCGGTTTTTGTAAAAATAGTCCCAGTACCTTTTCTCTCTTAAATAAAAAATTGGAAACTTAAACAGAACATACATAATTGAGATATTGTACATCTAGAAAGTAGAATGTTATATAATGCATACTGGAACAAGTGACCAAAAAACAGGTCACATCCACGTTGTAATGTTAATTATATAAAAATACACATCCCCTCCCATGGACATTGAAAGGAAAATGCCAAATATTGAGTGATTGATGTTTTATTAGTGTTCTTTTTATTGGTGTTCTGTTTTATTGGTGTTGCTGATAGTTTTCTCTGTTTATTAATGCCTAATTTTTTTCAGGCTTAGATTAATATATAATTGCACAATTAGAGTGGGATGCTCCTTAGTTTTCAACAGGAAGAAACAGTGCTATTAATAGATATTAGCTGTCCACATCCAAGACATTTAAAAACACAATGTTAAAATTAAAAGTGCTCTGTGATGAGATATACAACAAATCAAATGAGAAAAACCTTTGTAATATATGACACGTAAGGAATTAAATTCCGGTTTGACAAAAATTCTTATAAATCAAGGAAAACTTAATAACCCCAATGAAAAATAAGACAAAAGAATGCAAATTAGCATTTCATCAGAAAGAAAACATAAAATACAAGAAGAGATACTTGACCTTCCTGACTAAAAGACATCAAAGGAAATATTTTTGCCTTTCAATGGCTTTGCAGTGGCAAGCATGGGGAAAAGTGGTGTTCTCTTTAACTCCGGGCCACTTGCCTATTACTGGAGAGGGCAATTTGAAATACCGAGGAACATTGTCAATGTTCATGTCCGCCGACCTAGGAATTCAACTCTAGGAATTTATCTACAGAAACACTTGCACACAGATATACCAAAAACGCCATAGAGCTCTCATAATGTGATCTGTGTCAGAAGACACCCTAGATATGCTAACTGGGGAATAAAAACATCAAAAAACGTTACAATCTAGTATCCTGAAGCGTGGCTCCATTTTTAAAAAATCAGTAGCAGCTGTTTATGGGACTGTTACTATGTGACATGGAACATTCTAGGCCCTTTAAGAGCATCATCCATTTCCTTCTTTACAGTAACCTTTACAGTCCCAGGCTGTATGGATGAGAAAACCAAGGCTTAGAGGGGGAACAGAAGCTCATAGCCAGGTGGCCCTCTACCCCCCTCCCTTCAGTAAGACTCAGTGTCACACTGGAGCCAGTCCAGGAGAAGTACAAAAGCGTATGACCAATTGCATGGCACTGAGACAGATGGAAAGAAAAACACCACCAGGGAGACCTGTTGTCCAAGTGGGAGTACTCTCTAAGTGCCAGAAATTCAAGAGAGAACAAGTCAAGGGTCAAGAGACTCAAGAGCTTGGAGTGACCTTGGGGCCACAATCACGGTGATTAATCGGGAAGCCTCATAACTCTGAGGCTTCCAGCTGCTCTTCCTGGTACTTCATGCAGCCTAAAGTCTGACTGTGGTCCATGACTGGAAGTGCGGACAGCTGAAGAAATCAGGAGGGGCATGGAGGGGCACCTGAGGGCTGACTGCTGGCCCACCCGCCAAGCCCTATAGCCCCTCTCCACCTGACACACACCTGTGAACAAAGGCGCAAACGGAGTCACAGACACAAAAAGGAGTCACAAACACAGAAAGACCAGCATACGACCAAGAACCACCACACCAGTGTACCACTGTGACAAAGGGTGCACACAAACGGGGTCTTAGCATAAACCAAAGCACTTTGAATAATTTAAATTTATTTAAATTTTATTTAAATAAAATCTATTTTAAATAAAATTCCTCTCTGTTGACTGCATATTAATATTGTCTGGGGACCAGCAAATGACATAAGGGTTATGTGGCTGAACTCCCACATAGTCAACCGTGGTTTGAGTCCTGGACCTGGTGGCTTGAAACTCACACTGGGCATGTGTGCATGTGTGCCCAAAATTCCAAGAGGAGAATGAAGAGGAAGGGATTGCAGCATGACCATCTCCACTGGTGGTGGTGGGGGGCGGGGATTTCTCACTTTCTGTCTCTTCAGTGAGCACATGTGCCCTATAGCAAAAAGAAAAAAAAAAAAAAAAAAAAAAGGCAAAAGAAAACAAAACAAAATAAAAAAACTCTTAAAAAAACCCGTTTTCTCTTTTTGTTTTTTCTTGCCAATTTACACGTTCTTTGTATAATACAGACAGTAACCTCTTATCTGTTACGTTATAAAAACACCTTCTCTGCCTATATCTGACTTAAACACCTAACTTTTGTAAAAGCACAGTTTTAAGATGCATTTTCAAATTGTGTCTCTTTCTTTTTAGCTTGCGGGTACCAAATCTTCCTTAAGAAGTTCTCCCTCACCCCAAGAGTTGATCCTGACACCCCACCCAGACAAAGAGATGGTCATGCCAAGATCATCCATTCAATGGTGAATTATTCACTCAACAGTACTGGACTGTTATCTTATTATTTATTAGCTCTCTTATTTAATGGCACACAGTCCTGACTCGCTATTCTATTCCACCAAACTACTTGCTAACTCTGTATCAATACCACATTAATTTGATCAAAGACTTCCTAGCATATTATGATCACTTATGAGCCAAATCTGAACTCATTGGCTTTCATCTTCATATTCATATTTATGCTTCTCACTTACTCATTTATTCTCCTATACAAACTTACAGATTATTTTATTCAATTACAAAATGACAACACTCTGGAAATTCTAAATAAAATTACAATACATGTATTTATTAACTACAGAATAAGATCATCCAGCCATTACACATTTTTTTCCTTAAGGATGGGGTATTAGTTTCATAGCTTCCTAGGTTATCTACTACTTTTATAAAAAGGCAAACTTAACTTCCATTTGCAGGTGCTCAATTTCAAAACAAAATTTATATTTTATATATAAATTATATATATGTATACACACACACACACACATAAAATTCTTAAAAGCTTATATTTTATCCAGCTACCTTGATATTTTTTCCTATTGATTTTAGAATTTTTTTCTAGAAGCTCTTGAGTATTCTAGACATAAAAATATTCCATTGTCTTACTACATTTGCTAGAACTTCTTTTATTTATTCAATCACTGTACATCACTACAGCTTATAAAATGAATTTTCCCAGCATAAATATACTAGTCCAGTTGCTAGAACTTCTAAGCCACTGTTAAATAAAAACAGGAGACATCCTTATCTCATTGTTCATTTTAATTGAACTGTTTTTGTGTTTTGCCTTTTAGGAAACACAGCTTGTTGGGTACACACACATACATACATACACACACACACACACACACACACACACACACAATTGTTTTCTACACTGAAGTGATTTATTTTTATTCCTAGCTGGTTCTTTTAGATTGTACTACACTAGGTGTGGTTGCTAAATTACACTGATGGCTTTTTAGCCTCTGTTGACCAGATCAGCTCCTGGAATAAACTGAGCAACCGTGGGTGGTGGTGGTGGTAAGAATTACTAACATTAATCGCCTTAGTATTAATGAAGAAACTGATTACGGTGCATAAGCCTGCTGATGCACTCAAGAGTCTGTCAAATCAATTAAGTTTTTACATTAACTTTCTTTTTTTTAAGAATTATTTAATTTATTTTATTTAGTTTAATTTGACCAGAGAGGGGTGGGGACAGGGAGTGAGAAAGCAAGCTGCGGGTCCAGAACTTGAACCATGGTCGGCCATGTGGGAGTCCAGTGCCCTTAACCTCTATGCCACCTGCAGGCCCCTCTACATTAACTTGCATAAATAATACTGATCTGCACTATTCTTCTTTAAAATTTATCAAGTTTTTATAGTAAAATTTTGCTGTTTTACAAATGAACTGTAAACCTTTCCATATTTTACTGTGTTCTAAAATAGTATAAATAACACTCAAATGTTCTATTTTGTTACAGGATAGCTAAAACTCAGGTGGAAATCCATGGAGTTTGGTGCCTTCCTCAGTGGGAACTTTCAATCACCTTCCCCAACTCTTCTAGCACAATTGGTCTGTGCACCTTTTCTATTCTTCTTGGATCCATTTTGGTAGTTTACATTTTATCAGGAAATCTGTCCTGTTTTCTTTACTTACTTTTTTTTTAAGTTTTATTTTATTTATTTATTTTTTTGCTGTAGGGCATATCCACTTGCCAAAGAAGAGAGACACAGAGAGAGAGAGAGTGAGAAGGAAAGGGAGAAATCACCCCTGAGGGGAGATGGCCATGCCACAATCCCTTCCCCTCCATTCTCTTTTTGGGATTTTGGGCACGCACACACATGTGCCCAATGTGATTTTCAAGCTGCCAGATCCAGTACCGTAGCCCCTGCGTCACCTACTGGGCCCATCTGCCTTATGTTTTCAAATATGTTGACATAATGTTTTCCTCTCGAGTCCATAAATCCCGCCTTGTGTTTCTTTCATCTTATTATTTATTTCTGCTTTCCAATGATGAGAGTTTATTATATTGGCCCTTTCAAATAACAGTTTTGGGGTGTATGTAATATTTAATTTTATTTTTTACTTTATTAATTTTAATTTCTGTTATCACTTAATCCTGCCACTCCAGTTTCTTAAATTTTTTTTCTCAGCTGTTCTTTTCCTAATTTCTTATGATACATACTCAGTTCTTTTTTCCACTTTTTTTTTTTTTTTTTTTTTCCTTTTTTTGGAGAGGTTTTTGCTATAGGGCGCATGCGCTCGCCAGACAGACAGAGAGAGACAGAGAGATAGAAAGCAGGAAATCACCCCCCAGGGGGGATGGCCACGCCGCAATCCCTTCTCCTCCATTCTCCTCTCGGGATCTTGGGCACGCACGCACACGCGCCCGGCGTGAGTTTAAGCCGCCGGGTCCGGGACTCGAACCGCGGTCGACTACGTGGGAGTCCAGCGACATAGCCATTACGCTAACTGCTGGTCCCATTTTTCCACCTTTTTTAATAGCGAATGCAGCTTCCCTTTTTAGGTGATATGTTCTACGAGATTTATAATTTTTACAAAGAAGAAAGACAAATAGCTAAAGTGGAAACTTTAGGGTCCATCACACCAGGAAGCAATGGAACTAACAGACTTTATGACATTCTCAAAGCAGGGGACTAGTGACCAGCAGGAAGAAGAGACACTGTCTCCATTTCCTGAGTATAGGCCACACTGAAACTATCATTCCTCATCTCTGTCTCCCTTACTGCCTTGTTCGGTGTTCACTTTTTATTTCACATTGTGAGAAAACTGACTGGTTTCATAAAATGGCTTTTATAAACACACACACTACAAGCTACCACCAGAATAAATTCTACAGTCGGCTTCAACTTAGCTGAATTGTAAAACTTCAAACTAATCAGGACAGTGTTCCAGAACTAAGGCACCATAGGATCTTGAATCAACAAAGATTCGCTCCTGCTTCACCACATGATCTGACTAATGCACCGACGCTACACTGGGAAGCCATTTCCAGCTCAGGCTGCTGTGTACAACTCCAGTCAGTGAAGGGTCCATCATTCAACTCCACTCCCTTCTCAGGTCCAGTAGTGGACACTTACATGAAGTGACCTTGTCTACATGACAGCTTTATCCAGCACCCTTCAAAAATGGACGCTGTCTGGGGCTAGCAGGTGGTGTAGTGGTCAAGGTGCTGGACTCCCACTTGGCCAACCATTTGAGCCCTGGACCCAACAGCTTGAAAATCATGCAGGGCATGCCCAAAATCCTAAGAGGAGAATAGAGAGAAGGGATTACAGCGTGGCCAACTCCCCTGGGGGGTTGGGTGGCTTCTCACTTTCCCTCTCTGTCTCTCCAGAGAGCACACTACAGCCAAAAAAAAAGGCAAAAACAAAACTTCTCTATTAAAAAATATAAATAAATAAATAAATAAATAAATAAATAAAAGGATGCCGTGGGGGCAGAGAGCTGCTTGTCTCAGGGTGAGAGGCTCTGACCTAATTAGAAAACTGTCTGTGGCCAGAGGCAAAGCTGCTACTATTTCCTTAATCCTCACTACAGAGAATTTTAGAAGACTTAAAAGGTCCTAACCTGGCCTGGGGAACTTGAAAATGACAATCATATTCATGTATGCTCTACTAATTCGGAATCGTTTTTATGATCTGGAAAGAGTTTGGTCTCACGTTTCCATTTTTAGACCCTATGACAACAGGCTGAGAAGGAGGCTCAACCTACTTATGGGAACAAATTTTAGAAGCTCTGACTCAGAGGTAAACAACCAGCATGCTAATCATTTATCTGTGAGTTACAGCACATACTTCTCTTGGGGCTACTAACATAAAGTCCTTGCAAGAACTAAAACCAAAAAGAAAATTTGGAATGCGCTCTCTACGTTGAATTATTTCATTTTATTCCTGAAAACATTTCCCAGTGAACCCCAGAATATGAACTGCTGCCACTACACCTCCATTATAACAGGAACTCTTTGGTGGCAGGAACTACTTAATGTTCCCAAGGGTCTCTGAAACCAGTGAGGAAACAATTCATCATTCCCCTTTAGCCTACGTGCTCTTTTCTGGAGGAAAGAAGTACAGCTCCACCTTACGTGAACAAATACACTGACCTGAATCCTGTTTAAGCACTGTGCAGTTAGGATCCACAGCCAGGTATCTGACACTAGTGCCCAAGTGAGGGTGCACGGGCAAGGTGAAGGGGTGACTGCCCTGAGAGCATCACTGGGTGGGGAGAGGGGCATGGTGGCTCCTGTTACTACATCACAGAAATGGTGAAAAGGGGGACCAGGGTGTGGGACTCTGAGCACTCAGAGCCTACTGGCTGGCTCTGCATAAGACCAGCAACCCAGATACCTTACTATATTCCTACTGAGCCAGAAATACACACAGGCACATTCACACACACATACACACACCTACCTGCCTACACTGACCCCTGGCCACTTTCCCCATTCTTCAGGGAAGACCATACTATTCCAGAAGATGTTCAAGGCCCTGTACTGGCTATAAACAAATAGTTTCCAATTCCTGGGGGCAGTGGTGGTGGGGGAGGGAGGCGATAATGGAACAGTTAATAATCTGGGTTTTCTTCCCCCTCCTACACAGTACTCTGTTTTTCATCTGTGAAAATTAGATCAAATAATCTCTACTTTCCAAAGTTCAAAGATAGTCTGCTACCTATCATGGTTAAGAAATAACCTGGTTGTTCCAATTGGAACGTCCACATAGTCTTCCTTTCAAACACTAAAATGTCACCTTCTGGTAGAAATATTTCTAACTATTTCCATTCTTAGCCAACAGCTGCATGCTAAAGCTCAGAGAGAAGCGGGTAGATGGCAGAACTAAAATGTATTTTCACAATGCAAAGGACAAGTGGGGTGAGGGACACTTCAAGAGGCTATTTTTATGTGCTCAGGATCAATGGGAGGACAATGTGCCTCAGAATTATCTCATATTCCTGTCACGATGCAGTAGGTGGAGTACCATGACGTCCTACGGAGATGCCCAGGTGGGAACGCAATTGGCTGTACCCTGCAGGTGTTTGCTAATGAAGTCCAGAAATAGAAAACCCTGATTCCTGCAATAACCCGCACACGGAATCCCTATGATCTCAGCCAGTGATTCTGCTACCTGTCCCTGTCCCCTTCCCTTTTCTCTCTCCTGTGCTCTTTTCACTGTCTGTGTAGCATTTCTCCCATGTACTTATATTTTTTAAGAGAGATTCTTACTATAGGGTACATGTGCTCACCGGAGAGACAGAGACAGAGAAACAGAAAGCGAGAAATCACCCCCCAGGGGGGATGGCCATGCTGCAATCCCTTCTCCTCCATTCTCCTCTTGGGATTTTGGGCATGCACACACACGCACCCCGGCCTGAGTTCTAAGCCAGGTCCAGGACTCAAACCATGGTTGAGTACTGGGGAGTCCAGTGACGTAACCATTACACCATCTGCTGGTCCCTCTCCCATGTATCTTAAGCTATGATGCCAGGTTTCTATGCGTAAGTTACTTTGTCAGGCAAAAACACATCTGTCCACGCCTTACACAGCACGTTGATACCTGAGGACAGGAGGTAGCCACCCGGAACATACTCTGCTTCACCAACATGGAAAACTGGTTACATGTAGCAGGACAACTTGGCCCAGCCTTCACGCCGACTGCCCTGAGCCGAACACAGCCGTGCTCATGATGGAAGCTTGAACAGATCTTGGACCCAATGCATAAGGGAGCATCTTTCATTCCTCTGAGAACAGCCTTATTTCAATTAAGAGGAATGAAAGGAATTAAGGAAGGCTTCCTACAGAGGGTGATATTTGATCTGGGTCTCCCCAGGTAAGCAAGGTTCACACACACACACACACACACACACACACACACACACACCAGTGGGGACACCAGGATTCTGAGGCATGAGAGGAACACAGGGAAAGGAAGTAAGTATCAGAAGATACAGGGTAGGCCAGCAGCTCGGCCTGACCAGGACGAAGGAGGTGGGGGAAGTGGGCCAGAACTAGACTGCACTCAAGTATGAGGCAAAGTGCCTAAGACCCTTTTTCATAGCAATTTTCTTTTTTAAGTCTGGTGGTTTCCACTATTTCTCTGTAGGTCTTCAAATAATGACTAATGGATAGTCCTGAAATTTCAGGATTCTACTTCCTACATGTTTTCTATTCTTATTCTCTACCAATTAATTTAATCATCTCATTTCTCACTCTCCCAACTGACACGCTCGAGACCGCCTATCAGCTGCCTCTCACTCTGCCACACACGCGGGGACACACACGCCTCTAGTCAAAATAACCCAGGCTACTTATGATTATAAAACAAACTTCCAAATATTTTTACTAAAAACATTTCTTCTAAAAATAACTTCCACAAGTTTGAGAAGGGCAAATATTTCTGCCAGGTGACTGTATTTACCTTTCATTAATCTCTGTTGTTCCTCTGTCCATTTGTGAACACAACAGACACCCAGGCATGTTAGTTCAGGGCATTGCTGCTCACACCCTTTTGACCCCCAACTGCCCAGGACTAGCTGAAGCGGGTGACCATAATCCCACCAGTGCATTAGGAATTAATTTAAAAGACTAATGGTCTGAACAGCAGGAAAGCCTCAGCCTGGAGACACAGTCCACAGCAAACTAAACTACAGTGCTGGAAGCCAAGTGGACAGCTGTGGGTACGGATCCCTGAACTGTCTTAAAAACATGGCAGCTATGTTGGCACCCAAGATCCTGATGAGCTGCAGGACTGGGGGAGAGGAGTTTGCAGAGCAATGAGACCCTGGTGAGGCTGCCCATGCCCCTCCTCCTCTCTCTTAAAATAAACTTTAAATAGCAGGAAACACAAATAGGACATAATAATCAGAACATCTGTAAGTGATTTCTCTATTGCTTGCTATCTATATTTATTATACTTTGAAAATCTTAGAGTATCTCGCAACTATTGATACATTAAGATTTATTCAATGAGTTTAACTCTCAACCCAAATATCTAATACTGAGGTGCCCATGACCTGTTCGATAGTTTCCTCTGATATACATTCTACTTTATTGTCGATATGATGTTGTGTTTCTCTCTTCTCTACTTTTTTTTCCTCTCTTTTTTTCTCTTTCTTCTTCATTTATGCTCTGTCGAATTTCAGAGTTGGAGAGCTTCATCTCATCTTACACACCATGTGATCTTTTCCCTAGTGCCTTTTTTTTTTTTTTTTAGAATTGTTTAATTAATTTAGTTATTTCAATTTGCTATAGGGCATGTGTGCTCACCACAGAAAAAGAGAGAAAGGGAGGAGGGGAGTGAGAAAGCAAATCACCAGGTCCAGGACTCAGACCGCAGTCAGCCATGTGGAAGTCCAGTGCCTCAACAACCATGTCACCTGCTTACTCCTCCCTCGTGCTTTTTATAGAACCTTCTTGTTTCTTTTTGAGCCTGAGAAAGATGTGCAATATTTTACAGAGTTTTTATGTAATAGTGTTTGAAGCTATTGGCATTATGGAAATTCTAAACTTAATTAAAAAATAACAACCACCACCAATTAAAGCTCGGAAACAATGCAATTCCATACATCACAACCTGTCGAATATCTATAAATGTATGTTTACAGTCCAGGCAATGTCAAAGATCAGCAAGACGGTAAGCATGATCTCTGTCTATACAGATGTCTGCTCATTCATTTGTCTGGAGTGATCCCATAAAAATCCTACTCAGTCAAAATTTCATGGATTCCATTTGACTGTAAGCATCTTGAAGCCAAAGGACTTATTTTAACCCTTTTCGTATTCCACATTTCCACATAAGCACCTTGTCACATATACACCAAAAGCAAAATAAATGCTTACTGTGAACACAGGAGTCACCATTAACTACTCTGCAAACCCATCAGAGCTGGCAAAGTTAAGAGGGACGCCACGACAGACAGAAGTCAGGCAGGCTTTTGAATTCAAAAGGTAGAATTTTTATTCTAAGTCATTCTATGAAACCGATTACTTTCTGTGACTAAAAGCAGTAACTTTCTCACAGCAGTTGGTTTGAACTAGATTCATTTACTGAGCTGATAAAATTAACTAGTACAAACCTTCAAATACTAGAAAAGTGCCTCTAATTATTATGCCCTTTTAAATTCAAGTACATAGGCATTGCCTCTCCTTTCTTTCTTTCCTTCCTTCCTTCCTTTTAAAGAGAGATTTTTGCCATAGTGCACATACGCTTGCCAGAGAGACAGAAAGCGAGAAATCACTCCTCAGTGGGGGTGGCCATGGTGGAATCCCTTCTCTATTCTCCTCTCGGGATCTTGGGCATGCCCGCACGTGTGCGTACACACACACACACACACACACACACACACGGCGTAAATTTTTTTAAGCCGTCCGGTCTGGGACTTGAGCCACAGTTTGAGCTACATGGGAGTCCAGCGACATAACCATTACTCCATCTGGTGGTCCTGTTCCTTTTTTTTTTTTTAATTTGCCAGAAGGCACATGAGCTTACAGGAGAAACGAAGCCAGAAAGCATCCCTTTTTGGGAAATAGCCACAAAGCAATCCCCTCTCCTCCGTTCTCCTTTCAAGACTTTTGGGCACACATGCATTTGTACCTAGAGTCTTTTTCAAGTCACCGGGTCTGGGACATATGGAATCCAGCTCTTTTAACCACCAGGCTGAGGCTGACTCCAACAGTTGTTATTTTTCTAATGCTATAAGTTTTTAGGGTCTGATTCACTAATCTTCTCAGACTGTCTGGCAAGACGTAATTTTTTTGAGAGATGAACTATCAAATGAAAATTTTCATTTAATAATATGAAAAGTAAAAATAATGTGCAAAATATTTTTTTTACCATAGATATTTTAACATTTACTAATTTGGATAAAGCTAACGTAATTTAGGGGAAAAAAAAAGAGTCATATGTTTCTTAGTATAAAAAAGCTACATTTTAATTAATTTATTTATGCTATAAGGGCACGTGTGCTCACCAGAGAAAGGAAAAGAGAAAAAAAGCACTCCCAAAGAGAGTCACGTTGCAATCTCTCCACCTCCAGTCCGTCTTCTTGAAGGATTTTGGGCATGCACACACACTCAAAAAAGCTGCCCTTTTAAAAAAATCTTCTTATTCTTGTACATTACCAACAGTAGATATCATTATGCTCATTTTTTTCCTATCGTGCAGGTACTAAATCTCATCCCTGTATCTAGATACACTTAGATTATTAATGCCAATTCTCAGATACTAATCTTGCAAACTGAAATTTAAGAAACTGAACATACTGAATTAAACAAAAGGATTTTATTTTCATTATGACAATGATTTCACTACTTGTAGCCACTTCTCCTACCAAGTCGGTCTGTGGATAACTTAAATAGTAAACTACAATTACGTTTTTCTTTAAGTATGCATGGAGGATTCGTATTAGTTATTAACACAGGTTCATGTGTATGTGTACACAGACAAACACACACACACACACACACACACACACACCCCACAGCAGGAAACAAAAATATGAAACCAGTCACTCTTGCATGGTGGTATGTATGAGAGGGACTTCGAAGAGTCTAGTATTCTGTGTTTCTCACAAGCACCCAGGTAATGCTGCTTGTCCCTGGCTCACACTTTGCAGAGGGTAGGGGGATCTGACAGAAATAGCATCATCTACTGGGGGTGAGGGGACTGGGGGAGCCGAGACCTGGACTCATGGCTCTCCCTTTATTTCCTGGGTCTCGGGTCTTTCAACAGCAAAAGAACAAGGTCCTTTTCTAGCTTTAAAAGATTGGGGCAGGAAGAAAAAATGATGAACTGAAGATCTGTACCTCTTAAATCAGAGATTACATAGCAAGACAGAACGTGAGGGAGTTCAGGATGACTCGGGAGCTCACGTCTACAAGATGAGAGAGGAAGAATTCACTATCCCTACTGGAACGCCCAGACAAATATACGAAATGACATGTGTCAAAAGCTATTTACTGCAAAACAAAAGGCAAGCTTTGGAAACTGCCCAAGTGTCCATCAATAGGGGACTGTCTGCATAACTATTGTTCATCCATAGGAGGGAGTCATAAAGATACAGGGGATGCTGTACTTCCTGACATGGAATGGGCTCCAGGATACAGCGCTAAGTGAAACAAACAAACAAACAAACAAGACAGGAGTCAGGACAGCTCGTGCCACCTTTGGAGTTAGAGGAATACAAATACATTCATATTATTAGCAAACAGGACAATGAAAGGATAACCTCTCTTCTAATAAAAAGTTACCTATGGGGGAACAGGGAAGGAAGGTAGCTCATATACCTAATATTTTACTACCTATAACTTGTCCAGTGTTTTATCTAGTTAAAAAAGAAAACTAAATTTACAAAAATCAAACTGATAATGTAAATTATGTGTCCAGTAAGTGGTGAACCCCTATAAAGAGACATGCTCCTATTGTCATTCCTAATGATATCCTGATATCCATGCTAAAGAGAAAAGGACCACGAAGAAATACTGAACTGCATTCCACAGCAATAAAGATGGCAAAACGCTGGCCACGGTGGGATCTGGGTGATGGAGTTTCATTGTGCAGCTGACGATCATGCTATCTTCTCTATTTTTATCTTGGTTTTAAAAATACAGACTTCCAAGCAATCCTCTTTATCTAATATTAACATGCACACACACCAAGCAAAAATGCAAGAGAGGTCACAGGTTAGCACCAAAGTCACCCTTAGTCCACACCAGAGGTCAGTCTCAACATAATACAAGAGCTACTGGTCGAGCCTAGTGTTCTAGCCTGCAGTGGAGCCCATAGTATACCATTGGTTCAGATCCTAGGGCTGGCCTAAAAGTACGGGGCACAGGGTGGGCAAGGGTGCCTAGAACCCTGAGGAGCTAGGAAACTGGGCAAAGGAGATCGCAGCAGGACCCTGTTTGGGGTGCTTCTGTCTGTCTGTCTTTTTCTCTTTGTGTAAAAACAAATTTTTAAAAGAACAAGATATAGGGCCAGCAGGCAGCATGGTGGTTAAGGCGCTGGATTCCCATATGACCAACCACAGCTCGAGTCCCAGACCTGGAAGCATGAAAATCACACCAGGCACGTGTGCATGCGTGCCCAAAATCCCAAGAGGAGAATGGAAGAAAAGGGATTACAGTATGGCCATCTCCCTGGGGTGTGATTTCTCACTTTCCCTCTCACTGTCGCTCTCTAGTGAGCAAATGTACCCTATAGCAAAAACCTTTTTAAAAAAGGGGGGAGGGGAAATCTACTACACAAGTAAGCAGAACAATGGGAGGTGGGGAGGGTTCATCTGTACATGACAACCATCCTAGAAGTCAAATTACGCCCCGCCCCGCCCCACACACACTGCAGGACTATAATGCCCATTTAGAGCTGGGGTAAGTGACTCAAGCTGATTCAAACTCAAGTACTTCTGTCTCCTGGTCCAGTGCCTTTCACACTGTCCTGCAACCCCACTCCCAACAAGGAGAGGAAGACAGGGGGAGGCCAGAAGTCTAAGGGCACAGCCAGCACTAGCAAGCAGTATTTCTAAATTCTCGCTAATGCCTCATTTACTCCAAAATATAGCCATGGTTTGTTTAATACAAAGAAACTATTTTAGTGACATCATCAAATAAAACAGACCCACTTATGTACTGGGTGACTTTAGGGACCCAGGAACCACAATTTCTTATTCCAATTTCAGAGGCATTGAATTACACAAGTCTGCCCAAGACAGTGACATCTGTCACCCAGATGCCTTTGGAGCTCAGCAAAAAGAATGGGACACATCCCATTGTCCAAGAAGCACATTGCTGGTGGCATTCCCAGCTGATAGTGTTTCAGTTGGCACCTCCAGATACACTTTCTGTTGCTATAACTTTTTAACCTGAAAATTCTGTCTGGCCTTTTAAGTATACTACCTAGCCATGTATCCATGGAATGGCAAATATGCTGAAACCACATAATACGGTTTGAAATTGCTCAAAACGATTTGGGCACATATTGGGATGGGGCACTTCATGTTTATCCTCAACTGAGAGCTGAGATGGCAGACAAGGAATACGGCTTTTGCAGCTTCCTCTTTTTATTGTTTCTAATTAATTAATTAATTACTTTAAGAGAGATTTTTGCTATAGGGCACATACACTCAACAGAGACATAGAGACAGACAGAAAGTTAGGAATGACCACCCGGGGGGGATAGCCATGCCACATTCTTCTCCTCCATTCTCCTCTCAGGATTTTGAGCACACACACAAGTGCCTAGTGTGAGTTTCAAGCTACTGGGTCCAGGACTCGAACCACAGTTAGCCATGTGGGTGTCCAGTCACCCACTGGCCCCACAGTTTTCAAAGAAAACGGTAAAACTTACTACCATATCCATTAACAACATGGTAACAGCTTTATCTGTGCTTTTTAAAATAAATGTATTACTTTAGAACAGTTTTGGACTTACAGAATTACTGTGAAGCTAGCACAAAGTTCTCATGTACATTGCATTCAGTTTCCCCTATTTTTTATTTATTTTTATTTTTCAGTTTTCCCTATTATTAACATCTACAGCACATTTGTCACAACCAGCAAGTCAAGCTTGATTTATTATTACTAACAAAAGTTCATACGTCAAGATTTTCCACCGTGTCCTTTTCTTCCTGTTTCGGGATTTAATTTCAGTTTTCTTCCCATTAAAAATCAACCATAGGAAGGCTCTGTGAGCTAATAAAACAAGTGCAAGCCTCCCTGGCTAAAATGGTGCTTCTCAAGGCATCTTCAGTCAAAGAAAAATGCAAATGTTAGAGGAAATACCTCAAGTGTCAGCTCTTCAACAACTCCACCTTTTTGGATAGCCACAGGAGCCTGCACTTCAGAGAAATCACATTTCTGCGCTCTGTAAGTTCTCCTTGTGACAATGGCCATGAGTGAGTCATCCAAGAAGCTTACCACACTGGACATCGGTTTTAACTGTAACACCGGCTCGCTCATGCCGGGCATGTGTGTCATTTAAATCAGATCAACAAATGGGTTCTGAAACTTTAAAAGTATCTCTCTGGGTCTTCGTGGAATCCAAAGGTGCATTTGCCATTGTCTCATTCCAGAAGTTAGTTTGATCTCATTAAGGAGTCAGGAAGTAAACGCATGAAACCTGAGCTTGAATATTTCACAGAGCAAGGCAGGGTGACGGTCAAAAGTGTCAGAAATGAGTGCGTGATTAACTGGAAAGGGGACTCACTTGGGCAGCAAGAATTGCCCTAAGAACTGACAAGAGGAAGAAACCACCTCGGAACGGATTAGAAAAAGAAAGTTAACCTTTTCGGGCCAGTTCCTTTATCCCCAATGAGAAAATATTAGACTAAAATAACTCTGAAATCCCTTCCTGTTTTTAAAATTCTCCAATTTATGGGGCCAGCAGGTGGGATGGTGGTTAAGGCTGGACTCCCACATCATCAACCACAGTATGAGCCCCGGACCTGGTAGCTGGCTTTCTCACTTTCCACACTCTCTTTTCTGTCTGTCTCCCGCTGTCTTTTATCACTCTCTCTGACAAGTGCATGAGCCTTACAGCAAACTAAACAGTAATAAGAATGATAAATAAAATTAATTAAATATTTTTTTAATCTGCAATTTCTTATTTCAGCCTCTGACAACATCCCTGCCTGGCCCCCAGCACAGAGTGAGGATCTGTTGCAGGCAGAGGGGCTCTGAAGCAACACTAACAAACAAGTAACTACCTACTGTGTCATTTCACCATTTAGCTAGGTTAAAATAAGCCCCTTTGTCAGTAATTTGAACTTGAAAGAAATCTATTTATCACCTTAAAGCTACATTATATAGCTCACAGCTTCACTAATCTAATCTGTTCATTCAGCTAGACTCAATTGAGACTTTGGTCCCTCAGGGGATGGATGGACAGACAGATAAATAGAAAAATCAAACTTCTGCTCTGATCTGATGATTAGACTACCCAGAGTGTTCAGGTTCCCTGTGGCAGGTCTTAGTCGGCACATTCTTTTTTTTTTTTTTTTTTGGGGGGGGGGGAGGTTTTTTGCTATAGGGCGTGTGCGCTCGCCAGACAGAGAGAGACATAGATACAGAAAGAGAAAAATCATCCCCCAGGGGGGATGATCACGCCGCAATCCTTTCTCCTCCCTTCTCCTCTCAGGATCTTGTCCACGCACGCACACGCGCCTGGCGTGAGTTTTAAGCCACTGGGTCTGGGACGCGAACCGCGGTCGACTACGTGGGAGTCCAGCAACATAGCCATTACGCTAACTGCTGGTTCCCAGTTGGCACATTCTTTAAAGCTATGCTCCTCACCTCAGCCCTGCTGATCCTTTGGGAGGGATGCGCATGTGGCAGACATCGCCCTGTGCCCTGCGGGCTGCAGCATCCCTGTCTCTACCCACCAGGCGCCAGTGGCACCCACTCACAGGCCTCCTCCTGGCATTGTGTCAACCAAAAATACCTCCAGACACTGCCCAATGTCCTGGGGGGTGGGGGGGAACAGAACTGCACTGGGTGAGAATCACAGCCTTTAGCAATTCATGACATCTACAAATAAATATACTATGATTTCAATACTTTATTGTGAATTATGTGCGTCATTATGTTGGGAATCTTGTTAGACCATATAAACCACTCTTTCTCTCAGAAAATAGCATGGCTTAGAAGACCAAAGAAGCAACACTATCGCTCTTCCTCTCAATTATAATGAATGAGTACTTTCAAAAACAGTAACTAGAATGTGTAGATGTAATAATTCCCTAGAAATAAGGAATTCAGGTTAGAAACCGCTCCTAATTCTTTCCATCCCAGGACGCTAAAAAAAACACCATATTCTCCAACCAGATGCCAAACCGACCAAGCACGAGGCAGAAGTTGGTCTGGGAAAGAGGCCAAAATGGACGGCTCGCGGCCTGGGTATACCACCCACAGCATCCGCACGGGGCCTCTGGGCACCACAACACCCCACGCCAAGGGCAGCTTGCCACTGGCGATTAAAGGCAGGCCCCGTTCCCCTCAAAAGAAAAATAAGGCCAGGGAATGGGGGGAAGTCCCATTGGGAAGGTCATGCCTGATAAATGCCTTACACCAATATTCCCCGGTTCCTTATGTTCTTCTGCTTAATTGAGAGGGGGGCAGAGGAATAGTTAATCATCTCCAGTGAGACAGGATGGATAGTTCTCATGGGATATCTGAGACTGCAGGTTGGTACAATCTGGTTTTTAAAAATGCTTTTAAAAGCTGTTCCTTAAAATGATAAAAAAAAAAAGGGGGGGGGGGGCATTTCTGATTTTGCAGCTACGAAAGCCATCTTTCCTGTTTTTGGTATCAATATGAACGTGCCGAAATCACCCCCACCCCATGTATTTGGGTCAGAAGAAAACGGCTGGCTCCACCTACCCCACGGCCGCAAGGCTCTCCAGACAGTGCGCTCCTTCTGGAGGAGAGCCCACGGGTGTCCTAGCAGGACGGTGAAGAAGCAGATGGCTGCTGAGGAGGTGGTGACCAGGCAGGCGGCACCTGCGGCTGGGGAAGCAGATCACCCAACACCACCACCACCTGGCACGAGGGCCTGGCAGCAACCCGCCCTGGCACGGGCGCGGTGGGAGGCACCCTGGAAAGCCTTAGGGTCTCCAGAGCCCGCTGACTCCCAGAGCCGTCCTCCTAGGCTGCTCTGCAGCTGCTGTCTTCTGCTGACTGTCTCTGGTTCTACCTCATCTGTCTCAGCCCACATTCCATGGGTGGGAAAGAGCACCCGCAAAGGGAGAAACTGGCTCTGCCCGGTTCTGACAGGTGCGCAGGTGGCAGGTGGGGACCAAATCACACAGAGGAACCTCGGAGTCCAGCCTGGGCAGCGCGAAGCAAGGGAAATGTTCATTGAGGCATACCATCATCCACATTAAAGATCATTAACCAGGTGCTCAGGGCCCTTGGCAAGAGGTGAGAGTTTGCAGGTTGGAAAAAATGCATTCAGATAAAGTGGCAGCCTCTTGGTGCCAAACACACGGGTTGGGTCATTTCAGGAGAAGGACACAGCAATGGCAGAGAAGGAGCAGAACCAAACGGGGGTGAATCAGAGGATGAGCGCATGCGTCGTTGACTCACATTTAATTCTCTTGGGTTGACTTCCCATTCTTCCCTGTCCCTGATGAGGTATAACTGATCACCTTACTTGCAAAGCATTTTCAGATAAGGAATTATAAACAGGTGAGGTGTGGAGGGATTCGTCTCCCCAAATTTCCATTCCTCAACAGGAGCAGCTCCCTAAAAGGTGGTGGCTGGGATGCTAGGACTTCAAGTCACACCCAGAGGGGACGGAGTCTCCCTCTTCATCCAACGGTTGCTTGGTTTCTCCCACCTTGATGGACTTCTCGAGCAAAACAAGAAGCCACCATCAAGCAAACAGGGTCAGAAGTTCAATTTCACACATTACACACGGCCATGGTTTTGAAGTTTCCTGACAAATGTTCTTTCCGTCATGCTTCAAGCTTCTGGACATGCTGGGGCTTCCTCCTCCTCCCCACCTCCTCCAAACCAAGACCGGCTCCCATCGCTCCTCTGTCTCAGGCAGCCAACAGTTACTCACTGTGTCCAGGATCACCCAAAGGGAGCCTGCACTGCCCTGCTTTTCCATTCCAGAATTACATAATTCAATTTCCCTCAAATGATGTATTTGCCATAGAGTGTTATCTGTGACTGAAGTCAGAGAGACAGAGAACCGCACTGTCCCTGCCAGAGAGACGAATGTCAAATGGGAAGGGGATTCCTCATTTCTAAATGCTCCTTAATGATGTTTAACACAAGCACTCTGGAATGTAAAGAAAATGTTAAGTGCTAGTTTTATTTTCTCTAAACAGAAAAGAAGTTTGTATGTTTGCAGGCTGAGGAATGTGAGAAAAGACAGCAATAATCTAATATCAGACACCTCATTTACAATTTTTAAAGCTCCTAATTAATGATCTTTCTGAATAGGGCAAACTGGTTTGCTCTGCTAACACGAGAGACTGAAGTTAGCAGTCATGTGACTCAACCCGAAGGATTTCCTGTAAAGGTTATAAAACAAACAGGGAAGGTGTGTGGATCGCAGGAGTAAGTCTGAAACAATACTGTCCCATCACCACCTACCTGACTGCCACAGCTATGTTTTAAACTGAATGTACTACACAAGGATGTCAAAAAGGAAAAAAAAAAAAAAAAAAAGTGCTTATGAAATGATCCATCCTTGTGTCACCTAGAGTTTTGTACCAAATTTTTGAACTCTGCATGACAGATCCCTTCGCCGTGTCTATTTCTGACATTTCAGGAACACTGAGATGACAAATGCAATAATTTAATCATACAAGGGAAGGGGGAGGCAAGGTACCAGAGCCTTATCTGTGTAATAATTTTTCAGTACAGTGTATGAAAAGCAAGGGGTTTCCAACATGACAGAGGTTAAACACATACACAGTTTAAAATTTTCAGTGTATACCTTTTGATTTTTGAAGCATGCAGAAAATGCTTTATGGACATTTAAAAAAAAAAAAAAAAAAAAAAAGAAAGAAAGAAAGGAAAAAAGGAAAAAAGGCAAGGTTCAAAATCTCCCCAAATCCTGACACATTTAGGCTAAAGCTAATGGATTCATTACAAGAGAATAGTCACTTGATGCTTTGGACACAGAGGGAGGGAGGGAAGGAGGGAAAGAGGAAGAGAGGGAGTGAGGGAGGGAGGGAGGGAGGAAGGGAAGGAGGAAGAGAGGAAGGGAGGAAGGGAGGAAGAGAGGAAGGGAGGGAGGGAGGGAGGAAGGAAAGAAGGATGGACGGAGGGACCTTTAGAGGCACTTACCAGATACCAGGCAAGGAGATCTCTTTTACCAGGGAGTGAGAAAGACGCTGGTCAATGCAGATGGCTGGTCTGTTTCCCCTAACAACGGCAGCAGCAAAGAGAAATCCCGGTCTCTGCCAGTTCCCGACAGGTAATCAACAGCCTGATCTGAGGCTCCGCTCTAAGGGAGGTGCTCCAGGGGGAGGGCTCTGCAGCAGCCACCGCCCAGGTAGGGCCCCGTGCACAGCCACCCACCCCAGGCACCCTGAGCTGCGGGAAGCCTGACTGGGCTGGAGCTCCTGCCTGCGTCTCTCAAATCGGGAGCCAATTCAAAAGTGGGGAAGAGAGAAGCAGCTCTTCAGAGGCAGCTGAGCCAATGACTATAGGAGGAACTTGTGGATTCAAGAGATCCACAAAAAAAAAAAGCCAGTTTCAACCACAGCCCCACGACACAGCTCCCAGCCTCCGCAGCAAAACCACATCAGGAGAGCTCCCTGCTGGCCTGGATGAGGTCACCTGGGAATCCCTAAACCAAATGGAATGCCCCTTTTTGAAAATGAATGATGCTTTTTTTTTTTTTTTTTTTTTTTTTAATAAATGTGCATGCTAATGCTAAAAGAAAGAACAGTCCCAGGAATAAGGAAAGCCCTCTGGATACTTTCATTAAATGACTGCTCCATTGTTTTCATGCATATGCAATGTTTACACTTTTGTCAGCTAAAACTAGGTTCAGATTCCACCTCCACCATGGTGACACTGGGCAGCTCTGTCAACTATCCCACCTCTGGCTTCTTCATCTGTAGAAATGGAGTCTTGCAATCTCCTTCAGGGACCACAGTGAGGAATCAGCTAGATCAGCAGTGTCCCAGAGAACCGCAGTCCTACAATCCATGTGTCTTTGCCCTCCTGCATTTACTTACCTTTCAGTAGCTTGTTTAAAAGTACTGTCTTGGGGTCAGCAGATGGCATAATGGTTACGTCGCTGGACTACGGTTCAAGTCCCAGACCCAGCGACTTAAAACTCACACCAGGTGCATGTGTGTGGCCAAGATCCTGAGAGTAGCATGGAGAAGAAGAGACGGCAGCATGGCCATTCCCCTCCCCACCCTGGAGTGATTTCTCGCTTTCTATCTCTGTCTCTTTCTGTCTCTCCAGTGAGCACACGCACCCTATAGAAAAAAATCACTCTTTAAAAAAATTAATAAATAAAAAGTAATACAAGTACTGTCTTAAATCAACTGCGGCTACCCCTTACACTCTCCCTCAGTTTAAAACTGTTCCAATGCATGCATTTCCAACAGTAAAAAATGTCTCTCCTATTCTCTCTCTTTTCAAGGTTTCTGTCATATGGCATGTGCACACTCTCCAGAGAAAGACAGTGAGAGGGACAGTGAGAAATTAGCCCCAGGGGGGATAGTCACCCCATAATCCCTTCTCCCGGACTCTTTTTTCGGAATTTTGGGCATGCACACAAACATGCCAGGCACAATTTTCAAACCACCAGGTCCAGGACTCAAACCATAGTCAGCCATGTGGGAGTTCAGCACCTTAACCACCATACCACCTGCTGGACACTCCCTTTTCTATTTTTTTTCAAAAACCAATGTCTTCAACAGGTTAGGGAAGTCAATTTTAAAATCAATTTTGCATACAATGGTCAAAGAGACAACTCTCATGACCCCACAGACCCCAAACTCTCTACGGACACCAAGTTGCCACTTAAGGAAAAGGAGGTATCTGCCCAAAAGTCCATTTATGTTTCTACTTTAAGGCCAGGTATATATCACTTTTAAGAGCCATGAGTGTTGAAGAAGATATCAGGCCCTTAATTGAACCAGGTCTTTTCTTTAATGTTTTCTCCTAAAAGGCAACGATTTCTTATCGTAGTGGGAGTTCACATCTTACTTGGAATGCCACTCAGTAAGAGCAACAAGGTCAGAGGCTAATCATTCAAAGCTCTGCTTACCGTGACCTTCCACAGGAGGGGAGACCCAGAGTCCCACCTGGTGGCCAAGAAGCTGCCATCACCATCTGGTGGTGGCTCTTGCATATTGCAGTCACAAACCTTACCCCGGCTTCAATACTTTCTCAGGGAGGTACCCTGCTGCAATCCCTGCTTCCCTACATTTCACTTCCTGCCAGTGTGGCACTCAAGGACACCTTTACCCTTCCCCACAGAATATTCTTTTCAACCTCACTCTGTCTCATAGGATTCTGACCAGGCTACTAAATAAGTGCGGGAGGATGACAGGTCTGCTCTTCCCCACCCAACACCTGCTGATGTGGTTACAAAGAATGAAATTCTCAATTAAAAAAACGGAAAAGAGAAGCAAAGAGTCAGCCCACATCCAAATGTAACAGTCAAGAGCCAACCCTGATGACAAACACGAAGTAGGTATCCTCCGAGTGAAGAGACCCACTGAAGACCCAAGAACTATCAGACAAGGTCTTTGGCCTGGGCTCTGACCCAACAACTTTGGGTGGGAGGTTCAGGTAAGCTGTTCTGTGTGGCTGGAGTAGAATGTGCTGGAAATCAGGTCCGAAATAATGAGCTCCCAGTCAGGTGATATGTGAGCTGTCTCTCAGCACTCACTTCCCCCAAGCCTTCTTCATTCCCAGTGAAGATACTAGGTTCAGGAGGTTCTCAAAAGCAGATGCCAACCTTCAGGGGAAATTACAGAAGTGAAGGGCTTGGGAAAAGAAACTCGAAAATGCATACTTCAGTTCTGTCACTGGGATACTTTCTGAAATGATACTACTGATTTTTCTTTCTTCTTTTTTTTTGAAGAGGTTTTTGCTATAGGGTGCGTGCGCTTGCCAGAAAGACAGAGACAGCGAGAGATCATTCCCCAGGGGGGATGGCCACGCCACAATCCCTTCTCCATTTTCCTCTTGGAATCTTGGGCACACACGCACACGAGCCCGGCAGGAGTTTAAGCCACTGGGTCAGGGACTCGAACTGCGATCAACTACGTGGGAGTCCAGTGACATAGTCATTACACCAACTGCTGTTCCCAACACTACTGATTTCTAAGAGAGGAGTAGGGAAAGGGCAATATTAACATGGATTTTATACACAGCTGTAAAAAGGCCTAGGTGGCCAGCTGTGGCACAGCTGGCCAATCCTGCACCCGGCAACAGCGTCTGCTGCGAGTGGATCAGAGGAGGATGTCTCTTTTAGGTACAAAGGAAGACAGGAACTGTTAGAACTTTAAACTACATAAAAGGTCCTGTCTTCTACCCACATCACCCCACTACATTATTTGCAATGCTATAAAATTAAGTATCTGGTTGATTTTACTTTAATTTTATTCTAGAATAAGTCAGGAGGGAAATTGCAGTACCTTCTGTTCTTCAGTCAGATGTGTCATCTCACGTACAAAATGGCCCCAAGAACTAGCTCATGCATAAAATAGCTCGTACCAAGAAATACAGCCACCTATTTGATCTCGCACACACCCCATTCACTGGCCTGCTCTCTTCTTATCCACTCACTTTAAAAACCATTGCAGGGACCAGCATTTGGCATGGTGGTTAAGGGAGCTGGACTCCCACATGGCCAACTGTGGTCTGAGTTCCGGAACTGGTGGCTTTCTCTTTCTCTCTCTCTCTCTTTCTCTCTCTTTCTCTCTCTCTCTTTCTTTGATGATTATTCTCACTCTCCCTGTCCTTCTCTGGTCAAATTAAATAAATAAGTAAATAAAGTTAAATAAAAAATAATTCTTAAACAAAACAAAACAAAACAAAAAACATTGCAACCAGACCAGGAGGTGGTATGGTGGTTAAAACACTGGACTCCCATGTGGCTGCCTGCAGTTCAAGTCCCAGACCCAGTGGCTTGAAACTCATGCCAGGTGTGTGTGTGTGCATGCCCAAGATCCTAAGAAGAGAATGGAAGAGAAGAGATTACAGCATGCCCATCCCCCCAGGGGTGATTTCTCACTTTCCCTCTCTCCAGTGAGTCCAAGGACCCTATATCAAAAACCTAAAAAAAAAAAAAAAAAAAAAAGGCATTGAAACATTTGTACATACCCAAGGCCACAAGGATGCTACATTGTGCTGAAACATGACAATATCCAACTTGGATATCCACTGTTTAAAACAATCAGAAATGAAGCAGGCAGAAAGACAACTCTATACATTAAAGAATCTTCTGTTTCACTTTCATGTCTTGAAATCTATGGCCCATGTTTAAGGGCCAGGCTGAGCTCAAATTAGCAAGTGATGATAAATGCCAGGAGCCCAGAACTCTGCGTTCTCTGCGTGCCGGTACAGCGCCTTTCAGAGTGTCTACCAGCATGAATAGAGAGATGATTGTCGAACTCTGCTGAAAGACAGAGACAAGCACCCAGGTGGGGCTGCCTCCCCACCAACTGGCCCACAGAAGCACTGATGCTTGTTCAGAGAGGCAGGAAACAAACCACACAGACGCGGAAACACATGCCAGGCCTACTAAGGAACATTAAAGCGAGCAGCAAACTGACAGACACCACGTGGATTACTAACGTGGATAAGCCAGGAATCAGGAGAACTAAAACCACCTTACATCTTAACCTTTCCAGAAATCAACAAGTCCATCTCAGCAGTGTCAGAAGGAACTTCCCTGCTGTTTTCTCCTCCCCTTACTACCTGACCGGTGTAGTAAGCCACGGTGGCACAGGTGAAAAGGAACTGCTGTGTGATGCCGGAGGCCACAGGGGAAGGCTCCGGGTCACCCAGGACCCCAGCTGGCTGAAGGGCTCCAAGGGCAACAAGGCGTGAAGACCCTGTTGAGGGTGTCTGTCACCTTGTCTCTCTTTCTCACTCTTGAAACAAATAAGTTAGCTTAAAAAAAAGTTTTTAAACTAACTGTAAAAAGAAACACACTAATGGTGCTTTTTTGTTTTGTGGCCAAGCCACAATCCCTTCTTCTCATTGTCCTCTGACAATTTTGAGCACACACGTCCACAGGTCCAGTGTGTTTTTCAAGTCACTGGGTCTAGGACTCGAACTGCACAGACAGCTGGGATCCAGCTGCCTTAACCTCCACACCACCTACTCACATTACAAGCAGTCGACAGTACCTGAGAATCAAAGAATCATCCATGATCTGGAACAGTGCAGGCACTCATGTGGCTTCAAAATGCCAAGGCTGACACTCCTCGCCCTACAGTTCTATAACCTAGGCTCACGTATTTCAGAGCCCAGGCTTCCAAAGCCAACGTGAATGCTCTCAGTCACCAAGTACCCACGAGCTCCTACCACGTACCAGCTGCTGCACGGGCACTGGGGTTCCCAGAAGGAGGCCTTGCCTCAGCCTACCTGTGCTTGCCTTTCCAAGCCCGACTTCCCTGACCTGCGATCCCACGTCTGTGCACATTAGCAGTGCGGTGTGGTATACCACTTTCTAGTGACTGTCTTGTAAAGAACCTAGCTCGCTTCCATAGTTCTAAGCTGTGCAGACCAAGGTCAGTGTCTTCCTCAGTCATTTGCCGATGATTTCAGAGCCAACCTTCAGTCAGCCTCGATCCAGGGAATGCAGCTGCAGGCCCCAGAAGGATAGACAACACCATGAATTCTGAAATAGCAGCTACCAAGGCCAGGCCATTGAACTCAGAGTCTCACTACCTTCCTATAACATGGTTCAATTCCAAACGAGCTTCATTATTTAACTTCCACTTCAAAGATTAGGCTACAAGAGTGTCAGTTACTGCCTTCCCTCCAGAAACCCAAACACACAAGAAAAAGAAGGGAAACCAAAACTAATCATCAATACAAATGGCAATTAAAAACCTCCAGCATGAGAATTATCAATAGTCCACTTAGACATCAGTTTGTAATTTTAAGATCTTTTTTATCACATCATTAAATATTCTATAGGAAGACAGAAGAGGGCTTTAAATACTGTAAAAAAAAAAAAAAAAAGGTCAACTATGAGGGTAAACCATAGGCTCTCAATTGAATGGGAGGTAACTTCATTTCTTTATTTTTTTATTTTTAATTTTTAAAATTTTTTTTTGGTTTTTTTTTGGGGGGGAGGGGGAGAGGTTTCTGCTATAGGGCGCGTGCGCTTGCCAGACAGAGAGAGACAGACAGAGAGACAGAAAGTGAGAAATCACCCCCCACGGGGGATGGCCACGCCTCAATACCTTCTCCTCCATCCTTCTCTCAGGATCTTGGGCATGCACGCACACGCGCCTGGCGTGAGTTTTAAGCCACTGGGTCCGAGACGCGAACTGCGGTCGGCTACATGGGAGTCCAGCGACATAGCCATTACACTAACTGCTGGTCCCTTCTGTAACTTCATTTCTTAAAACTAAAATAAGTCTTTTCAATTACAAAGCAATATAGATTCTTCACAGGAAAATTACAGACATATAAGCAAACATATGTATATTTACTGAGATGAAAAGGAGAATAAAGACCCATGAATACTCTTCTTGAAATAACACTACTGGGACCAGCAGTTAGCATAATGGCTATGTTGCTGGACTCCCATATAGCTGACCGCGGTTCCAGTCCCGGACCCAGCAGCTTAAACTCACGCCAGGTTCGTATGCGTGTGTGCCCAAGATCCTAAGAGGAGAATGGAGAAGAATGGATTGCGGTGTGGCCTCCCCTCTGGGGAGTGATTTCTCACTTTCTGTCTCTCTGTCTCTCTCTATCTTTTTGACAAGCGTACGCGCCCTGTAGCAAAAACTTCTCAAAAAAAAAGAAAAAAAAAAAAAAAAAAACAAGAACACTACTAATACATTAGAACATTAACACCCTTGCAGATCTTCTATCTCTGAATTCAGTATTTTCTCCAATGAGACAGGATCAAGGGCCAGCAGGTGGCACCACGATTATGGTGCTGGACTCTCACATGGCCAACTGCAGTTTGAATCCTAGACCTGGCCGCTTGAAAGTCACGTGTGACTTGTGTGCCCAAAATCCCAGGAGGAGAATAGAGAAGGGATTGTGGGTGGCCACGGTCCTCCTGAGGGTAATTTCTCACTTTCCCTCTCACTGTCTTTCTGTTTATGTCCAGCAAACATGTGCACCCTATGGTAAAAACCTTAGGGGGAATAAAAGAGAGAGGATTGAACTACACACATCAGTCTTACTTCTTTACTCTCTGTTACAAAATGTTTCCGTATCATTAAATATTTATCTGCAACCTCATTTTTAATGGCCCACACTATTCTATTACAAAGATATACCATAATTAATTTAGGTTGTTTTAATTTTGTCATTATGACAAATAACGTTTCATCCTTATAGCTAGTTCTTTTTATATATTATATATCTCCGTATATCTATATATAAATAGATAGATAAACAGATATCTCCTTAGGGAATGTAAGAATATAAAACATTCTTCACTATTTCTTTAGAATAAGTTTCTTTAAAAGCGTGTTTGCCAGATCAATAGACATGTACATCTTTTATATATGTGATAGCATTATACAACATAGTTATTGAAAATTTAGAAAATGTGAACAGCAAAAATATCAGATATTCCACTTTCCTAACATAATGTTAATATTTTGTTATGCACATTTCCAAACTTTTTAAATTAGGTATACCTTTAAAGAAAAAAAAAAGAAAAAAGAAACAAAAATTTTTCCCATTTTGCCTAAAGGATTATTACTTGGTTTGGTTTTATTTGAAGTATTGATTTTCTTCCTTTTTGAGAATTCTATATACAATATTCCAGTTAACCTATTTTAAATTTTATAACAGGGATCATAAAATCCTTTATTTGATTAAAAAAACAAACAAACAAACAAAAGAGACTTGACTGCTAATGTATGATTCAATGCAGAGAGAAGGAGGGGTGAGGCAGGGACACGAGGTAGGAGGTGAGGAAAAGGGGAAAGGATTGGTGCTCTGATGTAAAGCTGCCTCTCCCACCATGTTGGGTTGTGGGCTTCACTATCAATTATCACTGCCTTTAAAAGCACACAGTTGCCCTATTTACAATCTGTAAAGAAAAAAGCCAGAACCATTGGCCAAAAGAGAAATGACCTGGGGGCCAACCAGGACGTGGTCAAGGTTCCATCACACCTTAATCTCGTTTTATGTGGTGCGTTGTTGAACATGATCACTGCTAACTCCTTAGGACTGTAACCATCCGAGGTGCACACTCCGAACTTGGACAGCCAAATGGACAGCCCAAAGCTCAAACCCATCTAGTTGAACTGGTTAAGTATGCCCAAGGCAAATCAAGTTTTAAGACACACCAATAAACTCAAAGCTCATTTTAACTCTAGGCTCAAAGTTTTGAGGTTGTTTTCTTTCTCCAGTGGCATTATTTCAACTCCTCTGGCATAAAGGTGACCACCTATAGTTTGGGGTTTGGTCAGAATGAGGGAAGAAATATCCCCCAGAGCATTCTGGGGCTATGCATTCAGGTGGGCCAGCAACCAGCCAGTGCTGAACTTTTAAGAACAAAAGAGCCTGTTGCCTTTCAAACGACAGGCTTAGTGGGTAGAAAGGCAGCAAAAATTTGACGTGGGCTTTATAAAGTCTAAAAATAGACACTTGAGGCAGAATGGTTTCTTTAGAGAACAATTTTAAAGATTCCCAGGAGGTGTCAGCTGTTCACTAAACATCAGATGAGGACAAAGGCTTTCCAAGCTGTCCGGACTGCAGAGCTCATGGTGAGGGCTTCCTTTACTGCACTTGGCGCCCTGGACAAGTGGGAGAAAGGTCTTTTGTTCACAGCCCTGCTGCCTGACAAAAGGGCCTGGGGAGAAGGTCAGGGCTTGGTTTCTGACTCAGGAAAGCAGCGTTCAATAGAAATAGTCTAGAAATAACTCCTCTTCTATCTTGCCACACAGACAGACCCGCTAGAAGAATACCACGCCATGCAACCCCTTTCCTCAGAAAGACCTGAATTAACGCATTTGCAAATATAGATTACTTATGAAAAGAGTCAGACTTCTCCATAATACAGATATAAATATGTATTGGGTCGCCGGGAAAGTCATGACACAGTTTTTTGCATAGAAAAACATGGGAAAATACATCATGACTTTCCCAGTGATGTAATAGTTGCTTAATTTTCATTATGCAAATGGAAGCTTGGAAGCAGGTGTGTAGGTCCAGGACCCCACACGACAAGGTGCCATCCTTGATGAGAAAGTCTAGCCAGAATTAAAATCATGAGACCAGAGTAATGCAGCTCAGGAGAGGGTGCTGGGGCACAGAGCACAATGGGGTACGGGCCAGGCCCGAGTCTAGACCAGCCTCCACCTGTCATTTTCGGCCCTGGTGGTAACAAGAAGCTTCTCTAACTCTCAGTTTCCCAATTGGCAAAGTTGGACTGACTCACTGGTTCCTGACTATGGCTATACATGCCTGACTTTAGGCCTCTGAATCATAATTTCTGGAGTCCTTAAATATATATATTTATACCACGAGAAACAGAAATAAATAGAGACAAGCATCCCAACAAAGTCCACCCCTAGTCTCAGCCAACCTGGGTCGTGGTCATTGCATACCCTAAGAGTACACAGAGAGGCCCTGAGATGCAAGCCTGTGACCCTCCCATGTGGGCCCAGTTGGGTTTCTGCCATACATTCGCCTGGCCCTAAACTTGAAGCTCCCCTGCTGTCACGAATGCAGAGCTAGGCTTGAGAACCACTCACTATTTGTAGGATTTTTTTTACCTCTACAGGTCTGTGCATACATTTTGGCTTAGGTCCGGATCTATTTTTCTAGGAGGCTAGGGAAGACCTGGCAATGAGATGAGAAAATGGTATGTTGGATGACTGACCTGTGGGTTGGCCTGGGCCTCATGCAGGACCAGGTCTCAGCAGGACTACTGTTGACCAACAAGGCCTTCCCCCACCAACTCTTGGGACAGCCCCTCTGCCTCTAATTCTTCACATTGTGAACACCATCCTCCTCCTCTGAGAACTCTCTTCACTTAGTCTTCAAAACACACCCAAGTCCCTACCAAGAGGTGCTCTCTGGATTATCTGGAAGCAAATTAGCAAAAGGGTGAAAATATCTCTTTTCCATAGGACTCTCACACACCCATTTCTTTAGAAAGAAGGAACTCAGTTACTCTGAGCTAGCAGCATATTCATATTCTTTCTACCTTGAGTTCAGACTAAAGATAAATGAAACGCACATGGGGAACAGCAATGAGGATTTGCTGATTTTCAATGTGGTTTCCATATTCACTTTGAGAAGTCCTGCTTGCTACCTCTTTCATGAGAAAAAGAAATGGAGCATTTAATCATCTTTGGGTATTATTAAAGTATATTTCTAAATATGTGGTTGATTTTCATAATTAATCTTAAAATATACTTAGGACTGGGAACCAGCAGTTAGCGTAATGGCTATGTCACTGGACTCCCACGTAGTCAACTGCGGTTCGCGTCCTGGACTCGGTGGCTTAAAACTCACGCCGGGCGCGTGTGCGTGAGTGCCCAAGATCCCGAGAGGAGAACGGAGGAGAAGGGATTGCGGCGTGACTATTCCCCCTGGGGGGTGATTTCTCGCTTTCTGTCTCTCTGTCTGTCTCTGTCTGTCTGGCGAGCGCATGCGCCCTATAGCAAAAAAACCTCTCCAAAATATATATATATATACACTTAGGACTGAACTGGCTCCATGGCCTGGTGGTTAAGAGAGCCAGACCCTACATGGCCAACCATGCAGTTAGAATTCTGGCCCTGGTGGCTTGAAAATCCCATAAAGTGTATGTCCCAAATCCTGACACGAGGGAGAAGCAGAGGAGAAGGGAATGCAGAATGACCGTACCCCACTGAGGAGTGCTTCCTCCTCAGCCCCTCTCTTGCCAGTGCATGTGCCCTTTGGCAATATAAAAAATAATTATTATACACACACAAACACACACACACTTAAAACAACACACTGAGGGCCAGCAGGGAGCCTGGTAGTTACAGCACTAGACTCCCTCACAGCTGATTATGGTTCAAGTGCCACACCTGGCAACTTGAAAATCTCGCCAGGTGCATGTGCCCTCCAAGAGGAGATAGGAGAAAAGACTCCAGCATGGCCAGTCCCCCAGGGGGTGATTTCGTACTTTCCCTCTGTCTCTCTCTCTCTCTCCAGTGAGCTTACCTGGCCTATGGCAAAAACCTAAAAAGCAAAACAAAACAAAAGACACACACACACACACACACACACACACACACACACAATATCTCAATAATATTTATGAAGGAAAAGTCCTATTTTTCCTACTCTCATCTACTAGAGAAAACAGAGTCAAAGGTTTAGCCGTAAAAAAAGCTTAAGGGATTTAAATTCTAGTCATACAGTTTTCAAATTTAAATTTCTTCTATATTACTCTTCAGATTTACAAGAACCCTCGATAATTTTCTGCTTCGAAGTTCTTCATCCCCAGTCCTCACCCTTGGTGTATCTGTTGATTTTCTTCCCAGCAGCTGCCCTCTTCTCCTGGTTCTCGGCCTTCAGACCCCACCTGCCTGCTCTAGCAGCTCTGCAGCCAGGACTGCAGTAAGCCCACCCCAGAAGATGAGAACAAATGTCAGGTCACGCAAAGTCTGCCAGGGTTCTCCCCACTAGGGTACGCGAAGCAGACAACTGCTGAACAACCGAGACCATGAGCCACGGACACGAAGGAAGCAAGGTCTCAAGGACCCTCATGAGGGCACCGTCCTTCCTGGGTGGTTCTCTCCTCTGTCTGCTGCTTCAGTTCCTTCTAAGCACCTACTGCCCGTCTTGAAGGTCACTTGTATGTATAAAAACAGTGACAGTGTCTACCATACCTATTCTCAGCCTGGAAGCAGAACACAAACGTCCTTAAACGCCGTTGGTAAGAACTTGACCCTTTACTGGTGCTGTAGACCAGTGGTCCCAGCTCCGCCTGCTCATTCCCAGCACCTGGGGAGCTGTAAACCCCAGTGCTCAGGCCTCACGGCAGACCAGCTCATCAGACCAGGTGGTGCAAGGTGAGGGCGCCCAGGAGGACCACATGCCACCAATGCACAGTGAGGATAAGAGCGGAACTTGTGCAACAAACTTGGAGCCAACTCTGGCACTGCCGCTTACCTGCTGGGACTTAGGCCATTTGCTTAACCTTTCTGATCTGCAGATTTCTGCATCTAAAAATAATCCTTAACTCCTAAGAGGGATTGACAGTCATGATTTAATTATGCCATATAAGGCCACAGTGTCTCAAAATACAGTAGGCCCTGCCAGCTGTGATGGTGGTGGGTGCTGCTAAGATGCTATGCTCCCAGGCTGGGACCACATGGAAAGCCAAGGTTCGAATCCTGGTCCAACCTTAAGGCTGGCGCACAGTGCACCTGTAATCAGAGACTCAGGATGCTGAAGCAGGAGGAGCTCAAGCTCCATGCCAGCCTGGGTAACACCACGAGCCCCTGTTCAAAAATGAGCCAAGCATGGTAGCATGCCTGTGGTCTCAGCTGGGAGACTGAGCTAGGAAGCTCATTGCTGTGGGACTTTGTCTTAACAAACATACAAATAGAATACAGTGGGCCTCCGCCTCTGCTGCTGTGTCTATAAAATAATGACAAGGAACAGAGACATCTGGGAATGTGAAGAATGAGGACAGGAGGGAGTGATACACACACACACACACACACACACACACACACCTTTTTCTTCCTTCCATGAGAAAGACAGAGACTGATGGCACCACCAACAGGTCTTTACTCCCAATCCACCCCCAGCCTTGGCCAGCCCAGATCACGGGCATGTGTGGCAAGCATGCCAGGACTGCACACGGAGCTTTCCAGACACACACCCAAGGCCAGCCCATGTTCCTGTTGTGTTACTGCTACGCCATCACATGGCCCCGTGGGTTGTTTTTTTAAAATAGTATGTATTTGTGATTTATTCTGCAACTATCCAATTTACAGAAAATTCCATTCTCCCGCTCACAGGTCAGTGAGGCAGCCCAATAAAACGCGAGCCCTGAACTCCGCAGGGGCCGCACACTCTGCTGGGAACATGGGGAGAGAGCTGTCATCAGGTGAAGAGTGGCTGAGAATAAAACCGGCCAAGGAAAGGAGGAGGGTGCGAGGGAGGAAGGGATGCTGAAGTTTGAGCACTGGCCATGCTGTTTTCCAACGGATCTACTTCCTTAGTTTCTAAACTCTGCAGCTCCATCATCCAGGGAGGGGATGGTTTAGGGGCAGCTGTCTCCTCACACTCCTGTCAACACGCAAGGCTACTGCAATTTTCATTTTCACAATGTGACAGATGAAAACGGCATTTCATTTGGAGTTTTAATTGCTATTTCTTTTATTATAGTGAGGCGAACTATCTCAATATGTTTCACTGCCACCGATACTCCTTTTCCTCTGAACTGTTTGTATTCTTTGATGATCATTTTTCAATTAGGGGACCAGCCTTTTTATTGATTTGTTAGAGATATATCAAGGAAATGAGCTCTTGTAGTGTAATAGAAACTGACGCTATTTTTTTTTAACATGTTATGGTACTTTGTTTTGTTCCTGTCATGCATCTTTTTACAGTCATAGGTCAGTCATTTCATAGCTTCCCTAATTTGGGGGTTGTTATCTGAGATAAAACCACTTTAAATCATTTTTTAAAATGAAAGTTTGTGGATGTTGTTGGTTTTAAGGTCTCAATCTTTTTGAAATCTGGTCTCAGCAACTATGCTACCTCCAAACTCTGCCATCGGAAGCTCACAGGGACGAGAGCCTTATTCGGGCCAACCTGGGTGTGATCCAGCCCCGCAGTGCTGTCTAGCCCAACCCTGTCGCGCCTGTGCATTGATCATGAACTCAAGCTGGTGTCCAGCAGCACGTCTGCTCTGTGTCTCTACTAGGAGTGGACGCGGCTTGAGAGCAAGGACGCTCACTGAGGCTGAGCACTCCCGGTGCTACCTGAAAGCACGTCGTCTCACTCACCTACCACAACACAACCAATAGCTCCTCGCACATGAGGGTTTTCATGAAAAGGGTAAGACGAGCTTAGGAGAAGAACAACACCTTCTTGTCCCCAAAACCAAGGCTCTGGACTCCCACATGGCCAACTGCGGTTCAAGTCCCAGATCTGGAAGCTTGACAATCACGCCAGCCACGTGTGTGTGCATGCCCAAAATCCTAAGAGGAAAATGGAGAAGGGATTGTGGTGTGGCCACGGCCATCCCCTGGGGGGAGGAGCGGAGGGACTTCTCACTTTTTCCCTTACTGTCTTCTCTCTCAGACAAGCTCATGTACCCTATGGCAGAAACCTTATTTAAAAAAAAAAAGAAAAAAGAAAAAAGTCTGCAATAATTTGTCAAAAAAGTTAAAAACAAAACAAACAAACAAACAAAAAACCAGACCTAGCGCCTCTAGGAAATGTTAATAAGCCACCACTGCTGTGCCCAACAGGCCTCCAGGATGATCCCGGCAGCATCTCCAGCAAGGCCTCCATTCAGCATCCAAAACCACGGAGGCAGGGAGGAAGGGGAGCACATCACAGAGCCTTTCTCCTAGGGGATGTGACTCCCCATCTCCTATGAGGACAGTGACGCCAAGATGAAAGGGGTGCAGAATTTAAGCTCTGAGCAGGAATGGAAACTGTCTAACGTCCCCTTCCTGTCCAAGGCCTTGCACAGTAGACAGGGCATTATAAAAATGTCCCGAAAACTTTCTGAAAAACCAAGATATGAACAGCAAGTATCCAGTTGGAGTGAAAGTGGAGGCCGCAGCAGTCCCGTCTTCTGACCAGATAAACTATGAGAATACCCCCAGCCAAGTCCTGGCAGCTTGAGGTCTGAAGCACTGGTACTGCCCTTCGACCCATTGGCTTCTGAACATGCTAGAACTCTACACAGCCATCGGATATGATCTGGAAGCACTGCCACAGTGACCATGGAGTTACAAACAGGTTAGCAACGATTGCACAGTGTGAATTTTGCCCCCATGTATATACACAAAGGCCACATGGAGGGGCAGGGGGCTATTCTCAAAGGGTTAAGTAGGTTAGGGATGAAGGACCAGAAGGGACTTTTATTTCCTACCTTATCTTTGTCTACTGAGATTTTTGCACTAACGTGCATCACTTTTATGTATGTTAATTTAAAGAGGTAAATTGTGGGCCAGCTCTAGACCCTATTTGTTAGGGGAGCCTTACCCCACATGGCAGACTGTGGTTCAAAGGCCCGGGTGACCTTTAAAAAATGCCAAGCATGTGCGAATGCATGCCCCAAACCCCAACAGGACCGAGAAACGGAAATGGGATTGTGACATAACCACAGCCCATTGGAAGATGCTTTCTCCAACTCATGCTCTTTCTCTTTGGGGAATACACACACCCTCTGCCAATCAAAAACAAATCAATTTTAAAATGTATTTATTCAGGACCAGCAGTTGTCGTAATGGCTATGTTGCTGGACTCCCATGTAGTCGACCGTGGTTCGCGTCCCAAACCCGGTGGCTTAAACTCATGCCAGGCGCGGGAACCAGCAGTTAGCGTAATGGCTATGTCGCTGGACTCCCACGTAGTCGACCGCGGTTCGCGTCCCGGACCCGGTGGCTTAAAACTCACGCCGGGCGCGTGTGCGTGCGTGCCCAAGATCCCGAGAGGAGAATGGAAGAGAAGGGATTGCGGCGTGACCATCCCCCCTGGGGGGTGATTTCTCGCTTTCTGTCTCTATGTCTCTCTCTGTCTGTCTGGCGAGCACACGCGCCCTATAGCGAAAACCTCTCCCAAAAAATAAATAAATAATTAAAAAAAAAAAAAAAACACTCATGCCAGGCGCGTGTGCGTGCGAGCCCAAGATCCCGAGAGGAGAATGGAGGAGAAGGGACTGCGGCGTGGCCATCCCCCCTGGGGGGTGATTTCTCACTTTCTGTCTCTCTTTCTGGCGAGCGCACGCACCCTATAGCAAAAACCTCTCCAAAAAAAAAAAAAAAAAAGTTTTTAATCTTTTAAAAGAGGGTAAATTTTAAAGTAAACAAAATGTTTCCTATGTCTACTTGCTCACTACCACTCTGGAAAACGATCTGTGACTTGCTTGCCCACTAGCACTGCTGTCTACTTATGGGGTGGAGGCAAAAGAAGGGGCAGAATTGAGCTCTCTTTCCTCAAGGGGCTCTGAAACTATTTTCTTTAATATGTTCATGATTATTATTTCAGCTGGAGTGTGGGCCCTACTTACAGTGCTGCAGCCACATGGAGGACAGGAACAGAGCAGCCACCTCACACCATTATCAGACACACCGGCTACTGAGTTTACGCTGCAGATACAGCCTCGGTCCCACTGCACATGCCCAGGAGGGTAAAGTCAAGCAACAGCAAAGCAATGGGTAGAGAAAAGAGGCTGCTGCAGGGAGCTGAGTGTGGCTGTGAACCACACTGACAAGCTCTCTCTTGCAAAAACAGCATTTAACACCCTCCAGCATCTCTGTGTGGCCTGGGAAATGCTCATCACACGCCTCATGCTCTATCCGGCAGGTGATATGGAAGTAGCATTCCATTTAAATAGCGTTCTTCCTCTCAGCTGAGACAGTATTCAGATTTTCATTTGTTTATTCATCTGTTTGCTTTGAAGATTTGCTCTTTTCAGGGAGAAGTGTCTAAAGAAAGTGAACAATAAAATCTTGTTTTTGCACAGAGTGTGTTAGCATCACCAAGGGCCGACATATGAAAACATCCTCTTCCAAGAAAGTATTAAAGATGTATCAGTGCCTAGGACAACTATTCTAACACGCCTGGGAACAAATCTTACATCTGCAACAACAAAAATAATAAACCTTATTTTAACACTACCTCGAAGGGACACTCTTCAAAGTGCCTCTTAAATTTTCTGTCCCACTGAAAACAAGCATGGTTATTCCTGGGCCATCCCGCCGGAGAGTGATTTCTTACTTTCTCTCTCTCCAGCTCTCTCTGTCTCTATGACAGAGCACATGCACCCTCTAGCAAAAATCTCTCAAACAAACAAACAAACAAACAAAAAAAGAATGCCAGGAGCCAAATGGCAGCCCAGGTAAAATGTTATACTCTGAGAGGCTGATGTACACGAGAAGGTTCCAGGTTCATGTCTAGCGTCTTACCTGAGTTTTCTGGGCACACATGCACTGATATGAGGATGGGGGGGCTGGAATGAGGCATAGCATTCTGTTGGGAAGCAGGCTCTCTGTTTCCCTCATGGGAGGAATAAATAAATTAACTTAAAAAGAAGGAGGAATAGCTAGCAAAGGAAAAGAAGGACATTATTGCAAAATGAGTAGATAAATTACCCACACCATTCTCTTCTGTGAGTGTTGTCAGCAGCCTCCCCCCCTCCAGCCTGTTTTAAGTCCTTTGCTGTAACATATCCACTTAGGCAGAATGCCCAAGAATTCTTCCACCAAGACTTAATGGACTCTTTCCTTCCTTGGCCTCAAGAGAATTTTATCCAAAAGAAAACTCAGGCATACCAGAGAAAATTAGCCAGCCTTCCATTAAAAAAAAAAAAAAAAAAAAAAAGTTTTTAAAAAATGGCGATTTCCTTTGTTCTTTGAGAGTTACTGTCATCAATCAGAAAAGTAATGTAGTCCACACACGTTATTACAATACAAAAAAATAAGAGAGATAGATGAAATGATAATACAATAAAAACTTTATGCCCTCTTTACTCTTTCTGAGCCAATTTTTCATGTCATCGATTGCTTCATTAACTTCTCTGTAATATTAAAAATTCCGACAACCTCAGATAGAACTATATGTGAAGGCAATTTTCTTTTTTATTCCAAAGCCAAATACAAAAACTGAGCAACCACACCACCAGCTGGCCCCAAATACAAATACTTTCAAGAGGACCCCTACCTGTTCCCCAACAATTAGGGAATAGGCAACTATTTATCATATTATCTTTCCATATTAAGAATGTCAGTCTGGAAATCCCTTTCTTAAAAAGACCTGAAAGAGTGCTCAAGTTCTAATCCATAATAATTTGAAACTAAAAACGCATTACCTATCATTAGTTTTGCCTGAAAGCAGAACTCTTCACGGGAAGAATGCCATTTCCCTCCAATATCAGTTCATTATTCTCTTGGAGTCAGTGGCATTTTATTTTATTTTATTTATTTATTTTTTTTTGAGAGGTTTTCGCTATAGGGCGCGTGCGCTCGCCAGACAGACAGAGACAGACATAGAGACAGAAAGCGAGAAATCACCCCCCAGGGGGGATGGCCACGCCGCAATCCCTTCTCCTCCATTCTCCTCTCGGGATCTTGGGCACGCACGCACACGCGCCCGGCGTGAGTTGTAAGCCACCGGGTCCGGGACGCGAACCGCGGTCGACTACGTGGGAGTCCAGCGACATAGCCATTACGCTAACTGCTGGTTCCCGGCATTTTATTTTGATGATTCTACAAGTAGAAAATTATTCATCGGAGAAAGAAAGAGCAAGTACTAAAGTATGGCATTAAGTTTTATCGACTTTTAAACTAACTATGTGAAAAGTAATCATTGCTTGCATGATCCCAGTAGGTAGGGCCAATACCCCCTTGTTTGCCCTCTTTCAACATGAAACAGTTACAGAAGACGGACCATCAACTTTCAGCTTCCCAAAATATTTATGGGGATCGTGCCTCTTTGGGGGAAAATGAGGCAGGAAGAAAGCCAGAAGATGGAAGTGGGAAAGGAGGCTGAAGCATCTGCCTTTATGGCTACATAGAAAAACTAACCAGGGCAGAAAATGTAGGAAGACTTCCAGTGGGGGACGTCCACCTGATTAAGCCACATTTGATACAGCCAATGGGGTGAATCAGAGGCCCCAGCCACATCTGATACAGCCAATGAGATGAGTAAAATCCATGGGCCCAGCAAATGATCAACCTACACGACCCTAGTAAAGAAATCATATACCCCATGTTAAGTGATTACCAGAGCCCTTGAACCATTCTCCCTGCCCCCTCCCCCACCCCCTACCCCAGGCCTGCTCCTATTCCTTGAGTGTACCTTCACTTACACTTAATCAACCATACTTTGCTTTTGCTTAAAAAAAAAAAAATTCCTCTATGTGTCACTATTTGAGAATGATCAAAATACCTGCAAAAACAAACAATATTCAAATGAACAATTTTGTTTTAAAAAGAACCCAGTGGGTTATTAGATTTGTATACCACTTTTATCTGTCCAGAACAAAAATGCACCTGATGATCTGGCCACCAGAGGGAGCTGAAACTCCCCCAAAATGCTTCAGGAAGGCCATTTGGGAAGCTGTTCAAGAAGAGGCCTTCTTGGTGTCAGATGCTTCACAGTTCCTTTCTCAAAGGAATTCTCCATGGGCAGAAGGGTTAAGGGTGAGGCTTTTCTTAAAAATAAAGGCATCTGTGCTAGCTTAAAAGCAGTGAGGAGCTAAAAATAATGTGATAGGTACTTGAAGAGAATTTCCACACTAAAATGTATAACCTGCATGTTTTAAAAGTCTTCAAGATACCATAGACTACTAAAATAAACAAGAAAACTAATGAAATGAGAGGGTACGAAAAATACGGCCATGTTTAATTTACTTGGGGAGCACAAAATAAATTCAGCCGAGCAGTGGAGGTGGGAGTGACCAGTGGGCCGAGCAGATAAAGCGATGGGCAAGGACAGTCACCACCCTGGAGCCCTGGGCCAATGTGGGCCTATGGTTCCCCATGGAGCTGAAGGACCAGTGGAGGAACATCTCTACGCCAGGTTCTAAGGGTCTCATGGACACTGCACAGCACAGGAAACTGCTCCAAGGACCTCTCACCTAGGGCATTGGACGCACGGGTCACAGACATGACCCAAGAAAGGACGAGAGCAAGTCAGTGGTGCAGACACAGAGCTGGGGGTGGTTCTGGACACCAGCAAGAGGCAGGGAAGGGACAGGGCTGCCTCTGCGGGAACTACAGCACGACTGAATATGGCTGCTCAGAGCAGCTCGAGGCCAAGGAGGCAAGGGACACACTGCGGGCCATACACACAAGAGGGCCTTTGTGTCCATGCTAATCCACGGCAATGGGCCTGCCAGGGGCAGAGAAGGAATTCTGTACACGTATGGAGGGAGAGAGAGAGGGCAGACGGGGACAGGGCTTGTGAAGTCCTCTGCATGAACACTGAGGACCTGGCGTGGGGGCAGGAGGGAACGGAGAGTCAAGGACGGCTGGCAAGATGGTGGAGCCATCAGTTGCACCAGATCATTCCTGAGAAAGCAGTTTCAACTCTTCTGACATTGCAGGCCAAGAAACTGCATAAAGATAAACAAAAGCTCCTGAATTATATATATGGCTCCCGCTAGGTTCACATCTCACGCCTAGAACACAATGGTTTGACTACAGACTGAGTATCAGGGGAAGATGAAATCACACTGCAGGGAGCCAGTAAAACATCCTGGAAGAAAGAAGGGATTTGCAGATTTCTCATTCATTGTCATCCAGACTCATAAACCAAATAACGGTGCCCATCACTTCAATCAAGTTAAAGCCGCTGTTCTCAGTGAACTTCCAAGAGACAAAAAAGTCAGTACGAAAGAGTTTTGAGAAAATATCAATAGATGACCAATACCACCATTTTCACTCCCCCCCCAAAAAAAGTGATAAAGTTGGAAGATTTGCCCATTTTGATTTCTCAGCCAGGCACTGCCAAACTAAGTATGTCTTATTATAAATATTTCTCTACGTTTCTAACACGGACGCCTAGCTTTGAGCTCCTAAAACTAAGCGACCGGAGAAACAATCAGTTCTTAGTAGGGAAAGCACAACAATGTACCTAAAACAATGGCGGACAGAAGTGTGAACAGCCCTTGAAGCTTATTTATTACCCATTCCTTTCTGCGTGCCAGAAGGAATGTTAGCACACATTCACCAACAGCCGAGGGTTATTTTATGTCACTGGTGCTGATACACGGTAGGCGTGTCAGTGCTTTTTAATAATTTACTGAGGCGTTACACATTCTAGGTTTCTTATTAAACATGACTCGCACTAAGGTCATACGTGTGAGACAGATTCAGCAAGGAAAACAGATACATAATTTAGTGTGGCACAATTAAAATAGTATCTGCCTCTGCTGCAGCACATCAACTCAGCATTATTTATTGTTCATGTATTTATACACAAAGCAAGGGGAATATTTTCCCTAAAACCTTACTTATTTTTTTTTACAATTCCATTTGTTTGGAGACCTCAAAATTATCATTGCATATCCAAAACTGTACACCCAAAAGTTCCATAAGCTATCTATCCCTATATGAATCAATCAATCAATCAATTTTTTTCTTTTTTTTTTGGCCACAAGGTGCATGCACTCCCTAGAAAGAGAGTGAGGGAAAATGAGAAACCACCTTCCAGGGGGAATGAACATGCCACAGTCTCTTCTCCTGAATTCTCCTCTCTGAATTTTGGGCACACATGCACCCAGTGTGATTTTCATGTTGCTCGGTGTAGGATTCAAACCATGGTCAGCCATGTGAGAATCCAGTGCCTTAACCACCACACCACTCGCTGGCCCCTATAAGTTATATTTAAGCATGAAGAGAAAAAAAAGTTAAAAGCTACTACGAGATCTAGGAATCACTCTTCCAGCCCCGAAAGTCAATGCCGGCAGAGCTCCTGCCTGCCACTGATCCCCGGAAACTCTATGAATCTGGAGACCACGATCAGACACAGCTGACACTCCTGGCTCTGACTGCATATACAGGAGAGGGCCTCACTCCTAGGCAGGAGACACAGAGATCAGTGACAGTGACCCAGGAAAGGACGAGAGCGTGTCAGCTGTGCAGAGAGGGAGACCAGGGAGGTTCTGGTCACTAACGAGGCAGGGAAGGACAGTACAGCCTCTGCAGTTTTGTTTTTTTTTTTTTTTCTGTTTGTTATAGGGCACGTGCGCTCGCCAGACAGACAGAGAGAGATAGACAGAAAGCGAGAAATCACCTCCCGGGGGGATAGCCATGCCGCAATCCTTTCTCCTCCATTCTCCTCTCAGGATCTTAGGCACGCACGCACATGCGCCCGGCGTGAGCTGAAGCCACCAGGTCCGGGACTCGAACAGCGGTCGACTATGTGGGAGTCCAGCGACATAGCCATTACGCTAACTGCTGGTCCCCCAGAGAATACTCTTAAGGCCTCCCCTGGGCCAGCCCTGGCTGTCTCAACAGGCAGGGGTGGGGTGGAGAAGGGGTACCACTGACACAGAAATGAGTCTCTTACTCCTTGGTGGACATCCTAAGGCATCCTTGATGCAAGACCTTCTGGATGTCTTCCTGAAGGCCTTGTTGTCAATTCAATTTTTGTGAAATAAATATTTCCCTCATTGCACATTCAGAAGTGCTTTCACTTCTGACTCATCTCGAGTTGGTGGCATGCTGTCACTTATACTTTAGCTTCTTACATTCTTTCCCAGCCCCCATCCCCTCAAAAAAAAAAAAAAAAAAACACACACAAAGAAAACCAGACGAAGCAGTAAGATGCATAGAGGCATGACGACGATAAAGTGGCTTGGTGCTAAAGAATTGCAACACTGGGACCAGCAGGTGGTGTGGTGGCTAAGACACTGGACTCCCCCACATGGTTAACTGTGGTTCGAGTCCTGGAACTGGCAGCAGCTTTCTTTCTCTCTTCTCCTCTCTCTCTTTGGTGAGTGTATGTGCCCTATAGCAAAATAAAAATAAATAAATAAATAAAATTAAATAAATAATTCTTTTTAAAAAATGGCAAATAATTCTTTTTTAAAATACTGGGGTCGGGGTATGGGGACAGGGGCACCTGCAAAGGTCAACAGCCGCATTAGAAAGGGGAGGTAGGAAGAGGAGGGGCAGATGGCTGTGGGCTCAGGGCATGCCAACATCACGCAGAGTACTAAACCTCACCCAGAATTGCCCTCGTATTTTTGTCCCTCTTGGTGTCCTTTTAACATTAGATCAAAACACTGACCCAGAGTTTTTCTGCTGCTTTTGCATTTCTGTTTCCTCAGGCTCCACTATGACCAGACGAAGAACATTTGCTGGGCATCTACCACATGTCGGCACCCTCATCTTCCTGACACACATCAGCGTCTCTGCCTGTCAGACTCGGTGACCGCAGCAGCACGGTAGCCCCTGGAGAAAACAAGGGCAAGAAGCCCCACGATGTGCCTCCCACTCTGTCTAATGCTGTCAGAGCAAAAGGTGCTCTGGGAAGGGCATCCTCAAGCGTCAGGAGGCAGAGAAGGCAGAGGAGCAGGTTCTAAGAAGGGAGCCCCACTAACCCAACCAGGAGGGAGGAGTGCAGGAATGCAACCTGGGACCTGTCTAGTCCACCCTTGGGGATTGGAAAAGACCAAAAAGGGAAAAAGAAAAAAGAAAAAAAAAAAAAAAAAAAAAAAAGAATTGTTTCTGTTTGAAAAGAACATTTATATGGAAATCTTTTTTTTTATTATTATCATCTTATCTAGGTTTCTGCCATCAGGTGTGTATGCTCTTCCGAGGGAGACAAATATGGACAGATGGAAAGTGAGAAATCACCCCCTGGGGGGGGGGTGTGTGGCCATGTCACAATCATTTCTTCTCCATTCTCCTTCTGAGGATTTTTGGCACGCACGTCCATGTGACCCATATAATTTTCAGGCCACTGAGTCCAGGACTCGAATTGCAGTCAGCCATGTGGAAGTCCAGCGCCTTAACCACTATGCCACCTGCTGGTCCCTATACAGAAATCTTTTGAGACTCATCAATTATTCCCTGTATTCTCAACTGGTACATACTGAACACAGCATAGCCTTTTCTCAGTGATTCAAAATCCTTATAAAGACCTATGGTTAGGGCACTGGCTGCTGTACAGCAAGGTGTGGAGCTTTAACCCAGAATGCAGACAGACCTGCCCGTGCACTGGCCCACCGCCACTTCGGATGCTTCCCTCTGGAAACCCTCGTAGGCTGGATGGTGTGCGAGCTATGACTGACAGATTTTAAAAGGATGTTGCATACATTCATATATTTAAAGACTAGGAAATAACATAAATGTAAAAAACTGTGTGGTTATTATAAAAATTAGCTTTTTTGTTTGTGTAGTTCAGGTTGGTTGGTGAGGTAAAGCTTAATATTTTCATGTCATTTTGGTTTTGGAGAGAGAAGAACAATGTCGATGAATAGCCTACGACTCAGGTTTTCTGGGGCTCTCAAACGAGTAACTGTATGAGCTATCTGGTGCAAGGACTTTAAGACAAACACTTCTGGACCCAGAGGCCATTAGTGTTGATGTTGTGACTCTCCAATGATACCCTAGACAGCTAAGGCTGCTCAAATGGGCCTCCAGGGAGAAACGGAGATTTGCAACAAGCTTGCAGATCATGGAAAGGGAATCTGCACTCTGAGGTGCTCTGCAATGACAGAGGAAGAGAAATATACTAAATGCTAAAGATGTAGCCCAGGAAGACAAAGCCAAATGCGGGCTCACCTCCAGAGGCCTCACCGCCATGTCAGTGTTCATAACATGAAGAAGGTGGAGATCCCATACTGCCCCACCTAAAGGGCACATCTAGCAAACACCTCCAGCCATGCAGCCTCACATGAGCGGGCCCAGTACGTCTACAGAGTCTAAATCTTCCAGAACTTGAAAATCTAAATTTTCAAATAATCTCTTGACAGCTGGCTCAATATTTTTGTTTTAGTGCTCCACAGGCCAAATAAACACATCTGTGAATTGGGTCTGGTCCACAGGGGCCCACAGTCTGCAGAGTCTGGCCTGATCCTCAGCCTCAAAGGAGATTTAAAGGCACTGACAGCCTCCAGCTTCCTTCATTAGTAAAAAGTTGGAGACTGACTTTATGTTTTTAGAAAAGGGCAAAGGAAAAGAACAGAATTTCCAATCCTTTGGGAGAAAAAGTAAATTGGTATTTAAAATGTACATGTAGACAGAGTGCCAAAACATCTCGGTACCAATTGTTTGCTGGTTGCCTGGGAGGAAAATGTAATTTGACAGTGAAAGGATCAGGCTGGCCCACATTAACCCAGGGATCAATTTGAACACCACTGATAATGGCATAACCAGACAGTGTGTCCCTTCGAATGGTTGCTCACCACATCACCCACTCCTGCCCCAGATGTTTAAACTGTTTTTTTTAAAAAAAAAAAAAAAAAAAAATAGCCTTAAGTGATTCATTTTCAAGCACAGCTTAACAAAAGTGATTAACCAGCTTGCAAATGTGAGAACCCCGGAAAATACACATTCCCGAAAAGTTCCTAAATAAACAAAACCCTAAACAAGTCACCATTGAGAGATGACTTCTCAAGAAGTCACCAGCCCTTCGTTCCTTTTTACTTCCTGGTTCTTCTCCCTCTGCAGGACATTAGGTTGGCCATTTTCATGGGCTTGTCCTGAGCCTGTACCTTAATATCTAGTAAGTTAGAAAACTTACGTGGCCTCTGGGAAGATTCTACACCCCATAGTACTCAGCCAAAGAGGAATGGGGGAGGGACTTGTACAGCAGGGAATAAAAAGCTTGTCGTAACACTGATTTGAGCATGTCTGCCCATTAGACACCCGATCTTGCAAAGACCGCCATGAAAGTCTCGCTTCTCTGTACTTCGTGTCTCCACATCCATTCTTTGGCACTGGATAGGCGAGCACGTTTCTCACATAAACTGAATTTGACCAACCCTTTATATCCAACTTCAAATACACAGTAACAACGGGAAAAGAAAAACACAATTCACTAACTGCTAGACAGAAAAAAATCAAATATGGTGAGATGACCTTCTTGTAAGTCATTTTAAAAAGGAGCAGGACAGGGCCGCATGGCTATTTTAGAGTAAGGCTCCACAGACCTACTAAGTCAATGCAACCCATGATTCTCAGTTGAATTCTGGTTTAAATATTCCAGCTGTAAAAGGCATTTGGGGGAGCTGAGGGAATTCAGTGCTGTGGTTATATAGGGCTATTTTCATTGCTTTGTATATCAGGTTATACTGAGTTGTTGGAAAAGTCATGATGCATTTTTGCATGAAAAAAAAAAAAAAACAGAAAAATTAGGCATGACTTTTCCAACAACCCAACAGTTTCGAGTTGCTGGCCAAAGTTATCTAGCATTGGCTAAACTAGATCATGATGTCTGTGATTCTCTTTAGAATACTGTGGGGGCCAAAAAAGATAAAGCAAAACGTTAACAACTTCAGAGTAGACAAAGGAGACTGAGGTGAGTTAGTGCCACAGAGCTATCAGAAACGGCATTAAGTCCCCACAGTACTCAATCACTACAAGTCAGAAGGACCTGCTCCCCTCACGTCTTTCCTTCATCTATTTATCTATTGGTGCCACAATTCCACCAAAGCCCTTGAGTCCACGTGTGCTTTCAATTTCTAAAAGCTGCCAAAAGAAAACTGCTGGCCATCCACACGGCTGTGCCTTGATGCTACCAGCTCACCATACACCATGAAGCAGTAGTTGGGAAGTAGATAGTCTGGAACCTTCTGTACCAAGAATGGGATTCTCAATTTGGTCTGTACTAAGCAGAGTGGCTAAGTTTCTTCTTTTTTTTTTTTAATAGACCATAGATTAGTTTATTTTTAACACCCATCATGCCTTGAATTCACAGGGAATAGGTTCCAGTAGCTCAGGCTCCTTTCCACTGGTTCTCACAAAGTGTGCTTCTCTGGGTGGAGCAGGCTGGCACTTCAGCTGAACCTAGGTACCTTTCTCTTTGGCTTCCTTGGTTTTCTGGTCATTCTCCTTCATACGTTTTAGGAAGCTATCTCTGCTCTTACAATGCTTAATATGCTCAATATGCATAGTAATTCTCTTGGCAAGAATCTTGCCTTTAACTTGTTTGTTTACAACAATGCCAACAGCATGCTGGGTAACACTGTAGACTCTTCCAGTTTTGCCATGGTAACGTTGGTGAGGCATTCCTTTTTGAACAGTACCCATTCCCTGGATGTCTACAATATCACCTTTCTTGTAGATTCACGTATATGTTGCCAAAGGAACCACTCCATGTTTTCTAAAAGGCCTAGAGGACACATATCGGGTGCCTCTCCTCCTTCCCATTGTGTTCGTCATTTTGAGTAATTACTGGAAGATGGCGGTTCCAGCCAAAAGGCAGAGTGGCTAAGTTTCAAGCAGCACCTTTATGGCTCAAACGCAAACTAAGTAACCACGAATGAAGACACTAATCATAACTGAGAAAGAAAAGGGAGGAGGTTAGACCTACAACTTGCTTTAAAATTATGCTGTTCAGTCACTGCTTATGCCCATTCCATGCCATAACCTGACAAAAGATTAAAAATCTTGTGAGGCAAGCTTAACTGAATAAGAACACAGTTTGGAACTTAAAAATAAATCTTAAGTTTAAAATAAAAACTTTTTTTTTAATTGCCAGAGGGCGTATGTGCTAGTCAGAGAGAGGGAAAGGTAGGATACACCCCCTATGGGATGGTCACACCACAATCTCACCTCCTCCATCTTTCCACCTTGTTGGGATATGGGACACACATACAGGCCTGGCTTGTTTTCAAGCCACTGGGGCCAATTTTTGGATGGCTGACCACATGGGATCAGGCCCCCTTAACCTTTAAGATCTTACATAACAAAGTATATCTATTCTAAACCTAATAAATAGCTGATGATATTAACTCACAATTCAAATGCAAAGGCCAAATTCTTTAAGTCTACTAACCAAAAAAAAAGCACCAGATTTTTTTTTTAGTACCTCAACTCAGGTTTTGGAGGAACCCCCATGGTTTATCCAGTTAAATGTGTCATCCAATGCCTGCACGTTCACTCTCTGGAAAGAGTTCTACTCTGTGGCTGGGAAGAGCATGGCGTGGGAGGCCACATAAACCTGGACTTACTTGGTCCCACCACTTACCACAGTCCTGTCTGAGGCTGAGCTGATGATAACATCTCGAGTTTCTCACCTATCCAATGGAGATCGCCATTCTTCATAAAGCTTAGGACATCAGGCCAGAGGGTAATGTGGAGGTGAAGATCCACGCTGGATCCCACATGGCCACCTGCATGGTTCAAGTCCAGGACCCAGTGGCTTGGAAAACATGCCAGACATGTGTGTATGCATGCCCAAAATCTTGAGATAAGACTGAAGGAGAAGGGATTATGGTGTGGCCATCCCCCATCCTGGGCAGTGGAGAATAGGTGTATGATTTATCACCCCCCCACACACTCTGGAGAGTGCATGTGCCCTTAGGCAAAACTAATTTTTTTTTAAATAGGACATTATGGATTCTACACACACTACAAGTCAACCTGGAAACTCAAATAACAGCCTGTCAATATATTAACACATTAAGCCTAAGCCCTGGCTTAATTCCTAACTCTACAACATATTAGCAGTATAGAATTTACAACTTATGGAATCTATCTTGCCTCAGTTTCCCCATTTGTGGATGGGAAGAACCACCATACCCACCGCACAGGATTGCTGAGAGAATCACATGAGTAAAGAGCTCCCATGTGAAAAATTGAAACCATACCCGGCGTATAGGAAGTGCTCAGTAAACAAGAACTACTGTAACTGGTAACCTCCCTTCCTCATAGCCCACACCAAGAAGCATGACTCACTGACCCCGGACGGCAAGTTTCACTAGAACCAAATACCAGGTCCCATCAGAAAGCATCTATGAGGCTTAACCTGGGGTTAAGTCCAGAGTCATCTGCTGACCCCATCTGTAACAGATGGTGCTGTGGCCTTGATTCTTATCATTGCCTGGTTCCTGACCCAGCCACTGGCTGCCCGATAACCTCAGACCCATTTCTCCTGTGTGGGAGGACGGCCAAGGGGACTCATAGGACTTGTGTCCTCCCTAACCCATTACTCGTGGCCTTGATTCTATCTTGACCCCTGACACTAAGAGACTTGGTGCAGGGCTCTAACCTTCCAGGCCCAGACCAGCTCAGCCTCATGCACCCCTGGGTAGAAGCCTCTGGGATCCACCCGCTTCTGTAGGGTAGAACGTAGTAACTTTGCACAAACACCGTTATTAAATGGAGACCCTTAGAAGCCTGCCATCCCACTGACCTCCCAAGGCTCCTTCCTCTGACACCTGCCCTGAGCTTGCCTCCTTTAACTGCCTCTCCCTACATTCGCCTTTTATCCAGGTGCCAGGAGGGCCCTGTCTGCGGGTCTACACCAAACGCTTGTGAGAATGGATGCCAGGCAGATGCTTGAGGAGCCAGGGCACCTCCATGAGATGAGAAGAAGGTGTTTCTCCCTCCAGGCTGGCAGTCCTGGACCATGTCATTCCACCCAATGATTTCGAGTCAATTTACTGGGCAGCTGCCATGTGTCAAGATCTCTGGCCCTCCACACAGAAGACAAGACTGAAACCCAAGAGCCCCAACTCTGCCAAGGTGAGGGGCGGGAGTTAGGAGGAGACATCAAGTACCACTGCCCAGACCGCAGCTGCTGTCCTCTGGGCTGGGGGCACAGGGAGGAAGCAGAGCCTTGGCAGGCAAGGTGCCACCTGAACTGGGCCTTGAGAGAGGAGTCAGTAGCTGCCAGAAAGCATGAGAACAGATTCCAAGAAGAGGGAAAAGCGTAAGCACAGGCAAGAAACGGCAACTTCACAGCACAGCTGGAGAATGGTGAGCTTTCAGTGAGGAGGCGGCAAAGGAGGAAGGGACAAAGGGATAAGGTAGGCCAGGCCCCAATGTAAGCACTCTTCCAGTAAGTACAACTGTGCACGAAAAAGTTCATGGGAGGGACTGGCAGGTGGCATGGTGGTTAAGGTGCTGGATTCCTAAATGACAGACCGCGGTTCGAGTCCCAGACCTGGCCTACCTTATCCTTGCTCGCTCGCTCTCTCTCTCTCTGGTCAAATTCAAAAAATAGTAATAATAATAATAAATAAAATTAAATAATTTTTTCAAGTTCATGGAAAAACAGAATTCAAATATGAGTATACTTTGGTGCAAAACAGTGTTGAAATCCATGCACAGGTTTTCTTAGAATACACACTTCCTATGAACTTTTTGAAGTCTCCGCCGCCCCCCCCCCCCCCCCAATACTTCTTGAGTACCTACTGGGTGTTAGTTACTGGTGCTGAGCCCTGGAAAATAAAAATTAAATTTAATCCTACCGATCAGACACAACTGCCTGCTTTGGGAGAAACAAACAACTCTAGGTAGAAAACAACATGTCAAGTCCATTGATGGAACGATGTGAGTTACTTCCCAGTGTTATGGGCTCCCCAGAGCCAGGAAAGGATCCGCTGGGGCTGGGGGATGGGAGGCTGGGGGATGGAGGAGATTTGGCTGGAGATGGCTGAGCACTAAAGGATGAGTCATTACAGGAGTCACTCAGATCTGGGTGAGGTTAGGGAGGGTAAGGGATGATAGCAGCAAAGGGACAGGGCAAACATGAGTGTGCTGGGGAACCCTACAGATGCTTGCTTTGAACAGGGTTTTACTTCTCTACTCAGTTAACTGCCAGAGAGTGCCTGTGCTTGTCAAAGAGAGAGGGTGTGAGTGCACCTCTCAATGGGGTGTGGTCTTACCACGATCCCCTCTCCATCCTGTCGAGATCTGCGGTGCGGACGTACCCCTGGAGTGTTTTTCCAGCTACCAGGGACAGGATTTAAACCACCGTCAACAATTCGGGATCTGGCTCCCTTCACCACGAGGCTATGAGCCAGCTCCTCTTCTGATGTTTTAGTGGCCTTTCACACATGGCCTGATATTTTAAAGTGTTAATTCTTTTTGGTTTGTTTTTGTTTGGAGGTGCCTTTGGTGAGGGGGGGTTTGTTGTTGTTTAGTATTTTTAAAAAAGCTGTTTTGAAAAAAAAAAAATCACGTAATTTTTTTAATAGTCTGAATAATGAAGACAAGATGTCTTTGGCCTAGGATGACCACAGTCTCCATTTACATATTATGTCCTCACATCCCATTTGACTTAGCATTTATTCTAGACAAAAGCATGCCAGTTTAGATGACAGATTATATGACTGCCCTTTTTTGACCTTGAGGTATGGCCCAAAGGGAGAGATTTCTCTCCTACTGCTACCGTCTACATATGCCAGCTGCTCAAATGTCCACACGGAGCAATAGCTCGATTATCAGATCTGCTTTCAACAAAGGTTCTTTGAATAAAGTTAGACTTGGCCGGGAGGAAGCTGGAGAATGATCCTGTATCCTAAGCATTGGATTGGGGCAGAGAGAGCTGAAAAGGAGAAGGGCATTTCAGGCAGAGGCCTTTCAAGGGTGAGACTGGCCAACCCTAGTGCAGAGAGAGGCCCCATGGCTGGGGCCTCACAAATTTTAGTCCTCTGAGCTGGGTCTCAGGTAGCCCCTTCAATATCTTGGGGGGCAAGGAGCCCCCACCCACTGATCATTGTACATCCTTGATCATAACTTCTTGCCCTTCCAACTGACCATGACCCCTACCACCAGCCTCCCCAACACAGGCCCAATTAACCCAGGCTACCACCCTTGGAGAGACAAAGGAGATGGAGCCCCAGGCAGCATGACTCCTGTCTTGGACACATCTCTGTCTGTGTGATTCTTGCCACTTTAAAGATCCTTACGATGCTGTTCGCGAAAACTGTCCTTCCTTTTCCATCCACTACCCTTTCTTTCTAGGGAGAGGATTCTCACTCCAACCCAACCTTTTCTCTGTTCAGGAAGGCTCAGAGGTGTGGGGCTGGAGAACAATGGGGAGGAAAACTGCTGGCCTGGGGCTCAGAGGGCCAGGGAGAAGGGATCTCTCTGCAGCGGACTGCAGAGAGCACACACTACACAGTCTTCCAGGCTGAGGCCTGCCACCTTAGACACATCAGAGCCGCCAGTCCGCTAGAGGCACTCCCGCCTCTCTGACTCCGGCGGGCTGGGTTTACACTAACAGACTGTGACATGGGTAGTTTGAAAGGACTTGCCCAAAAAAATGCAGAGGGAGAATACGAGGCATCAGGCAAAATAAAAAGGTAATAAACCATGCCTTCCCAGAGTGAAATGCCGAACAAAGTGTCACCTGAGTGTCACCTAATCCCATGATTGTAGCTCTCGCTGGCAAAGGGTCCTTAAAGAACAACAGCACCAGCAGGTGGAGCAATGGTTAAGGTGCTTCCACATGGTCAACCACAGTTTGAATCCCGGGCCTGGTGGCTCTAAACTCATGCCAGGTGTGTGTGCGTGTGTATGTGCTCAGAATCTGAAGAAGAGAATGGAGGAGAAGGGATTGCGGCATGGCCACGCCCCTTGCCCACCGCTCCCAGGGTGAGTTCTTGCTTTTGTCTCTGTCTCTCTCTGTCTCTCTGGTGAGTACATGTGCCCTATAGCAAAAATCTCTTAAAAACAAAAACAAAAAAATCCCAACAGTTTAGGCCCAGGCAGTGGCACAGCAGAAGCACAACTGCACCCACATGGGAAGGTCACAGGTTCACGCCCAGGTCTCCCTGTATGTGATGGGCAAGCAAGTGCCTACAATCCAGACTGGCTGAGTTGGGGGTGGGTCACTATATGAGGGCCTTATTGGGGGAGGGGGTTTTGTCTTTCTTTTCTTTTTTTTTTAATTTTAAATTATTTATCTACTCATTTATTTATTTATTTATTTTTAATTTGACCAGAGAGAGACACAGAGAGAGAGAGAGAGAGGGGGGGGGGGGAAGGTGAGAAAGCAAGCTATCAGGTCCAGGACTCAAACCACGGTCAGCCATGTGGGAATGTCCAGCACCCTAACCACCATGTCACCTGCTGGTTCTGGGGTTTTGTCTTTCTTTTGTTTTCATTCTACCTTGCTCAGTCATGGAAGAAATAAGTTTTTTAAAGAACTAAGGCACTTCAGAGAAAGCTGAGAGCAACTGACGTGGACAGGGAAGGAGAAAGGCATATGGGGGAGGAGGGGTGCACACATTATTCATCTAAGAAAAAGAATGGCAGAATGAGGATTCAAGGGTTCTGACTCACTTTCCAGCCCTTGGTCCACTGGCCACAACAGACATGAGGGCTGAACTTTTCTCCAAACATTTTATAGAAAAGGCAAGGCACAAGGTATGAAACTTGTGGATTCCAAGAAATGGTGTTTCATGCAGGTGAGAGGAGCTCGGACTCCCGGAACCAGCGTGAGTGGTGCTATGCGAGGAAGAGAAGGGAGGCCTCATGTTTTCCACCTACCCTCCAACCCCGGCCCTGGCCTGTCTGAGCATGAGTGCAGGCCCATGGTAAGTCTCGCAGAGTGACTTTACGGTCCAGTGAGAAGAGCCTTGGAGGGGGCGGGGATCCACCTCCCCCTTGGACCTCGCCAGCAGCAAAGGCCTCACTCAGGGATGACACTCAGAGCGGAGGTTTCCTGTGACACTCTTCAGAGTGCTAACCCTCCCTTGTTCATTTGAGGCATATAGATGCACAGGGATTTTTAAGTAGATTTCACTAATATTTCCATCTTTCCTTTTTTTTTTTTTTTTTTTGAGTAATTTCTCTAACCATCATTCTCTTAGGTCATCAGGAAAGTCATAACCTATTTTTCTATTTTTTCATGCAAAAATGCATTATGACTTTCCCAATGACCCAACAGTAACTGGGTGATTTCTTTAATAGACAAAACTAAATCATGCATGGTGTGGTGTGTGGTAGGTCAGAAAACAGACCTGCTTACAACTACAGCAAAGAGCTGCTGCTGGAGTACCAGGGAAGGCACAGCCAGCTGGATAAAAAGCAGACCTGTGGGCCAGCCGGTGGCATGGAGGTTAAGGTGCTGGATCCCACATGGCCAACTGAGCAGTCTGAGTACCAGACCCGGCAGTGTGAAAAATACATCAGGCACATATGCCTGTGTATTTATGCCTAAAATTCCAAGAGAAAAATGGAGGACAAGGGCCATGCTTCCTAGGAGTTGATTTCTTACCTTTTCTAAATCTAAAACAAACAAACGAAAAAGCAGCAGCCTTGTTTCAAAAGATCTCCAACATCTGGAGAAGGCACTGAAGCCATAGGGTGACTAAGACAACGGTCCGGGGACCGAGACGATGCAGTCAGTGTTCGAAAGAGACTAAAACAGAGGCTGGAAGTCCCCTCTGCAGCCACCTGCCTCCTCTTGAAAGCCCCCAGTGTTCCCAGGACATCTTGCCACAGCAGAAAGGGCCCATGCAGAGGACAGTGGACCTATCCCAGCACCACGGACTGTGTGACCTGGATTTAAGCTTTGCCAAACACACAACAGGGAAGTTGGACTAGAAGGTCCTTTCTAGGTACCAAAAGATCAAAAGACCTTTGTTCTCTAGAATCTGGCTCACATCTTAGTTCTAATGGCTCTCCCCTCCACCTGCAACCAGTCTAGTAAATTAAGGCAACACACTGCGTGAGCCAGCAGGAACAAAGGGGCTGACCAGAAGCCTCAGGCATGCGGCACTCAGCGACGGGGCTGTGTTCCGAGAAACGCGGCTGAGGTAAGCTGGTGGTTGCGTGAACATCACAGAGTGTACTAACACGAACCTAGGATGCGTGCTACAGCCTATTACAACGGGACCAGTGCTGGATATGTGGTTTGTCGATGGCTGAACTGTCGTTATATGGTGCACGACTGTAACCCTTACCACGTGCAGTGCCCAGAAGGATCAGACTGCTCCCCGCTGCAGCTTCTGTAAGCACCACAGAGATCGCCAAATTCGCCCCAAGTCACCAAATACCTAATTACACACAATCAAGAATACTCAGTTCTCCTACGAACAAAATGACACTTTCATTTTTCTCTTAAGTTAGGATTCAAATACACATATACGTATAAGTATATATGGATGTGTATATATAAAAAATACATCAGGTGCATTGCATGTGTGCACATATATATGTGTGTGTATATATATACATACATACACACACACACAATCATATTCCTGAACTGTTTTCTTTCTCTCTCTCTCTCTCTCTTTTTTTTTTTTTTTTTTTTTTTTTTTTTTTTTTTTTTGAGCACATGTGCTCACCAGAGAGAGAAAGACAGAAATCATGCCCCAGGGTGGATGACCACATTGCAATCCCTTCTCCTCCAATCTCCTCCTGGGATTTTGGGCATGCACACACATGTGCTCAGACTGATTGTCAAGCTGCTGGGTCCAAGACTTGAACTGCGCAAGAGTCTCTGGAGGTGGGGCCCAGCAGATTTTGTTTTGAGACTCCATGCAGGTGATTCTGACACAGGCTTAAATGTGAAGAGTGGTAACCAAGTTCTTCAGAAGCCTGCCCAAAATCAATGACAAACCGAACAAACATACCTGGCTCCAAAGATGTCCTTTTTGGCGAGATCAATTCCAGAAACAACTTTTACTCTGAGAATACGGGACTCTCCCTGTTGGAGGGAAGGGAAAGGAAAAAAGAAAAGGTTAAAAACTGATCTTCAATGGATCACTCTCTCAAACCCATGATTAAAGTCAGTGAATTTCACTCAGCCCAGTACTGGGACTCAGACCAATTCAAGTACCAGCAAGTCTTCCTCACAATGAAGTACAAAAGGCAACATCCCAGATCGAAAATTCTGCGATTCCAGAAAAATATAGCATCCAGGTTAATTAAGGCCCAAGTTTAATTCAAACTAGGTCATTAAGATAAATTATTCCTGACATTTAAAGAAAGTGTCTCCCAGCTGTACCAAGAACACAATCAGACACATGAAACTACTTACATAAATGTCCAAGTGCAGCCAGGAACATAAATACATGTGATTCCTTTTATAAAGTTTATATATTTGTATATATGGCTGGGATAGAGTGAAATTTAATGTTGTAAAATACTTTCTCAAAATCACAGTACTTTTCAAAATGATGGTATCAGTAAGCAATAATTTCTTAGTTCCAGTAAAAAGAAATGAAAAGCATCATCTTAAATGAAAATCATCCCAAATTGTCTCATAAATTAGTCAACTGTTCAGCTTCTTTTTTTTTTTTTATTCATTCATTATTCATCAATTTCCTCATTGATTCTAAGACTTTCTGAGCAGGTCCTATCCGCTGGGCATTAAACTCAGCCTTGAATAGACAAGAGTACATCCTTGGTCTACTGGTGACAAGTAAACCAAAAACAGAGGCCCTGTGATGGGCCCATGACCAAGGGCATGGGTTAGAGAAGTGTTCAGGGCTAAGATGTTCAGGACAGATGAGATGGCCTAGGGGAGGTGGCACGTGAAAGTCCAGGATTGCTCAGGTTTCCAGTTTAGGTCACAAGTTTAACATACACTGAAACTGAGTACTGAGTTCAAGATGCCTATGAAACCAGATGGCAAAAGCAGGTGGTTAAATGCAGATAAATGGGAGAAACAACTAGTATGAATTAGAGACTTAGGAGTTATCAGTGTAGAGTTGGTAGCTGACAGTAATTCATCAAGTTCTGCAGAAAGTTACCCAGAAAGAAGAAAAGAAAAACATCACTAGGGAAGGAACTCTTGAAAACCAAAGCACCAAGCAACAAGAGAGAAGTCTTATGAAATTCATCCATCCGGTGTTTGCTCGGGACCAAAGGGGAGGAGAGAAACCGAAATGATTATGCAATGTGTAACAAGATAAAGGCAAGGCGAGATCAACGCTGGGATAGCAGGATGAGCTTCTGTCAATGAGCTGCACAGATGAACCGTACTTACATGCGATCGAAGTTCACACTTGAGATATGTACACTCCAGGATTCTCTGATCCATTCAACCTTCCTTCCAACATATACCCGAACACAAGGCTGCCCACGTGCACATGCAGTGGGGAACACAAAGATGCTAACGAGACGTTCTCAGCCTGCTTGTACTTGTGACCGATCCCTTTCCAACACGCCCTGTGTTCAAGTATGGCAGGATCTAGCATGTTGAGCAACCCTCATGAGAGGAATAAAAGACGCAGGGCCACCCCAGACAAGGGAGAGATAATGGAAACACAGCCCCACGAGAGCGTAACCAAGTATCTACACCAAATGGAGCACCGAGCGTTTACAAAAGCACTGGGCGAGAGTGCTCTTCTGGTTCCTTCAAGCACTAAGGGGACCATCTCAATTAACTCTTGAATCTAAGGGGACTTCAAAAAATTCACAGACGAGTAACTAAAAAAAGAGTTTTGAATGTTCTCAACACAAAGTATTGACAAGTGGTTGTGATGATGAGTATATTAAATACACAGATTTAATCACTGCATGTATTCTTGTGCCGAAAAACTACGGTATACCCCCATAAATGTGTGCAATTATCTTACATTAATTAAAACATTTTGTCAAATTCAAGGAAAATTCAATTAAGTTAGAGTTTATTTGGCACAAAAAATTTTTGAGATCTAATTATAGTTTTTTTTTTAATAATATCCATGTTCCATGAACTTCTTGAAGGCCGCATATTCACAGGCTGCTCATCAAAGATTCTCTCCCTATCCTGGAATGTTCCATATGCAGAGGCTCTATTCTGCATTTATCTGCTGGTTTAACACCATCGTGAATCATTTAAGGCCTTCCGTGCCTGTCCTACTCAAAAGATGTCAAGGTAAAAAGCATTTTCTACACATGGATCAAAATTAGCAACACACCTGTGTGGAGTTCTTGGTACACGTGAGGAGCACTGTGGCCCACTAGTGCCCAGAGCATACAAGCTGAGAATTGTGGCCTCAAAGAAACCCTTGTCGTGGTCAGCAGGTGGCATGGTAGTTAAAGGTGCTAGATTCCCACATGGCTGACCGTGGTTCACGACCCGGACTTGGTGGCTTGCTTTCTCCCTTTCTTTTTCCCTTTCTCTCTCTCTCTCTCTCTCTCTGTTTCTCTCTGGTCAAATTAAAAAATAATACTAACAAATGGAATTGAATAAATAATTCTTTAAAAATAAAAAAGAAGCAGCCCTCATCCACCAGGCAACGGGGTTCAGACTCAAGAGGAAATGGGGAATCATTCAAAAGGCACAGATGGCAGAGAACTGATAGAGAAAAGTGCTCTCGCTGTTCTGTCTTCCTGCCTGTCCAATGTCCATTCTCTGCCCCTCCCCCAGTCACAAATACTTTAAACCAGGCATTCTCTCAAATACTACTGAGCAGGTGGGGAGGTGGATGGCACCCACCCAGGGTAGATGCTGTTGAAGGACAGCGACTGAGACAGGAACAGAGACACAACAGTCACAGCTACTCTGCTGTCATCCTGTCATCCTGTGATGTGAGCAGACTCTGCAAGAACCCACGGAGAGCTCCTGGCCCTTAGACCTCCCGAGTGAGAGCTGAATAAACCTCTATTCATTAAATGACACAGACTCAGGATTTCCTGTTATAAGCAGGACAGACAAAGCATACTGTTTATTTCCACTGAAAACTGAAGGATGCTACAGCAGTTAGTCTGCCCCCATGCACAACATAATCTCATTTTTAAAAGATGTCAGTGACAGGCCAGCAGATGGTATGATGGTTAAGGCTCTGGACACCCACAGAGTAAACATGGTTCGAGTCCCAGACCTGATGGCTTGTTTTCTCTGTCTGTGTGTCTGTCTCTGTGTCTCTCTGATGAATTTATGTGCCTTATAGCAAATTTTAAAAATAATAAATAAAATTAAATAAATAATTCTTTAAAAAATAATAATAATAATGTAAGTGACAGGGGAAAAACTGGGAAAGGATGATGTTGATGCTGATCATCTCTGGATACTGAACAACTTCTTTTTGCTTATCCTTTTCATTTATCTTAATATTTTCCTTTTAAAATAGTAAATATTTTTGTCTAAAAACTTTTATGTGAACTTCAGAAAATACTTAATAAAAAGAAAATGGAATCACTGGTAATGGCACCATTGAGGTTGGTTTTATTTCCATGATAAATAAACCTACTTTGGTCAGAAGAAAAATAAACATACGAGTTATGTTATAACCAACTCATAAAATTACAGAGCCATGTATTTGGAAGTTGTGTGCAGGTTCTCTTTGGTAGGCAACAGCTGGGAGGTGAAAAGGACAGGGCCTTTATTGAGCACTTACTGTTTACGAGTGGCTGCTACAGGAAATTACACTTCTCTCTGAGGTTCAAGGAGAGAGGGTGTGACTCTATAAAAATAGTTTTTACGCATGGGTTTTAGACATACAGCAAAAATTTCTTATCTTTGTTTCCTCAAAATGACCAACTTAAATATAGATAAGCAGCCATCGTCATTCTGTAAGGAAGCATGTGACAAGGTGGGGGACTCATTTATCAGATGCAATGGGCCCCAGCCAGGCAACTGTACTTTCTGAAGCGTTTTATTACTTTCATAAAAATCTATGCGTGATATTTTGATCCCTGTTTATAACTGCAGTAGAATTAAATATTTAACTTAGAGGCTTGGCTTACACAACGAAAATATTATTCATGGATTGTACAATGCAGAGAAGGAGCAGGCAGAGGAGAGGTTAGGGGATACAGCGTCTGGTGTCCTTCTTGTTATTAGTAATCTATTGTTCATAGAATAGTAAACTATCAATCACAGGGGGTGATCCCATGCACTTTACACACTTCTCTTTTCCACTTAGTTTGCTAATTCTTCATCAAGACACAGACCAAGATAAGGTGCCCAAGCCACAGTGACTGTGGCATAACTAATAAAGAAGGTGTCCCAAGTCCAACTTGGAAACAGGTGGCATTCTGAAGGCTCATTTGGAACTCTGGCAGGACTGCTTGCACAAATGGTGTGTGACTGGTTACTAGGTTTCAAGCCTACCCACGGAGTCTATGAAATGCATGAGCCCTCAAACTTACTGTTATGTGAAATAAATTTTGAGATCCAACCCAGAACTCGAGATCCTGGAGTGTATGTTTCTCCTATGACTGTCTCTTAAGAAGGTGACTTTTTATCCTTTGTCTTTATTCTTCATAATGGCAACTGCTCTGCCCCCCAAAAACATATGGCTTTCCCTTCCCAGGAAGCCTTTGTGACCCCAAGTATCTCATTTACCAGATGTTCATGTGGACAAGGAAGTCCTAAGTCAAAGACTTCTACGTCTCAGTCATTCTCCCCTAACTAAATTATATATTTACCTTCGATATTCTAAAGTATATTTATAGTTCTAACTACTACCCATAACATTTGCAAACTCACAGTAAATAGTCCCTGGATAGAAAGAGATAATCAGTATTTTTCAGACCACAAGAATATGTAAATATATGACACTACATCTTAGTTACTTTAAAAAAATAAGCTGGCATATGGAAAGTGTCCACTTGGCACCTGCTACACACCAAATATCATTAATCTTCCCATTCCTACCTGATTTTGCCCCAACTCTGAGACAGGATCCTATTTCTACCTTCTGTTAAAAATGTGTGTGTGTGTGTGTGTGTGTGTGTGTGTGTGTGTGTGTGTAATTTTTTCTTTTTTAAAAAGAGTATTTTTAGATTCATGGCAAGTTTGAGAAGACTATTTCCTATATACCCACTCCTGGATAAAAGCCAGCTGCGGCCATTATGGGAGGTCACTCAGGAACATCCCCACTCCAAACACAGACACTCGGTCATCCCCATTATCAACACCCTGCACTAGAATGATACTTTTTTTTTTTTTTTTTTTTTTTTTTAACTACTGCTGAACCTACATTGAATTGTCATTATTACCCAAGGTCAAGGTCAACATTAGGGTTCATTCTTAGTGCTGCACATTCCATGAATCTGGATAAACATGCAAAGACAGATAGTCACCATTATAGGATCAGAGTATTTCATGCCCTAAAACTTGTCTGTGCTCTGCCTATTTACCCCTACTCTTTTTTATTTTTAATCTTCCATTGTCTTAACCCCTCCCTCACCCCACCCATATTCCTGTCACCTCCAACTCTTGCTCTACCCTGTCCCTCTCATTTGCGGTCTCCTCCACCCCAATTCCTACCCTCTAAACCTTTCCTCTCTTCACTTTGGGTGCATTCTGGCCTCACACTGTTCGAAATCCTTCCTAAAATCTCTCGCTCAGTTCTCCACTTTGACCCTGTCATTCTACAGTCAACCAAAATGTGCTGAGCAACCACTGACTTCAAGGTATTGTGCTAGCAAAATGGAGGCCCACACAGCAGAACAAGATGCATTACCCTGTCCCCAGACACTCACCATCCAAGGTGGAGGTCACTTGTGTGCATGATGACCTTTCACACAGGGCGGAATCCAGGCATAAGATATTAAGTGGTGGAAAATGGGGACAGCCCAGCATCCGGACTACGAGAACAGTTCAAATGCAGATAGTACTAGTGACAACGAACAGCCCTAACTTGCAGGGCTACCTGCTGTCGCTGTCTGATCCCACTGTTAGCCCATTACACCATAGATGGTGACATTCAGTCCTATGATATTCTAAACAAATGAAAGATGTAAGGGTGTTAGTTCCTGAAAAAAAAAAAAAAAAAAAAAAAAAAAAAAAAAAAAAAAGCCCTGTAGGAATGAAGGATTCTACGCAACCTACATTTCTCAACTTTGACTAGCTCAGGGCCAATACTGTGCCAAATCAGGACAGTGGCAAGGTTAACAAATGGGAAAAAGTAAAGGGATGGGGCTCCAGAAAAGAATCACAATTTAAATGCTCAAGGTGACTCTAACTACCAGCAAGCACGCTGTGCTGTTCTAAAATAGGTCCACAAAGTCTTGATAATTCTCCTCTCAAGAGGAAGGGTTTAATTGATCTCCTTCGGGTAGGGGTTGGATTTAGTGACCCCTTTCTAACAGAATATAGAGGAGGTGACAGTGCATGACTTTGAAGATCAAGCCATAAAAGACATTGGGGCTTCCTCCTCTCTCTGCTTATCTCTGTTTTGGATCACTAATTCTGGAGAAAGTCAGTGACTGCCATGATGAGAAGAGACTCAAGTAGCCCTCCGAAGAGTCCATGTAAGGCCTCCTGCCTCCAGCCATGTGAGCAACCCACCTATAAAATGGACTCCCAAATTCCAGGCAAGACTGTAGATGACCTCATCCCTGGCTGATATCTTGATTTGCAACCTCCTGAGAGACTCCTGCCTGCAATATGCAGTAACCATGCACGGCGAACATCAAACCAAACCAACAGTGTCCATCTCTTGACCCACAGAAACTGTGAGATAATAAATGTTTGTTAGTTTATAAGCAGCCAAGTTTGGGGATAATCTTAAGGATTATCCCCAAATATTATTTCAATGTTTAAAGAAAAACATTGAAAAGCTATTGAATGTTGAAGTGGGGAGATTTATGTCTCTGTACTGACTGACATGCATGGCATTCCCTTTTGAAAAAGCAATGTAATACACTGTAAAGTTATATGTAATCCAATGTAATATAAACAAGATTATGATGATAATAAAAAATAAATGAAAAAATTAGGGAACCAGCAGTTAGCGTAATGGCTATGTCACTGGACTCCCATGTAGTCGACCACGGTTTGAGTCCCGGACCCGGTGGCTTAAACTCACGCTGGGCGCGTGTGTGTGCGTGCCCAAGATCCCGAGAGGAGAATGGAGGAGAAGGGATTGTGGCGTGGCTATCCCCCCTGGGGGGTGATTTCTCTCTTTCTGTCTCTCTGCCTCTCTCTGTCTGTCTGGCAAGCACACACGCCCTATAGAAAAAAACCTCTCCAAAAAAAGGAAAAAAAAAAAAAAAAAAAGAAATAGGGAACATATGCCCTAAAAGTTCACTCAATATTTACAACAGGGGCAACTCCATAACATTTATATATGCAAACATTCATAAGTATAAAATTTTGGAAAAAATCTTCCAAATAAAATGACAGTTACACCAGAGAGTAGTTGAGATACTTATATTTGCCATGAAACAACTCTAAATTTCTTCCTTTCTTCTCCACTCCACAATCTCAACTCATGTCATCCTTTCTGGCAGGATGGCCCAACACGTGCCAACATAACCTCATTCGTTTGTTCTTTCAAAAACTACTGAGTACCCTCTATGTGCCGGGCTTCAAGAGTAGCTGCTATTATGAAATTCTCTTCATTGTGATTCACTGGTCACCCTATTAGTCAATCTTCCTAAAATGTCTCTTCTCCATGGCTCTTCGAAGTCCACCCCATGAACAAGTGGATCAAATCTGGTCTGGCCATGAAGGCTCCCTTCCATTTGCTTCTCTCCTGGCTAGAGGGCTACTGAAGCTCTTCACCAGAACCCAGTTCCCTCGATCCCAGCATCGGCCAATCAATACCTATTCACCCCCAATGGTGTGCTCAAGTCTGTGAAGGCTCTCAACCTGAAGTGCCTGCTCTGTGCTGAGAACAGAGGTCAGGCCTACAAGAATTCACTTGCTATGTATCAGGAGGACAACACAGATATGAGTAATGACAAGATGGAATAATAAGCTTAATATCAGAACTAGGAAATCTGCAGGAACCTCCGAGGAGGAGGGAATTGATGTATATGCAGGGGCAAGAGGAGAGAAAAATAAGTGGGAGAGTTGGGGAAAGCCCCAGATGAGCCAGGCCTTTAAGAATGAGGAAAAGAGAAGGGAGAAAAAGGCAGAAAGGTCTACATGCTGAGAGGGGCTGGCATGCAGGAAAAGTGTGTGTGGGGCGGGGAGAGAAGGGCTTCACTGTCTGTAGGTACAGGGCAAGCACATTAAGCAAGTGACAGTTTCAGGGGTGCTGTCACCCTGGGAGACAGGAGCCAAAGGCAGAATGAAAGGAGGCAAGCCCAGAGAGGGAAGAACAGACACACTATCATGAGGTCCATTACACCATCTGGCAGACCAGCATGGTGGCTCTGGAATGGAGGACGGGATTGGCTCCACAGCTGCTCCTGGGGTGACAGCATGACTGGGTGACCCACTGGCTCTGCAAAGAAGGAATCCACTCATCGCGGTTTCAGTGTTTATGGGGGCTGATGCCATTAGCAGGTAGAGAATAAAGGAAGCAGAGTGAGGATTATGCTATTGCAGAATAATGATGAAAAATAACTTGGGTTTCTTGAATTTGAGGTTATCTTCCTAGTTGGCAGGTAGAAATGCCCAAGAGGCAGAGAGAAGTCAGAAAGCAGAGCTTGGTATAGAGATCAGAAAGGAATACCCAGTGTGGGAGGCCTGGCTCCTTGCCCTGGGCCCTCCTCCAGACTGACCATTTAGTCTGGTACTTAAGTAATAAGTCAATGTCTTTTTCTCTTATAGGCAAGTCTTAATTCATCCGCTGGACCGCTGCTGCACAATCCAACCAGGTAGCCACCAGCCATGTGAGGCTGTTTAATTAAAATCAATTAAAATTGAAATTCTATTCCTTAGTCACACTAGCTACATTTGTAGGGCTCAATAGCCACTCGTGCCTAGTAGGTACCAGATCAGACAGTGCAGACACAGGGAACTTCCATAACCCAGAAAGTTCTATTGGGCAGTGCTGTTCCAAGGGTACCAACTCAATGCAATGCAGCAGCATCTGTATAAGCTCTAATGGAAGGAAAGAAAGAAAAGAGGAAGGAAGGAAGAGATGAGACGCCCCTATTCTTCACCCAGGGAGAGCTGAGAACCAATAGAAATGTACCCTATGGAATCCAGCTATCTGAGAATGAGACAGGTTTCACTATAAACATATATTCTATGGTTGAAATTTCCTCTGAAACTTTAAAGACTTGGCATGGAAATTTAGTATCCATATTCATAGCTGTAACATCTCATAAAGCAACTATTGTTTAGTGCAGTACAATCCTCCAACATCTAGACATTTTAAAAATTATTATATAGGGGCCAGCAGGGGGTTAGAGCACTGGACTTCTACACCGCCAACCACATTTCGAGTCCCAGACCTGATGGCTTACTTTCTCTCTCTTTGGTGAGTGCACATGCCCTATAGAAAATTAAGAAATAATAAGTAAAATCTTAAAAAATTTTAAATTATTATACATTTACAGGAACAGCAGTGATGGCAGCTCACTAGCGAGTGTGAGAAAGATCTGGAAGTTTCCAATGAGTCCAGCATAGGGCACTTAGTATAACAAGACTGAAATGTTGCCTTGTATTCACAGAGCATTCAAGAAACAGGAGAAGATGTAAAATCCCAACAAGGGCTCTTAGTCCCTTTTACAGAACTATTGACAGACTAGACAATATTCAAAGGGAAGGAAGGGCTGGTGGGAAAAAGAAACTGAAACTCACGTGAGAACAGCTGAAGGAATGGGAGTGGCTGACAGCCTAGAAACCACCTCTGGGGAGTGGAATGAAGATACACCAGGCCCAAAGGATAAACTATGGGAAGAAGAAGGCCTTCGAACAACTACTGTACATGTGTCCAGAAAGGTGCTGGTGCAGCCACCACTTCAACTGTGACCACGCCAATCTGCTCTGCAAAGAAATCCCGACCACCACATTGGAGCGCTCCTAAGAATGCTGCCAATTCCAGAGCCAATTCCACACAGCTGGCGCTGAATCACGAGTATCTCCATACTGTTTTGTCCCGTACCATAAAGGTGTCAGCATGACATTTCTTTAAGTGACATTCGATGCATTTCTTTCTGACTCTCCAATAGAGTTGAGCCCTTGCATTTGAGGTGGTTATCCTGAGTTCTTGGCAGACATCACAGGGCCTCATCATTTCACCCACTGAATGGACCTCAGGAGAAGAGATGGGGAACAGGTGGGTTTAGGGGGAGTGACCGGTTGAGGAGCTGGTAGTGGGTGGTGGCTAGGTTCTGTCTCATGCTAAGGGATGTGCTCACCACCTGCCTCACGTAGTCTCAGTAAGAGTGCAAATTCTACCAGGTGTGCATAGATTTTTAGAGTGGCTCTCAATTAGAAATGGTAAGCCTTCAAGTGCCAAGAATCCACAGTAATTCAGTGAGTACAGGGAGGCCGTCATCGAGCAGGGCCCATGAAGTGAAGGAGCTGGCACGAGTTCCAGCTCAAAGGGCACAGTCACTCTCTTCCGCTAATTAAAAATTCTCTTTTTACCAGAACAGTTGGTAAAACTCCCGGTAAAGGTCTTCAAAGAATCCATTTATCAATAGTCCTTTTGTTCTGAAGTTCTAATCATAAGACAGGAAACATTTTTAAATTCTTCTAAGATCTCTAAGACAAAATTATCTTGTGTTTATAGTTCTAAAAATGACCATGATAAACAATGGCAGTCTGTTGAAAGCCAAGAATCATAGCTCAGGATCTAAAATTTTAGATTTTTCATGGCAGTCCTAACTCCGACCTTTTGCAGTAAGGTGAAGGCCGAGTCTCTAGACAGAACATGCAGTTTAATAAAGGAAAATGGAAAGATTAGGGTTTCATGAGGCAGGAGCTGTCAAGGGCCCTCAAGAAGGCACCCTGGGTCAATGTGGCTGCCCAGATATTAGTCTCACAAGCACAACTTGTGCCAGTGTGCCAAGAGCTCCCGGCATCTTGGGAAGAGACACACTTGAACAAAAAGCTCTTAAGAGTCTTGGACCAGTGTCAAGCTGTACATAGTACAAGAAGAAAACAGCCAGTTGTATGGCTCTCAAGCCTCGGGACAGATGACTGGCATCTCCACCCTACAGGCAAATTATAATCAATTCGCAGCTGCATGGTGAGTGCATAGCCAGAACCAGGGCTGAGTTTGGTTATTCAAACACTGTGCCCATCTCCAGAGTAGGAAGACTCCTGCCACTGGTTCCCACATGCTCAAGTTCCAGGCCCTGGAAAGGCCTTTGCAAGGCACTGCCAAATGGAATCCTCTCTAGGTTCTATTTCTTAAGCTCCAGATCACCATCCCCTTCTATTCCCAGACTCCAACCTGACAGAGCCACAGAACTAACAAGGATGCCCTTCCCCAGACTGCAACCAAATCCCAACCTAGACTCCTGCAGATTGCACTCAAGTCTGGCTCATTGGAATTTTGGATCTTCCCAAACTTCCCAGCCACATATTTACATATCATTTTTTGGTTTACCCCACCAATAGTATTCACTACTATTTTAATCCTCAGAAGGTAACAACTTATAATTCCTGGGTGGGTATGAAGATCTCAGTAAGTCACTGCCCACTCTTGAGCTACAGTCAGATACTGACCACAATAGAGGGCATGGGAAAGGGCCAAGGAGAGAACTGAGGCCAGACACTGGGACCTGGATGGTGTTTGATATCCAGGCTCTATTTACTGATTCCACCAGTCACAACCCACCATGATGGAGAGAAACTGTCTGCTGCCTCAGAGGAATTGAAAGAGATCAGAGACGAGTAAATGTCCCAACAAAAAGGAATAACAATTCTATAAATCAAATCGGACAGAATAGGATTCTGATGTATTCCCTCTGCCCGAATCACCAATCTGCAACTTTTGCTTAGATCTCCTACCTGTCCTTTAGGCATCAGCTCAAATATCACATTTTTGAAAAGTTTTTCCAGGGCTCCTAAACTAGTCCTCCTACAGTAAGTTCCACAGTATCCCACAGTTGCTCTCTGACCTCTGCTGCTGCTGTTTGTTAATTAGCTACCATGACCAAAGACGAGGCCTTTGGAGGTCAGGGGCTGGGGAGATCACAGAGAGGGACAGAGCTACAGACCACATACAACCATTCATGATGAGCGAGCCACAGAGCAATTCTTCACCTTGCTCAACACTGTCTTCTTAGACTCCAGCAAAGAGCTGGGCACCCACATCTTTCAGGGGGAGTAGACGAATGACATGAATCCAAAACAAAACTTTAGAATGAAATACTCAATAGCTAGGAAGCATTTAGAAAAAGGAAATAATCTATGGCTAAGTTCTGCCAAGAATGAAACACATGGACAAACTTACTTTTTTTGATAAAGTTATTAGTTCCAGGATACATGGGATATCCAATAAGCTTATTATAGAAAGTGCACATGATGAAAAACTATGCGTAGATTTTCAATTTCTTTTTGCAATAAAATAAGCTCATCCTTTAATTGCATTTTTTCCACAAACTGTTTGAAGTCCCCATGTAAGCTACACAGAGTGTGGAGACTGTGGTGAATAGCCAGTAAGACCAGCACCACTCATCTTTTCCTAGACAACACAATCATGTGGGGAGAGATTGATAGTAAAGTTAGGTGAGACTTCTTTGCACTCAGCTGCTAACTCCTACCCAAAGTATAATCATTAAAAAAACTCCAAGGAGGTCCCAGGGGTTATGACATGGGGCTCTGTTGCTAACTCCAACTCATACAACATTCTGAGCCAGGGAAATCTGGATGAGGCTATTGATGGCAGGCTAATCCAACCTGTAACCAACATACACAACTGGATAAAATGGCAGATGACCAAATCAGAATCCAAAAAGATTCCATCAGACTGGGTGATGGGCCAAATCGCACAGGATGGAGTTTTGCAGTGCATGCACTTGGCTGTCCCTGTCAATACAGAAGGGCAGGATGGGTGCATGAAACACAATGGGAGAAAGTCACAAGCAGGAAGAGAGTCTTTGGGGCCTGACGTTATCTCAAGCTCAAAAATATGACCATATAATCCATTTGCATTATTGAGTCCCGAGGAAGGAATGTCATCCTACTCTGCTCTGGACCTGCATTATATTCAAACCCAAGAGGCATGATTTAGGAGGGAGGTGGGTGTGTTTTTTTTAACAAGATGAAATCCATACCACAGGACACCAAGTGACCACAGACGGTGCCCTCTGTGTGCAAGTCTGAAAATCCAAAGTAGAGTGTCTCATGAAATGGCCACAGCCAACATTCTATAGAGTACATCAGACTTTATAGAAAAGGGGGGAGAAAGGAAGGGTGGGGACTAGCAGTTGGCGTTGATGGCTATGTCACTGGACTCCCACGTAGTCAACCGCAGTTCGAGTCCCGGATCCGGTGGCTTAAACTCATGCCAGGCGCGTATGTATGCATGCCCAAGATTCCGAGAGGAGAATGGAGGAGAAGGGATTGCAGTGTGGCCATCCCCCCTGGGGGGTGATATCTCGCTTTCTGTCTGTCTGTCTGTCTCTTTCTGGTGAGCGCACATGCAAAAACCTCTCCAAAAAAAAAAGGGGGAAAAATAAAAGAAAGGAAGTGTGTGTGTGTGTGTGTGTGTGTGTGTGTATACACAAACATTTGCTTGCATGTACATAAAGTACTCTGTGAGGATCCAAGAAACCGATAGCATTGGCTGATTCTGAAGACAAGAACTGGTGGGATGGAGACAGAGGTAACTAAGAAAAAGATCTCACTGTAGTCTTCTGCATCCTTACTCTTTGAATTTAATATCACTTAAATGTATTAATAACTCAAGAATTGTTGTAAGGTAGCCAGGATAGTTAATAAACAAATAAGCAAAGGTCACATGAAGAAGGACTTAGGAATGTTTAACTTGGTTTAAAAAAAGAACAGATTCTTTCTGCAGTAAGGGTGGAGAGTGGCTGAAGAGGCAAAGTCCTTTTTGTTACGAAGCTGCAGAGGGAAACTTTGGCTCCAGGAGTGAGAGCTGCAGGAAAGCAGGTGTGTCTCACTGAGGGGCAGGGAGTGGTTATCCCAGCTCAAACAGAGAGCAGGTGGCCTCCTGTGGCCAAGAAGTGGCCAGAGAGTGCAGGTGCAAGAGTGAAGGCTGGCCGCCTGCCAATATGTCAAGAGGGGCTAGGAAAATCAAACAGATGGTCACTGATGTCCCCTTCCAACTCGGAGAAGCTGTGATTTTTAGAAGACCTGCACATGAGCCAGCCAAAACCTCATTCTCAGAAGAATTGTACAAGCTCACAGCACATGTTAAATATGCATGAATGCAAATACTCTAACACAAAGCACAAAAATAATTATGATAGTTCCCATTTACTTTACAGGGGAATGCAGAGGATTATTCATAAATCAGAGTGCTTCTTACCTGCAACCAGTTTCAAAAGATCACGAGCACAATCGCCAACAGAAATGAAATACGAGCATTTATAAGCAGTATTTGGGAGGCCTTGTTGGTTGTTTTCCTGCATCTTATTCCAAAATGTCTGTGGTGGCTACCTCACTCTACAAGAGATGTTTAAAATTCCTGTCAGGAAGAACACCAACACTTCTGTTACAGTGGGCTGGTGATTGGAGTTGTTTTAAAATATAAAAACATCAAAGGAAGGACTATGTAAGAAACTGAATGAGGTCACTGGTTCAAGGAGTGGCTGAAGCCCAGCTTGAACTCCGCAGTTAACAAAGTTAAACTGAGACAGCACTGAAAACAAAACCTCAGGCTGGAAAGAAACAGGATAGGCAAGTCCAGCCTGGGAAGAGCTGCAGCTAGGACTGAGCTGCCTCATTAGAAACGCAGAACCAAGGAGAGGGACGGGTTTGGACAGCAGCAACAGCAGATCCTGGGGGTGGAGGGGATAATGGTACTCAGGCAATGTTCATGGCTGGAGGCTCCCAAAGCAAGCCTATGCTTTGATCCCATCCCCAGTTCCTCACTTGCCTTCTGCTACGATCTGAAGGTGCCTCTCACATGCATGTGCTGGAAACTTAATCCCTGCAGCAACAGTGTTGGGAGGTGGGAGCATAAGGAGAGGAGGTTGAGTCATGAGGACCGGGCTTCCATTATTGGATGAATGGATTAATGAAGACTTGGCTCTTATTAATGGATTAATGTTGCTATCATGGGAGGAGGTTTGTTATAAAAACAAGCTTTGTCTGGCTCTCTCATTTCTCATACTTCGCCACGTGACACCTTCTGCCATGTTATCAGACACACATCACAAAGGCCCCCACCAGACGCCACCTGTTGACCCTGGACATTCCAGCTTCCAGATCCTTGGCCTGAATACATTTCTATTCTTTGTAAGTTACCCAGACTGGTGTTCAGTCATAGCAACAGAAAACAGACTAGGATGCCCATCTATCATCTCCGTGGCTGGAAGCCAGCAGCTGATGGCACACTATGAATGATAGCCTCTAATACACCCACCAGGTACCCGGACCCAGAGACCACCCTTTCATGGTCACCAACCTCACATTTAGATAAAGACACACGTGCCCTATCTCACACCTTGGGCAGAATTGATGATTCTATCATAGACTTACTCCCTTAAAATATGCAAATGTCTACAATTAGATTTAACATTTCAGCTCAGCCTCATCACCCAACAATGACATTTCATTACATTTTATTAGAAAGAAAACTCATGTGAACAATTCACTAGCAAGACGACTCTTAAAAACTCTATTTCTTGGCTTATCAGGATTTTGCCTTGTGTTTTAAATATGCATTTTTTTGAAAAGCAAAACAGAAATACGTTTAACTTTTTTTCCAGGGTCAGCTGGTAGTATAGTGGTTAAGGCAGTTGGGTCCCACATGGCCAAAATGACCCAAATCGAGTCCTGGATCTAGGGGCTTGAAAAACATGCTGGGTATGTGTGCATGTGTGCTCAAAATCCCAAAAGGACAAAGAGATGGAGGAAAGGGGATTGTGGCATGGCCCTCCTCCACTGGAGGTGCTTTCTCACTTTCCCCCTCTCTCTTTCTCTGTCTCTTTCCAGAGAGCTCACATGCCCTCTTGCAAATTTTAGGAAAAAAAATTACTTTCTCCAGCTTCTTCCTAAAATACATGATATTAAAAGATTTCATATGAGTTATTTTTTAAAAAAGAATTATTTAATTCCATTTATCATTATTTTTTAATTTAACCAGAGAGAGAGGGAGAGTGAGAGGGAAAGTAAGAAAGCAAGCTGCCAGATCCAGGACTCGAACCACAGTCAGCCATGTGAAAATCCAATGCCTTTAGCCATCATGCCACCTGCTGGTCCCTCATCTGAATTCTAACTTGAAGGGTTTTTTTTTAAACTTACTTATTGAGTCATCAGAAAAGTATGATGCATTTTTGCATAGAAACACAGAAAAATATACGTCATGACTTTTCCAACAACTCAATAAAACGGTCAAAGTCAAGTTTTCTAGCTTCTTTTAACCACAAAACAACCTCTATTACTATGTGGGGATGGGCTGCTCTAAAAGATATGTGTGACTAAGTAATACCAAAACTAAATGCCAAATGTCATGTTACTGTTATTCCAGCAGAACAAAACATGGAGAAGAAAAAGAAAATAAACAAGATAGTGAAGGCATTCATTTTTAGTGTAACTGCAGGACGCTAGTTTGTGCCAGTAAACTAGTTCTCTGATAAACCCTCTAAAAGACATCTTTAGCTATTTATAACTCCCCTAGGTAATATTTTATAAAGGTTTGATTATTTCTGAACTGTCATGATAAATTTAATAGAATATAAGAGAGGGGGAAATCCAGAATGATAGAAGTCATCTCTTTAACACATAATTATCTATATATACACATTTTTCTTCTATCACAACAGCATCTGAAACGTGGGGGGGGGGGAGCCTAATAAATATGGAATTAATAACTGGGTATTGTGATGAATATTTGCACTTAACTGATCCTGCCCTGGAAACAGTTTCTGAGTTTCACCAGCTGCAGGAGGTGGTCTGGACTCGACAGGTGTGTAAAGGAGCTGTCACTGTTTCCTTGTTCAACCTTGTGGTTACAGCACACAGTCCCAGATCTTCCTTCCTCACCCACAGTTATCTCTGTCTTTGAAACTGAGTTCTCTGGCCTGAGATGGATACCATACTTCAGCTGTGAAGTACTGGTTTCCTTGACCAAAAATGAGGATTTTCTGCTGAGACTTCCTCCTCCAGACTCATTTCTAGTGAGTAAAGATCACCTCCTTCTGCATGCCTCTGAACGCTCAGATTGAACTTCAAGAATTAGGAAGAAAAACACCATCCATGAGATGACTAGAAATCACAACAGGATCACAAGAAATATGGGAAAGCAAGACAATACCTCTCTTTCAAGGGAAAAAAATAACACCTCTTCATCCTCAGACAGTACAATGAAACTCATGGAAATGTCTGATAAGGATTTTAGAATGTTCACAATGACAAAGCTAACAGAGATGGAAGAGAGATAATGAACTGCATAAGAGGCAGGAGAAAGGAGCTGATGAGTTCCAGGAGGTGAGGAAATTCTTGCAAGATCTAAAAGAGGAAATATACACTCTAAAAAAGAATTAAATGAACCTGTTAGAGATGAAGGCTATAAGACAGGAAGTCAAAATCTCCCTTGAAAGTATTAAAAGCAGACAAGATCATACAGAAAATTGAATCTCAGAAGTAGAAGATGGTGGGACCAGCAGTTAGTGTAATGGCTATGTCACTGGACTCCCATGTAGTCAACCGCGGTTCGAGTCCCGGACCCAGTGGCTTAAACTCATGCCGGGCGCATGTGCGTGTGTGCCCAAGATCCCGAGAGGAGAATGGAGGAGAAGGGATTGCGGCGTGGCCATCCCCCCTACGGGGTGATTTCTCACTTTCTGTCTCTCTGGTCTGTCTGGCGAGCGCACGGGCCCTATAGCAAAAACCTCTCAAAAAAAAAAAAAAAAAAAAAAAAAAGAAGTATAAGATGGTATCACTGGCCTACAAAACTCCACCATGAAGACTAAGAAAATGGTCCCAAAAATGAGAATAATATACGAGAAATACAAGATACCACCAAATGCCCAAATATCCAGATAATCGGTATCCCCGAAGGCAAAGAGACTCATAAGGGCATTGATCATCTATTCCATGAAATCCTGCAAGAAAATTTTCCAAACCTAGAGAGGCACTCAAAGATCCAGACCCAAGAAATACAAAGGACTCCCACTAGAATCAACCCAAGATCTTCTCCAAGACACATTACAGCCAGATTGACCAAAACCACAGACAAAGACAAGATGCTAAGATTGCCAGGAGAGAAACGGCAAGTTACCTACAAAGGATATCCCATCAGGCTAACGGCAGACCTCTCATTAGAAACAATGCGAGTGAGGGAAGAATGGGAAAATATATCAAAGTGTTAAGGGAAAAACAATTTCAACCAAGAATACTGTACCCAGCAAGATTATCCTTCATATGGGAAGAAAAGACAAGACTATTTTCAGATAAATAAAACATGAAAGAATTTACCAATACCAGACCAGATCTCCAAGAAGTTCTCAAGGGAGTGCTATACCAAGAAAGTTAAACACAGACACATGGAAATAAGAGTTCAAAAACTAAGAAAATGGCCAACTTAATCATAGAGACACGTCTGAAGTTGAATATTATATCCTAGAATTTAAACGGGAAGATTGGACCACAACAGAAGATAGATTAAGTACATGAGACTGAACAGATGAAACAGCATTTTATGACTTTTGACTAAAACATTGTTAATTTTCTTCTGGGCTTTGTTTTCCAGTTTTAAGGATTTTTGTCCTGTCTTGAGTTGCCGGTAGGTTCATGTACCTACTATCTGAGCAGAATCCTAACCTGTTTCCTGGCTTTAAGTTTTAAGTAAAGTTCCTTAGCATTTCTTTGATTTATTAAAGCTAAAACTGCTTTTCTTGAAATTAAAAAATACATTTAAGAATACCTATTTAATCACCATAGTAAGTTTTATAGCATCAGCTAGGTGCTACCTTATAGTATATTCATTGTACTCAGAGTTTCACACCTAAAGCCAGACTTATATTCATCGAAATGTACAAAGCAGCTAAACTTGTTATTGAAAATAGTTAGATTACTTAAGAAATTTTGTGAATCAATAAAATGTGTGGGGGGGAGGGAAGGATGTAGGGGAGGGAAAGAATGAAAAACAACTGTAGACACCTAAGATAGTGTGGGAGGAGGGTAGAAAATGGCAGAGGGTGAGAAATAGCAGTATAATATATATATATATATATATATACACACATATATATATGTATGTATATGTGTATATATATATATATGTATATATATATATATATATACACACACACACACACACACACACACACACGTATATATATATGAAACTAGAAATGGAAAATTAATGATGATAAAATGTATGACTAGGAGCCACTGTGCAGTATGTTTTGGATGGGAAATCACATTCTGTATGCTGTGACAATGCTTAGGGAATGAATGTAAATTAATTAATTAATTAAAAATGTCTCAGAAGAAAATTACAATATATTTGTAACTAGATTCTAGCTTTGTCCATAGTTTTAGTTTAAGGTACTTTATGAATCAATAAAATGTGGGGAAAAAATGTAAATAATAATAATAATAAAATTAAATAAGAAAAAAAAAAAAAGAAACTGAATTGTCTACAAAGAAGGTTCTAGGCAGTCTAGTAAGTATACAGGCAGTCCTCGCTTTGCACATGCCTGCACATTGCCCAGGGAGCCTTATAGAATGAGCTCTGCCCATGAACAAGTTCATTTCAGTGTGACTTAAGGCCCCTTCTTTCACAAACATCACATGTCCTTTACATGTTGATACAAGTTTTCTGCAATAGGGCACATGTGTTTGCCAGGAAGAGAAAGAAGAAGAGTGAGAAATCACCCCCTAGGGAAGCATGGCCACACCACAGTTCCTTCTCCTCCATTCTCCTCTAAGGATTTTGGGGATGCACGCATACATGCCTGGTGTGTTTTTCATGTCACTAAGTCCAGGACTTGAACTACACAGTCAGCCATGTGGAATCCACCTGACTTAACCACATCTCCTGGTGGCCCTGTCCATACGGGTTTTATGGAATATTTTATTCATTTTTGTTTTATTGATCAGGCTCTACTCTATGCTATTTCTTTCTCTCATGTGAAATTAATATTTGATTTTAATGCCAACCACAAGTTATATTTGTTGCAACAGTGAATGTTTCACAAAATTTAAAGTACTTGTCTTTCCATCTCCATACATGTCCTCAGAGACATACATGTCCATCTCTCCCCATTTCCACCTTAAATCTCTTCAGCCACAGCCCCTGGGACATGTTTTGTACTTTTTCACAAAGCTTTGCTATTCTCTAGGTCCAGCTGTTACATTCGTGAGGGTGATTTTTAAAATAATTACTACCAAATGGGAGGTTGTAAAAAGACTGGACCAATGACTCATCCATAGGACACAACTCATGATATAAATATCTCACAGGTAAATCTGGGTGATTCACCTGGGTTCAGGTGTTGGGCACTAGAGACAGGGCATTCTCATAAGCTAGACCCACTCATTTTGCTTCTCTTTTTGCCAGACCCTGAAGACACAGAAAAAGCATCACCCATCCTGCAGGGAGATGTCAACGGCCATGTAATATTGACACCATTCCTGTGATTTCCTTCCCCATCCTGGTGAGAGACTATTTCTCACAAGAGTCCCTGTTGCAGGACAAGCCAAGGACCAGCATGGAGCATCTTCTTGAAGTACCAATTTTTCTAGAAGCTGTGATGACTAGAACAGTGTTTCAAACTGTAGAACCTCAACTACCAGCATCTCCTGGCAACTCCTAGCAACTGGGCAAAAGTGCAGATTCACAGACTGCTCCACAGACTTCCAGAATCAAGACTTCCTGGGGCCAGGGGGCCAGCAATCTGTGTTTACAAGCCCTTGGGTGACTCTAAAGACCTTGAGAAACAATGTTCAATTAAAACAACCAAGGAAGTATGGCGCTCTACCCACCACTTGTACACATTTGCAAGATTTCACATTTGCAACTGGGCTGGGCCGCACTCCTCTACAGGGAGACTATCTGCCCCTGCATCCTCAAGGAAACGGCTGGAAATGCAAAAGAACAAAAACAACTTCTCAGTCTAGATGATTTCCAGACCTGTGTCTCCTACTCTAAAAGCCCTTTCCTCCCCAGCTTCTCAGCCCTGAATATTTCACTCACAGAGCCATCAATGCTGGAGAGCACCTGGATTTCCACCAAACTCAGAATTGTCCTCAACATTCCTCCTGTTCCCCTCGTTCTAAATCCTTGCCATTGCTTCTCAATAATTCTTGTCAAGAATCACTCTGTGTGAAAGCATACATCAAAAGTAACAAAGTCATTGGAAAGTGTGGGCTGTAGGGGTGTTTTTTACCGTGAATATAATTTTCTATGTTTGAGTTGTTTTATTTTTTGTTTACCTTGCCAAAAAGCATGGACTATACTTTCACAATAAAAAAAATAAACTGCCTTCATAGGAGGTTGAACCACCTTATGTCATCCATATATCATGGGAAACCAAATCTTGCTGATTCTGCCCGTCCTTCTAGCAAGTATATATACCACAGCCTAGAAAATATCTTCTTATCCTATGGTATGTATTTAATTATTTAATAATACACTTCATCAAATATATATGAACAATAACTTAGTACCATTCTCCACTTTCTGCAATAATCACATTCCCTTCTTGTCCTGAACCATGAAGTCCTGGGGTGGTCCTGGTTTCCATCAGACTAGCATTTACCCTGAAAAACCAGTCCCCACCCATTCTATCCTCTTAACACAACCTTCTGGTGGCTCTCTAACCTCACGGATTCCTTCCTTCCTATCTATCTATCTATCTATCTAGATTAGAGGCTATATGCACTCATCAGAAAAGGATAAAAGACAGAGACACAAAAAGAGAGAGAGGGAGAAAGCACCCCCCCCCCAGTGGGGTGTGATCTCACCACAATCCCTTCTCTATTTTTCCATCCTGTTGGAATTTGGGGTATGAACATACATGTGCCAGGTGTGTTTTGCAAGCCACTGGGGCTAGGTTTCGAGATAGTCTGGCCATGTGTGATCTGGCTACCTTAACCATCGGGCCACTGGGTAGACCCCTCACAGATTCTCTTTTTATTCAAATTTCCTGAGGGCACATGCACTCAGGGTAGGGGGGAGGACATTTTCCAATGGGGCATGGTCATACGGCAACGCCTTTTCCACCCTGCCAGGATTTCGGTCACACATGCCCATGTATCTGGCATTTTTTGCAAGCCACTCTGACTAGAATTCAAATCGTGTGATCAGTCACATGGGATTCAGCTCACTTATAGCTTAGTGAAGCCACAGGGTGAGCCCCACCTCACAGATTCTTACAAAAGCCAATCAATAAGATGACTATTAACACTCAACTCTACATGTCCAGCACTACTTAAAACACCAGTAAGCCTTCCCCAGGCACCCAGTCCCAACACACCCACTCACTCATACTTACACACACTCATTCCAACACACACTTACTCATACACATGCACACACACTACGAGTCCAGGCCCTAGCTGACTTAGCTCACAGCCTTACCTTTCGGAACCATCCCATAAACTTCCAGGCTACAGTGATTTCTAAACTGTCACGTCGGCTCTGAACTCTAATTCTCCTATTTCACAAACATTACTGAGCACTTCCTGTGCACCAAAATTTAAATTTTGAAATGGCTACAACTCATTTATGATTTCTCAAGGCTGAGCATGAGGAAGGAAACGTCCAAATATGGAGATAAGAGTAAATCGAGTAGCTCAAGCCTGGCTACGAAAAGAGAACGGATAGGCACTGAAAGTGGACGAGACGTCCACTGGCAGCTTCTCCGGGCACATCCATCTGTAGCCAAAGCAGCACGTTCCTTCAGTCAACATCCACTCCAGGGTCTGGACCAGGAAGACCCTCCTAAAGGCATATTTTTAAGAACTGTTTTAAGAGAGTAACTAAAGAATGTCTGGCAGAGAAGGGATCCAAACAGTCAAGGTCAGTCCCCAGAAGACAACACTCAGGAAAGCGATGAAACCCTCCATGGAGGCCTTTCAAAGGCCAGTTAGACTGCCTCTCTCTACCAGGCTGAGCTGTTGCCTAAACTCTCAACAGAGTCTAAATTTAAAGTCCAAAGTCCTTTCCTAGATGGAAGAGTCAAGGAGTTGTACCAACCTACCTGGGGCAGTAGAGGCAAGTGGGGCAGATCACAGCAGGAGGCATGAGTTCACTCGGAACACCACCTCCCTGGATCAAGCCCCCAGCAGGGAAAATAATGCCTTGGCCTAAGTACCTGCCAATCACAGCCATGATGGCAAAGACAGCCAACAACTGGAGCTACCTCAAGACCCACCAGCATAGCTGACAAAGGAGCCAGTGGACTGCAGGGAACGCTGAACCCCTCTCAGAAAAAGAGCATAGTCTTCCCTCCTCTACCTCACTCAGCAAATAAATATTTAAAGTAATACAGCTATCTAAGATTTAACATGCATTCTGCAGCCCAACTTACTGGTGCTTTTAATTTTTTCCTTTGAAGCAATATAAACAGCAGTTTCAAACCAGTATTTACATCTATCAAAAACAGAAGAATCGATGGCTCAGGCCACCAGGCTAAACAGCAGGTAAGTGGATGTATTGATTCTAGAACTGCGAGTCTCCATCCCTTTTCAGGACACAGATGCTATGCTAGTGTGTTAGTCAGCCAACGACATTACATTTTCATCAAATTCTTTTAGCAGGTAAATAATGAAATATTACCAAGCCTAACAGAAAATCTACATTCCTTCCAAAAATAATCTAACAATTCTATTCCATATTCAATACTAGAAAGCATCCTACACAGACGAGCTCCAAAGAAATAAATTACCACCCACCACAGAGCTCCATTTCTCACTATATGATTTAAGGGAAACATCCACAGACACTCATGTTTTCTTCTTCGGGAAGAAAACAAATTCACAGCTTTCATGATGTTCACACAGTCTAAATCCATTAATTTTTTTAATGTATGCCCCAAAGCAACATCTCCATTTAAGAAAACCAATCAGGTCCATTTAGCCTTGTTCTTAAATAACAAAGTTCACAATTCCAAGGTTTGAACAAAATCCTTCAAGAAAGGAGTCAACCAGGTCAACTACCTACAAGATGAATCAATAGCTCAAGAACTGCATAAAACTGTTCGACTATATGCATGGATTCGTGAAGTTTTAAAATGCCACAGGAAGGTAAAACCTCTTCCCCCATCCAGAAAAGTCTTACCAAGTATTAGTTTCTTAAACTTGAGGCGTCTCAGTTGGGAGAATACACTAAGCATGCAAGGTGAAGTAAAGCCGAAAAACAAGGGCACAAGCCAGTCCTGAAGAGTATGCGGAAGTCTTGGCTGTGGCCAAAGGTAACTTTCCACTGCCAGGTGACAAGGTCAAAAGAGAGCAAGTTCAACTCAACTCCAGGAACGTGGACAATGGGCTTGCTTCTCTCTGGGAAAGGCCGGCCCGCTGCCAACTCACATCAAACCACAGGTGCTACAGAAACTTTCCACCTGGACAGCAAGGTTCAGACCCTGAGAGGCCCGCAGAGGGACCTCTTCAGGAAGAACTAGACCCAGAAAACTCCATGCAAGATAACATCAGTTGCCAGCCTCCCTCCACCTTCAGCAAATGTTGAGAGGGATACACTCTGTCTTAAAGGAACCCTCATAAAAGCTCCCTTCCCTGTTCAAATGCTTCCTCTCTGCTCCTTGCCGTTTATGCAATTACAGAGCTGGCTGTGAGTTTCTGGGGAAGACTGACTCTGCATTGTTTCAATCAAGACAAATACAACAGGCTCCTCATAGGTATGAGGCCATTAATAGTGTATTGTTCGGCCATGTAAATGACATTTAATTTCTTCCCAACTTCTTAGAGTAATCAAATGAGAGCTTCAAATATCAAAATTATGAATCCACACCTTTCTTCTGTTTCAATAAAGCATTATGCATTGGCCTAATCTCACAAAAAGTTGAAAAGTTAGTGTCTGGGGATGAATTGTGTCCTCCACCCCACCTGCAACCCAACTGCATATGCTGAAGCCCTTAATCTCTAGGACTTCAGAATGTGGACTATGAATAGGACCAGCAGATGGAGTAACAGTTACGTCACTGGACCCCACATAGTCAACTGCAGTTCAAGTCCCGGACCTGGCAGCCTGAAACTCACACCGGGCACATGCGTATACATGTCCAAAATCCTGGGAGGACAATGGAGGAGAAGGGATTGTGATGGGGCCATCCCCTCAGGGGGTGACTTCTCACTTTCTGTCTCTCTGTCTCTCTGGCAAGCACATGCACCCTACAGCAAAAATCTCTTCAAGAAAGAAAGAGAAAGAAAGAAAAGAAAGAAAAGAAAAGAAAAGAAAAGAAAAGAAAAGAAAAGAAAAGAAAAGAAAGGAAAGAAAGAAAAAGAAAAGAAAGGAAAGGAAAGGAAAGGATGGGATGGGATGTGGACTGTGGCTGTATTGGGAGAAAGAGTCTTTAAACAGGCAACTAAGTTAAAACAAGGGCATTAAGAGGGCCCTAATACAACCCAGAGGATCTTTATAAGAGAGAAGTGGGCACATGGAGACACCAGGGCTGCAGGAATGCACAAAGAGACCATGTGTAGACAGGATTTGAATGCAGCCATCTACACGCCAAGAAGGGAGGCCAATAAGTCACCCAGTCTGTGGTATTTTGTTATACTCGCCTGAGCGGACTGAGTTGGAAAGAGAAAATAGGATTTCTGTGACCAAAAAAGAAAGGGGGTGGAGGGAGGTTGGGCCATGGGTCCCATGTCCACTGGGCACAAAGTTCAACCCACAACCCCATTCTGGACCCAGCACCTTCTGCAGCACGGGGCTGGAACACAGCAGTCTGACACCAGAACTGGTCACTGCGGCTGTGGGCCACAGTGAGGTTGGCCTGGTGGGATGAACTACACTTGCTGGCAGACAAGGAAAGGCCCCAGGTGTCAAAAAGGCATTCAAACCCAACTGAGACGAGAAGAGAACAACTCCAGCCCAAATCTGCATCACTCTAGACCACATCAAGGCCCATGTCCACACACACACGACCTGGAGCTCCAAGTATCTCCACCTTCACCATCTCCACAATCATGGCCATGCTGGACTTGGCAGCCACGCATGGGCATCCCTGAAGACCTCAGTGCCGGGGCCTCCTCCGACCCCTGCTGCCACCTTGCCTCCCTGAGAATCAACACATCGAAGAGCTGCTAAGAGCTGAGGTTAACTGAGAACCTACCAAAGTGCAGCACTAACTAAATGCCTCTCAGATTGTGTCTTTCAGTCCTCATGACAACCCTGTGTGACAGGCACAGCTACTTCTAACCCCAAATTCCAGGGAGAAAATTGGTGTTGGTACCCAAGCCAGTAAGTGGCCCCATAGTCTTGATCAAAAGCCAAACTTCCTCCATTTGAATCTATGAAAAACACTGCCAAGTTCACTAACTAATGCATATAAAAAACGGAAATACATTTTTTTGAGAGGTTTTTGCTATAGGGCACATGCACCTGCCAGAAAAACAGAGAAAGACAGAAAGCAAGAAATCACACCCCAGGGGGAATGGCCATGCCACAATCCCTTCTCCTCCATTCTCCTCTTGGGATCTTGGGCACACAAGCACACGCGCCCGACGTAAGTTTAAGTCACCAGGTCTGGGACTCAAACTGCAATTGATTACATGGGAGTCCAGCGACATAGCCATTACGTCAACTGCTGGTCCCTTTTTTATTTTTATTTTTTTCAGAAATATATTTTTTCAACCCATCTGACTAAGAGTAAAATGGAGGGTGGGTACTGTTAAAAGGGGGAAAATTGATATGGTATTTCCAGAAGGCAGTTTGGCAAAAAATACAAAGAACTTTACATAGTAGAAATTTCAATGCAAACAGTCTACTTCTAAGAACCTATTTAATGGAAAGACCTAGATAGGTAGGCAAAGATGTGTTTACAAAAATATTCATCAAGGGGAAACAAACAAACAAACAAACAAACAAAACAAAAAAAAAAAAAACCCAGAAACAATTCCTTAGACATCCATCCATCTAAGGGGATTGGTAAATTCAGTTATAGTAACAGTTATCATTACTATTACTACTATCAGGCACTGTCAGCTAGGAGACAGTGCTAATACTCTGGCATTATCTCACTTAATCCTCATAGCTTGGTAGATTTTGCCAAAGAGGAAAATGTGGTCTAAGCCACCAAATGAGCAGTTCAGCTGTATCTGAAGACAGGCAGCCTACCTCTAGAATCTGTCCTATCAAGAAAATGATGTGAAAATTATAAATGAAATTTATTAATATAGGAAAGTGCCATGACATAATACTCACAGAATATGTTCCATCAGAGCATAGTAGGATTTGATTATTTTAGGATGACACATTGTCTGGCTATTTATTTATGGTCTCCTCCAATCCACCCTACCATTGTTTGCCCTGGGACACTTAAGACTGGAACCCTAAAACCACATTTGCTGACTGCCTTTCTACCTGGCTTCCTAGGGCCCTGGTGGGAGATGCCTCAGGAGGAGAGGAAGAGAGACTTCCTCCTGCTGTCCCTGCCCAGGATCAGCCAGTAGCACCTATGTTTTCAACAGCAGCTGTTCTGTTTTTCCACCCCAGAGGTAACACCAGTAGCTGGAGAGCGGCCCCTGCCCAGCACCCAAGGCTCAGGCCACCACAGCCCAAGGGGTGGTGTCTAAATCACGCAGACAAGTCCCGGGGTTTCCCCTTCCTCCTTTTGGCCTTCCCACCTATGTCAGCAATTCCCTGTGTGAGATCCCCTCTGTGGACGCTGACTGACACCCACATGGCTACTCATACCCCACTGTTGGGCACCTACATTTAGCAGGGCGTCTTCCGGGTGCGGAGGATAAAGCACTGGAAAGACAGCCTTGTGCCTGTCTCAGCACACGTGCTCCTCCACTGGGGCTCCGTATCCGTATCCAAGGATGTCCAGAGATGCTAGGATGTTCACTGCTTTTGGTCCAGTCTAGGGAGGTTGTAATTTTTACATTTTTTTCTTTATCCTTTTCTACAGCTTCTGACTTTTTTTATAATCAGAAATGCAACAAATAATTTTAAAATAGACAAACTACCCTCCTTCTCTGGACTCTATGATGTTTCAAAGAGAGTAGGATGATTCCCTGAAGACTGAATTAGAAAATTAAAAAAAAAAAAAAAAAGATGTTGCTCTCACTATATAAGCATAGTCATTAAATTGTTTATGGCACAATGTTTTCTGGTTTGGCCCAAGAGAACAAAAAGAGAAGAGATGTGAGATACCATTACAACAACAGCAACAGAATACTAATTGAAGCACCTGCTCTTTCCGTCTACATGGAAAGTTAAGACTTAATACCTAAAGTAGTATTTTGGGTACCTCATACCAACCACAGAAAACTGCCTATTTCTATTTAATATGAATTCATTCCCTTCTTTCCTCGAGGTGAGACAACCTAGAGGTGCAGTAGGACCAATACCTGCAAACCTCCAGGGCTGGCCTGCTAGTTCCAGGACCCCCTTGTCTCTCCTCCTTGAATAGTTGTGTAAATTCTCTGACCGTCTGTCATTTCTTTATAGGGACCATTAGCAGGAAGGATGAGTTCTACTTCCTGTTGCCTTGGTTCACCATCCCATCCAGTCTCTCTAAGGACTGGAATGCAGAATCCAGGGCAGCACAGTTATCAAAGTTCCTATAACATAACATTCTCGCTCTCGTTATTTTATGGTCTCTAACAGCAGTACAGTTACGCATCGGATTTGTGATACATAATACAGACATTTGAAGGCCAGCCCAGAGCCTGCTGTCCTACTGCACAGAAGAAACAAATGCAGAAGGAAATGGAACAGCTCCCTTTTCAAAAATACTTCAGGTTACAGAAATGTCTAGATACACCATAGACACTACAGCTGATGTCTCCCCATGCCTTCGAGAGAACAGGCAGCTGAGCTCCACCACAGAAGGGTGAGTCAAATGTCATGGTGTGAGGTCACCTCATGGTATGAGGTCAAGAGGGTACCCACCTGAGTGATCTTGGGCACATTATTAGGCCTAAGTTTCCCTATCAGTCAACAGGGATGCAATATACAGATATAGCACCCTTATCCTATATCTTTTTTAATATTTATTTTAATTTTATTTATTCATTCATTTATTTTTTAATTTGACCAGAGAGAGACAGAGAGAAAGTGAGAAAACAAGCCACCAGGTCCAGGACTCGAACCATGGTCAGCCACGTGGGAGTGTCCAGAGCCTTAGCCACCACACCACCTGCTGGCTACCTATTCTATATCTTGACAGGCTGCCAGGAGGGTAAATGACGGAGCTGGGAAAGTGCCTGGCACAGAGGACAGCAGTAAGTGCCATTTCCTGGTCAAGCATCTGACCAGGTCCTTGTCCACTCCTGTTGCACCAATGGGACCATTTCAATGCTAACCCAGTCACGTGGTCTGTCCTCCTCACTCTTCCTCTCCCAACCTCCATTTTTAAAGACAAGCAGCACCCAGATACTGGTGACACAATAATCAAGATGCATGTATGATAAAGAGTCTTCTTAAAAAATATGAAAATCAGGGGAAAAAATGATTAAGTGGGAGGTATATGGTTGCAATTTTTGAGATCCTTTTGTGGCTGCACAGGAAATGGGAAATTAAACTCTCATTTGCAGAAATCTTCATGATCTAGGCCTAAATGTTCCTGAAATATCTGGCATTAAAATGGTAAGTGGCAAGATCTTTTCCTGAATGCACAGATATCATTAAGCCAGTAATGAGAAATATATTAGAAACAATTGTTTCTACAAAACAGAATACAAGGAAAGATTACCAAGACTTCTTTTATATAACTCAAGTTTAAAGTTCAGTTGCTTCAACACTTTTCTGACGATGGGAACATGTTGGACCCCAACTACCAGGCCATGAATCGTCAGAGAAAGCTCCATCAAACACCCCAAAGGAAGACAAAAGATCTTCCTTCTGAAAACTGAAGAAAATTAGACAGTACGGCAGAATCAGAATTTAAAAGTGGGAGGTTCAAGTTCAACTGGAAATTTTGTGCAGAAAAATAAACCAAAATAACAGGCGGCTGCTCCGTTATGCTGACCTGAAACCCACGGTGATTTGCCTTTCACAAGACAAGGCAGCGTCATCGTCCCGGCCCCTGTGAGCGCGGTTTCAGCAAACAGTGGGTTGGAATGCAGGGTGGCTAGTAGGCAAGCTTACTAACCACAGGCATGGGTTCTAAGATTATTTCACATTTCTGAATTTGAAATTTAGAAATCTGGGGCAGGCAAGAACATTTCAAATATTTACATTAACTATATCCAACTGAAATGAAATATATATATATATAGTTATATATTCACATATATTTATATATATATATATACACACACATATATATATATATATATATGCACACATACATACATACATACACACACACACACACACACACACGCAGCTATGCACAGCACACTGTTTAACTCAACAGACTGAACACACGCCAGCAGACCCATGAGGTGCATATGGGCTGGACGATATAGCCTAGGTGTGCAGAAGGCTGACTATCTAGTCCAGTGTGAGTGCACCCTTCCATGTTTGTACAAGGATGAATTTGCACAACGGATGATCCCTCATCTCTCTCAGAACGCATCACCATCGTAAGTGACATATATATGTGTGTGTGTGTGTGTGTGTGTGTGTATACATATACACACACACACACACATATTCATAACACTAGCCTCTTAACAATATATACACGTAAATATTCATTGCACTAGTTTAGACAGGAAAGTAGAACTTTTTTGTGTACATTACAATTACGTGCATACATGATCAGGAAATTGAGACCTGCTTGTAGAATCAGAATGGGAATGACTCAACCAGGATAATCATTAAATGAAGTGATCTAGCAATTAAAAGTTAGAGAAAACTGTATGTCAAGGAAGTGACCAATATGTCCATCCCACTCCTGATGTATTAGAGGAATTTTGTGTTTAATTTATTCTATAATTCATCTTGGCTTTTTAAATCCTATTTTAACAAACCATACAAGTACTAGCCTTCTCTGAGGGGGTGAGGTGCTTGTTGGCTGGCTGGTCTGTCTCTGTTAGAAGAAATATATAAGCCTTAAAAAAAAAAAAAAAGTAGCAGGCAAGTGTTGGGTGCCAGTGAGACCAGCCCAGCTGAGACAGTTTCCCAACCAGCCCACCAGCAAAGTGTCCTTATATTCCTCCTACACGTAAGGAAACAGCCTCAAAGAACAACTGGCCTAAAGTCGGTGTGTGATAGAGGAGCTGGGCCTCAAACCCCCTCTCTGAACCGACAAAACCCATGTTCGCCCCATTGATCTCATCAGACCCACATTATTGCCAATTTGATAGTTCTCGTTATCATGAAGTCTTGCACACTTCCTCGGAGACCTGCAATAATCTTAGAGAAGTGACAACTTGGAGCAAAGGCCACCCCACCTGCTCTGTCTCCAGTGGAGACATGTGTGCTGAGGCCAGCACACAGCTGAATTCGGCAGAACTTGGCTGCACGAAGGGTCACACCAAGAAGATAGGAGCTTTGCAGGGTGGTGGGGAAGGCTAGCTGTGTGGGTTGGGTGGAGGCTTGTAGGTTAGGGCATTCCTCCTCTGAGAAAAGCACTGAAAATACAATGCTAAAATGGAAAGGAATCCTCTGCTCAGAAATGGACAAAGGAGACCATTGATTACTACACAAAGTAACCGATCTGATTAGAGTTTTTACACAGGCAGCACCAATCTGCATTTTTATAGTATGATAAACATACTGCTCATGTCCTTGTACTGGTGGCCTTGGGGGGGGCAAACAGTGGGCTTTTATACGCCTCAGAAATTATTATTATTTTTTTTTAAAGTTTTTGCTATAAGGCATGTGCACTTACGGGAGGGGGTGAGGAATTACATCCCCAAAAGCCCCTCTCCAGGGAGGATGGCCAAGCCACACAATCCCTTCTCCAGTTTCCTCTCAGCATTTTGGACACTTGGGACACGCACACGCACACACATGCCCAGCATGATTCTCAAATTACCAGGTCCAGGACCCAAACCACAAAGCTAGCCATGTGGAATCCAGGGCCTTAACTTTCACACCACCAGCTGGCCTGGGAATTGTGATTTTAATCAAGTGGCAAATTCACCAACCAGACGGGGGGGGGGGGGGGGGGGGGGGGGAAGGGGTGTTCCTTGATCTGGGCAAGGGAACCTCCCTGGTATGCACAGTTCCTCTGCATAAGCACTCCAGGACCTCACACTCTGACCTTCACTAAGCCCGGGTATAGGTGCTCCAATCTGATTCTAGGCCACTGGCATCTCTCATCCGGGTCACCTGGCCAGCCTCCTAACTTGTGCCCTGGCCTCTGCTCCTGCTCTCTTCCAGTATGCTGACACTGAACCAATGTTCACTGGTAAACCCAGCAAAAGAGAAATCGAAGTATGCCACGCTCCTGTGGAAAACTAAGTCCAAGGGACTCAGCCTAACCTACACACATCCACCCAACCCACACAACTAGTCAACTCACCTCTCTCCATATCTGCACGCTCCAGGCCCCGCAATAGCCACACGACACTCTTGGGAGGTTCTGTGGTGGTTTCATAAGCTTTCCCTCTTCGGAAGGTCAGCAAGGAGGGAGGTGCGTGAGCACAGCTGTTCTGAAGCTGCTTGCTTGAAGACAGAGACTCTCATTGCGAACTCTCTGTGTTTATTATCTCTGCCTCACCTCAAACCCAATTCCAACTTCGGGGAGAAGGCAATCCATGAATCAGGAAGTATCTGTGCCAAGCCCCGAAGCAAGCAAGCAAGATGTCATTAAGACCACTTTCCTCACTAGCTCCATCGAACAAAGACCATCTCACCTAAGTGGCAGGACACAGAGCAGGAGTCTGACTTAAAAGTCCATTTTCTCTGCTCAGTAGAACAATCTTCCGGAAGCTTTTTCTTTACCAAAAGATGAAATGGAGGAAACTGCTTCCCACAGAGAGTCAAAATTGTTATTAAGACCCACAATCACTACACGTGAAACACCCCAGCATGCAAGTTAGCGCCATTATTTTTCTTGCTTTACCTGGAAGCAACAAAAGGCTTCAAAATGAGCTTACATAGATAATCTTCCTTGGATTGCTTAGTGGATGCAGCAACTGCTACTGGGTTGGCCAAGAGAACTACCTATAGTTAGCCACAGGGGGGAGCAAGTGTTTAGCTTCCTGGCCAACCTGACATGGGTAGGGCATCAATGAGCAACAGAAAATCCAGTGTTTTCTTCAGGAAACGTGGGCCAAAACTGCCTGAATAACCTGGAACCACCACACACAAGGAGCGATTCCGTTCTTTCCACACCAGCTCTGACTCAGGCTTTCCTTTCATTAAATGTGTGACCCAAAGACAAAACAATCCCACAAATCAAGAGGTGAAGAATATTCCAGTCCATGCACCAGGCATACAAATGAAGAAAACTTTGTAAATGTGTTAATTCTACAAGAAAAGCCAAGAACCAGTAGGAAATTTACTAGAAAGAGGGATGGCTGTGGCCAAGTGTGCCAAAGGTAAGTTTTTCAGAATGCCTGAGATCACAACTTGGAATTTCACAGTCTGCACTAACACAGCTTCTAGAAAAAAAAGAGAGTGATCTTGATCTCTCAGTCCAAGGTCGGATGGCCTCGATGTCGACATTAATGTGCAATCAGATAGACAAGCAAAGCAAACAGGAGGTAACACAAACGTGAGCTGGCCTTGACGTGCAGGGGCAGCACACACACAGTTATAACACACTGCAGCTTAAACGGCACGTTCCTTGGATAACAGAGTGAATCACTGCACCCAGAATCAGGCCAAAGTCACAGCTGAGCCCGGGATGTCGAGTCAACCTGCCACATTTTCATCCTGTCCCTCCTCCTTCTGGACAGCCCAACAATCACTTTTCATTCATTCATTCATCATATATCATTTCTGTCTTCCTCTGGACAGGCATCATAGTGGGTTCATATGAGATGGGAAGAAGGCCAGTGCTTGCCTTCAAGGAGAGGGAAATACAGAGACGGCAACTCCAATACAATGGGAGAGCCCTGATGTGAGGATCTAAAGGGTACAGTGCAGTCACAGCTGTTCTGAACAGGAGAGACAGAAGAGGAAAAGGACAAAGGAAAAGAGAAAAAAGAAGAAAAGAGGAAACAATTCTGAAATGGAATTGCTTTCACTGGTTTGCATGACAAATGCCAGTTCAATTAAGAATATGAAGCTCGGATCAGCAGTTAGCGTAATGGCTATGTCGCTGGACTCCCACGTAGTCGACCACGGTTTGCGTCCCGGACCTGGTGGCTTAAAACGTGCCGGGCACATGTGCGTGTGTGCCCAAGATCCCAAGAGGGGAATGGAGGAGAAGGGATTGTGGCGTGGCCATCCCCCGTGGGGGGTGATTTCTCACTTTCTGTCTCTCTGTCTCTGTCTCTCTGTCTCTCTCAAAAAAAAAAAGAATCCAGACTCAGCAGCCTGAGAATCAAATGGGAGGGCAGGGGGTGGGGGGACCTGCACGTTCAAAATCCCAAGAGCAGAATGGGAAAAGGGATTGTGGTGTAGCCACTCCCCTGGGAGGGGGGGTGTGATTTTGTACTTTCTTTCTCTGTCTCTCTCCAGCAAGTACCCTAGGGCCAAAACAAGCAAACAAAACCTCACCTCACTTTTTTGTACTTCACATCCATTTCCCTGAAACAGGGACAAAACTCCTCTCTCTCTGAGTTGCTAGGAAGATTAAACGAGCCCACAGTCTTACCTCTGAGACCAGCACAGAGTGAGCGAGTCTAGGAGAACTTTCTCATCATTGTCATCATGAACTGCAAATGTGGCAGGCCAGTGTGCACGCAGGGGAAATGCCACGTGTGACACATTATGAGTAGGCATATGCGAAGGGACTTCAGAAGGTTTGTGGGAAAATGGGGTTTGTGTCATGTGATTTTGGTGCCGAACATTTTTTTTGAAATCTATACATAATTATTTCACAATATGCATCTTCCACAAACTTTTTGAAGCCCCCCCACCCAGTACTAAGAAAAAAAATGCACTCGTAATTTTTAAGTTTTACTCCTTATTCAAATATATATACTCCCCCCATCACATACACATACAAAAACTCAAAACTCTCATAAATCTAAAAAGTCTATGATCTAAGCAAAAGATGTGGTTTCAGGTCCTGCCCTAGAGACTAAACCCAGCACAGTCACTGTCCAAGAGTTTTTTTGGATTCCTCCGAGCTCCTATCTCTTTTTTTTTTTTTTTTCCTGGAGAGGTTTTTGCTATAGGGCACATGCACTTGCTTGAAAGACAGAGAGAGACAGAAAGCAAGAAATTACCCCCCAGGGGGATGGCCACGCTGCAATCCCTTCTCCTCCATTCTCCTCTCGGGATCTTGGGCGCATATACACACACGCGCCCGGCGTGAGTTTAAGCCACTGGGTCTGGGACTCAAACCGCAGTCGACTACATGGGAGTTCAGTGACATAGTCATTACGCTAACTGCTGGGCCCTTCAATCTCATTTTCTAAAAGGAGGGGAGTTCCACCTCAGGGGGGTGAGGTCAGTGTGGGGTTATAGGAAACCCCATGCAAGCATCAGAGCTGCACCAATAGAAGAGTGAAAACTGCTGGCACAGAAGCTTAGGCGCACATTCCCCTAAACTCCCTCTCCTCAAAAACTTCCAACTACCAAGTAAACAGTAACAAGGATGTAATGCTGTAAGTATATAACCCATCAGGGTCAAAACACAGGATTTCTCAAATAAACTGGAAGACATCCAGTTAATTCCCCACTATTACTCACATTCCTTCCACAAGGTCCTTTGACAATCGTTCACTCAGCACCAAGTGCCAGGCATGGACGGGGACGTGCGAATCACCAACTCCGCAGGAAATGAGAGCCAGGCCTCTCTGTCTGGTTTGGGGACACACACGCGGTTGTTAAAGCCAGCAGTGTGCTCCTCAACATGAGGGACCTAACGTTTTCTCCTGAGTTTAGTGACTTCCTAATGGACTCTCTCATCTCCTGCGTTCGTTACACATCTCAAACTGCTAGCTACCCCATCGGCTAAAATCACTTTCCACCCGTTGCCTTTTAATTGTGTTTTGACAGTTAGGTTTTAGTTTTTATGAGTTTAAATCTATCGCACACGCTCTCATCCCCTTTAATCAGCAAATCTAATCAAAACAAACTCAAAACACCAAAGAACCAGCTTGCTCAGTTCACGGTACTCAACAACCCCAGGCCCCCTAAGCTCAGAAGGCCAACGGGACAGGCTTCAGCACCCAGCATTTGCCAAGCACCAAACGTTCACGAACTCGTTCTCTCATGGTGTCAACTTACAAGGGAGGAAACTGGCATGGTAACCTTTCCACTACCCTGCCAGACACTGGAGGCCACAAAAGTAAAGACCCCCAGGCCCCCTGTAGCTCAGCAGCTAAGCCCTGTGCATAGGGAGCTGGACCCCATATGGTCAACCACAGCTCAAGTCCCAGCCCTGGCAGTTTGAAAAACATGCTGGTTGCTTGTGTGTGTGCGCCCAAAATCTCGACAGGATGGAGACATGGAAGAAAAATTATTGTAGCACGACTATATCTCATTAGGGGGTTTCTCTCTCTCTTCTCTCTCTCTGTCTCACATATGCTCTCTAGCAATTAATAAAAAAAAAAAGACCCTGACTTATTAAAGTACTTTTTGTACAATCAAATGAAAACTTTTATTGTCTCCTAGTATAGTCACATGTCACATGATAATGGTTCAGTCAATGATAGACCACACATGACGTGGTCCCGTAAGACTGTGAGGGACCACGCCCACATAGTCCAGGTGTGGGGTAAGTACCCTATACCATCCAGGTGTGTGTAAAGCCACAAAACAGAAAAACTGCCTGATGGAACATCTCTCAGAAGGAAGCTGTGGTGTTAAGCAATGCCTGACTGTAGTATGCGTCAGGTTAAAAACACTACCACAAAATAAGGCAGTCATTTAAGTATTAGGCCCAGTTAAGTTACTGCAAAAGACATGAGCATTTCTGCAGAGAAAAATATGTCATGACTTTTCCGACAACTTCGTTGGCCCTTAAACAACGTAGGGGTTAAGGGTTCGAGTTGAAAATTCACGTGTAACTTTTGACTTCCCCAATACCTAATTACTAACAGCCTACTCGGGCAGTCTGGAGCAGAGCAGAGAGAGCACACCTGTCCCAGCCCCGAGTCCCGCCACCTTCCCAAGCAGCCCCGGCCATGGAGAAGGACAACAGCCCCTGAGGGTCCACAGTCCGCCCTCCTAACTAACTAGTGACCACTTATCACCAGCAATAGGTGAAGACCAGATCCCTAACCCACTTCTCAAGTCCACTTGGGCAGTGTCTCCACACCCACTGTGAGAGCTCCAGGCGACAGTCGAGCATCCCCTGGAAAAAGAGCAGCAGGACGAATGAGGAAACAGCCAAGAGCCCAGGACCCCAGAGTCCTGCCCCGCTGAGAGCACAGACGCAGAAATGCAGTCAGGGCCGGGCACTGCGAGACCGCTGAGGAGCACACAGCATCCACTGCTAAAACGCAGGAGGGGGCAGTGAGAGCCAGGCCAGAGAAACCCTCACCCCAGCACCGTCATGGCGCTCCCAGGCTCCAGAGAGACACCGGAATCAGGACTGTAGCTTGGGAATGACTGAACACCAGATGCTTGTTCCTTTATGTCAGGACAAAACCTCTTGTTTTTGAAAAATGGTAAATTTGGTGTTAGACTAAAAAGAAAAGAAAAAAATCTGCATATAAATGAACACATGTCCAAACCCAGGGGTGGAGTATACAAGAGCCTAGGATCCTGAGTCCACTCCTATGTGGCAGCCCCAAAATCAATTCACCCTCAAAAAGTTCCACAGGTCCTCTTCCAGTAACCTCTACCAGTGGTCGGCCAAATTTACCTCATCACAAAAAACATCACCAGTAATAATGTGACACCAGCCAGGATAAAGCTAAAAGCTTCACTTCAGGAAGCCTCGGTAGGGGCCGAAACTACACCTAGAAATTTGCTCACTCAGCCCTGGTTCTGTGCTTTCATGTCTTTAGGTTACTCGGGTGCTTTCTTGGTTCCTTAGGCTAATTCCTAGGTTTCAGAAGGGAGGAGAGGGAGCCAGGTCAGGGTCCCTGGAGAAAGTTACACTTTCTGGGCCAGCCCAGGATAGTAATTAAGGCGAATGGATGTGCACTTCGAGTCCTGGACCCCGTAGTTAAAAAGACATGCCAGGCGTGTGCGCGTGAGTGCTCAAAATCTCAAGAGGGAGATTGGAGGAGGGACTGTGGCATGATGGCATGATTTCTCAACCCTCCTTTCTTGTCTCTGCTCTTTCCAGGGAGTCAAAGTGCTCCATAGCAAACTTAAAAAAAAGGATAAAACTTTCTGTGACAGAGATGTTTTCTCTCACATTTTCAGACTATATTTACTTAAGAACATGGCTCAAATGATAATCAGATTTACTGAGAAAATTGGGTCAAACCTCTAAATCATTCTTCCCACAACTTTCCAGGTACACATCAACACGAGATTCCAAGAAGCATCTGTACGTAAAATAACACGAAACAAATGTTCAAAGAACACAGCCTGGTGAAAACATTTAGCAGGTGCAGCTCTGCAAACACACAGCCAACACATGACAGCGGAGCCATACACGGACAGAACGAGTCTGGGCCTGCCAGGGCTGCAATGGCCATGTACACATACGTCAGCGACCACCCTTTCCAGAGTTTATTAGGACAGTGTACACACGCGGTTTCATGGAACCATTTGTTGACTCCCTCCTGACTAACCTCCACCAGCAAGTTTTCAAACTTCAACACTTAATTCCCCCAATTCAGATGAGCCAGAAAGAAAGTGAAAACGGTGGCCAGCAGGTGATGTAGTAGTTAAGGCACTGGATTCACACATGGCTGACTGCAGTTCAAGTCCCAGAACCTGAGGTTTCAAAATCATGCCAGGTGCATATGCATGGCACCCAAAATCCCAGGAGGAGAATAGAGGAGAAGGGATTGTGGTATGGCCATCCCGGGGGAGGGGGGTAATTTCTCCCCCCACCCCACCCCTTTCTTTCCAGCGGGCATACACACCCTATGGTAGGGGGAAAAAGAAAGTCGAAACAAAGTGGGTGTTCTATTTTAGTTTAGAAACTTTGAGAACAAAGGGGCAGAAGATGACCAGTGAAATGATGAGCCAGATGAATTCAATGTGTGTTTCCATTCTTTTATCAAATTCCAGGACACGGTGAACGCGGCTGTACTCAAATTTCAGGGCAGTACACACACTGAAGCCAAATGCAGGTGACTCTGTTCTCGTTCTGAATGGACTGTTCTGTTTGCCTCTTACAGCAGAGTTTGGGACCGACGAGACCTGAGCAGCTGGCCACGAACTCCTCAGTAGACTTTTGTGCAGTGAGGCACAAGCAAGAGGCCGGGCACCGTTCTCAGACTGCTTTCTCTGGGCAATCTGGCCTGAAACCAACAACGGCCAACGACCAAATAACATGATAAAGCACGAGGCTACTTTTTTCAAGTCCCATATGCATAATCTGGATTTCTGACTGTCTTGAAAACAAGTGCCAGAAAACCCTATCCCCTGCCAAACCCCTGTCCTAGTAAGAGAAGGCTGTTCTACATGCGTGACAGGCACCTCATAGCTCGGAACTAACCGCACTGCAGTGGGGGAGCTGGGCAGAGCGGGTTACTGTAGGTAGGAAATCATTAACAATACAGTGAGATCGCTCTCGGCAATCCAAAGGCCAAGTTCCTCCAGGAAAAATAAAAGCCACCAGTGCCCTGGACATCCGAGGGAGGTTTCATCTTACGCTCTAGGCATTTAAATGTGCTGTTCAGTCACAGTGCATTAAGCAGCGAAGAAGTTTGAGAAATCCCAATATTACCTAATGGTAAGAACAAGTACTACGGAGCCATGCTTGCCTAAAAACCTGGAGAGACAAGGCCCAGCCCCAGCTTCCTGCACCAATCCTTGCTACAAGCAGCAGCCTGTGAGCACACAAGGCGCAGGATTTGGGGTGCATTCTGTCACTGATAGAACGAAATCTATTGTTTCTGATCTCTAACTGTCAGGCTGCAGTGATGCCTGTGTTACTTGGGGACACAATATGGACAGCTGGACCTATGAATGCCTACTCGCTTCCATCAAAACCACTTCAAAGGGAGGGTCCTTTCAGTAGCACTTTCCTGGGATAAAAGGAATTTTACAAGAAGCCATTGCAAGTGATGGTGAAGTAAATAGATGAATCAAAGCAGAAAAGGCATCATCTGTATGCTTCACACAGCAAACAACCCTATTTTAAAAGATAAAACAGTGGGACCAGCAGACGTCATAATAGTTATGTCGCTAGACTCCCACAGGCGTGCATGCCCAAAATCCTGAGAGGAGGATGGAGGAGAGGGAATAGCAGCATGGCCATCCTCCCTGGGGTGGGGGTGATTTCTCACTTTCTGTCTCTCTGTTTCTGTCTCTCCAGCAAGTGCACACACCCTATAGCAAATCTCTCAAATTAAAAGTAAATGCATAAAAGACAACACAGTGCTGCTCCATTCTGCGGGGATGGGCGTACCGTTGGTGTGCGTCTGCACTGTCCTGTACTGCAGCTGCTGGCCACGCGTGATACTTGGAGAACACAATTCATGGCTGTTAATGCAACCGTTACCACAGTCCAACCGAGAACTTTTCATCACCTCAAAAAGGAGCCCCATACTCTTGAGTTGTGACCCCCCCCATCCCCATTCCCCTGCCCCCTGGCAACCCCAAGTCTACTGGAACGTGAAACGTGACTGATACAGGCGTCTCACATTCCCTTTCATCTTACTCCATGTCACCTGAGTGGCCTCATACGACTGGTGCAGCTGTCCTCCACGGGGAACAGAGGCTGCCAGATGCCAAGGTTTGTTAGACAGAACAGCATCAAAAAGGTAGAAAAAGTTCACATGGCGGCAAGAAGTAGTCACCCCGGCCTCACCTACTCAAAAGGGAAGTGAGCGAAAAGCAGAGAGGGAACCACAGGGGACTTAAAAAAAAAAAAAAAAAAAAAAAAAAAAAAAAAAAAAAAAAAAAAGGTTTATTTATTTACTTACTTATTTTGCCATAGAACACATGCATTTGCTGAAGAGAGGTAAAGAGGGAAAAGTGAAAAATCACCCCCCCGTCAGGGTGGACGGCCAAGTCACAATCATTTCTCCTCAACTGGGGATTTTGGGCACACACACATACACACTCGGTATGATTTTCAAGCTGCCGAGTCCAGGGCCTTAACCAACCTGCCACCTGCTGGCCCCAAAGGTGTCTTCTTGTCAATCAGTGCAAAGGCAATGAGAGGGTCCCTGGGCAGGCTCCACCTTCCATGCTGGGTGGAGGTGATCTAGAGGGGCTGACATTCCAAGATGACAGATACTCACAAGCTACCCAGAAGACTGACGGGGAAAACGAGTGTGGGGAAGGAGGTGGCCTACATCCCTGCACAGGGGCTAGCGAGGCCATGGCTGTAACATAATACAGATGAGGGCCAGCCTAAGCATAGCAGTACTCTGCTTGGGCTGCTTTTATAAACTGCAGGTAACCTGCAGAAAAGACTAGGCAGGTTATTAGTGTTCGCACTCACAAACTAAATGATTATGAACAACACTGCATTTTTAATTAAAAAAAAAATTTTTTTTTGGAGAAGTTTTTGCAAGAGGGTATATGCGCTCACCAGAAAGACAGAGAGAGAAGAAGCGAGAAATCACTCCCAGGAGGGATGGCCACGCCACAGTCCCTTCTCCTCCATTCTCCTCTCAGGATCTTGGGCATGCACGGACATGTGCCCAGCATGAGTTTAAGCCACCAGGTCTGGGACTGGAACCGCAGTCAACTGTATAGAGTCCAGTGACATAGCCATTACACCAACTGCTTGTCCCTTTAACAAAAATGTTTAAAAGCACTGTTACATGACCTGTTTTTTAATGGCATTGGGAATGATCTGCAAGACAGTAATAATGCAAGAGAACAGGGGTGAACTGAAGGAGGGACATCTTTGAGAAGCTGAGAAAAGGTGCCATGTGGGGAGAAGGTCTGAGACAAGAACTGGCTAAAGCTTTAGCCATCCAGGCACGAGGCAGAGGAAAGAAGGGTAAGAAGACAAGACAGTCTGACTCACCAACTGACTGGCTGGCTCCTGTTAACATGAGATGAACAAGTGCAGCTACGGCTTGAATGAGTGCCCTGAAGCTCACGTGCTGTAAACTCAATCCCCAATGCCCCAGTGTTAGGAAACAAGACCTAGTAAGTGCTGAGTCATCAGGGCTCCGCAATCAAGAATGTATGGATGTGGTCATCACAGGAGTGGGTGAGTTACTTGAGATACACCGTTACAAAAGCAAGTCCCGCCTGCTCTCACCATCTTTCTCTTGCACCATCTTGACCTTCCACCTCCTGCCCTCATGAGAGGTCTGCCCCATGTTCTTGGGCTTCCATGCCTCCAGAACTGTAAAACAAATACTTCTATAAGGGAGACCT